>VZRL01002454.1:0-136214 GCA_013397895.1 Origma solitaria
AAAAAGAAAGAAAAAAATGTAAGATATAAAAATAGTATAGTGATAGCAACAGACTCAAATGTGGAGTAAGTGAGGAGGGATCAGAGACTTTGGTGATTGCTATAATTAGCAGAATCATNGCTTTGGGCCATGAGTTCATGGGTCCTCATGGATGGGTTAGAGAGAAAAAAAGAAAGAAAAAAATGTAAGATATAAAAATAGTATAGTGATAGCAACAGACTCAAATGTGGAGTAAGTGAGGAGGGATCAGAGACTTTGGTGATTGCTATAATTAGCAGAATCATGGAGGTACATCTTCTCATCTCATGCCAGTCTCTTGCTGGTAACCTGGAAGGAAATGTTCTACTACAGGGCAGTGCAGAACAGGAGTTAAAATAAAAATTTTAGTTGCTCTTCTTGCATTTTTCCCATTGACAATAAAGTGATTTGCACAAGCTGGATGTATTTTATAGTCTGAATTTACATCTCTGTATCAAAACCCTGCGGTTCTAAGGTCAGAAAGAACTTCTTGGACTGCTGCTCTCCTACAATGTTCACATCAGTCACTGAGTATTTTTCAGGAACTGGATGAAAGAGCAAAGAAAAATAATCTCATGAATATGCATTTTATAATTTATGATTCACATTTTAGAATAGAAATAGGGCCTGAACTCCATGATCTTACCATTAGAGCAGACTGAAGAGGAGCGGTTGTATGTTGTGTGTATGTGTGTATATATATATATATATATATATATATATGCATGTGTGTGTGTAAAAATAATTTTGATTGAATTTTCTAATGTCAACAGCAAAATTATGTCTTCTAATTCAATTTACAGAACCCCACTACCGAATCTGTAGCTTTTTGGTCCTGGTTTGCAACAATACAGTTAAAAAATCATTTCAATTACTACACATAAAGGAAAGAAGCTACAGGTCATCCGAGGTGATAGGTTGTAGAAAATCANAGTAACCCAAAATTAGGTTGAATAAAGATTCTTAAATAATGCTATAGAGAACAATTCCACACTAATGGCAATGAACTTAGGTGATCTCAGATTATATTTTCCAGAGCTGATTCTTATGGGGCTACTTTTTTTCTCTGACATACCCATTAATGGCTTATAAAGGAGAAATAAAGAGAGTGAATACAAAAGGCTGCTATCAAAGAAGTTCCTCCTAATCAGTCAAGGGACCTTTTCACATTAAGACATCCATTAGAGTCTCTACCACCTTGATCACAGTGTTATGTTACATATTTTCCTTAATGTAAATAATTTATGTTATGTGTTTCTATATTAGGAAGAACGTTTGAAAAAACAGTGTAGAAGATGTTTAATTTGCCATATGGTTTAATGCAATGGTGGTTTTTTAATTGCCATTGCCTCCAATAGGTTTTATTTTGTGATCAGCAAAGTGACACTGGAGCTGGACCCAAAGCACAGGGTTCACATACAACCAAATGTTCACATACAACCAAAGCTCATGTGTGCAATGGGAATCCCACTTAGAACTTCAGTAGTTCCCATGATATTAACCACTATGACCGAGGTGATCCGGGCTATCCCCACTGCTGCAGCGGAACAGGAGACATCTCAGCTATGAAAATAACTGCAGCTATAAACTCCTAAATGGCTGCAGATGTGCTGCAATGTACAACAGTTTCATAGTGTGCTGGAAATTAAAAAGTTAGAATAAATCACGGTGTGAACCCCCAAAAAGAACTCCTGAAAAGCCATAAAGGGCTGGTCCCAGGAGCCACTGCTCACTATGATATTGTCCCGCAGCCACAGACTATTGTCACTGGAGCATTGCTGTTGCATTGCGGTCTCTGCCCTGTTGAGCACTGGCGCTGCTGTGGCTCCTCCAAACTTTTCTGTGCTGTCCTTGGAAAGCACTCTCTTGTGCTCATCAATAAATCAAATCACAATGAGAGCTAATGAAGGCAGAGCCTTTGTTCGGTAAAATATGTGTGCCACTTCTGGTATTCACTCAGTGAAAGTCTGGTTGGTTACACATCGCAGATGATGGTTCAGGTTGGGACTGCCAGGAGGCCAAGCCATCATCATCTCTCCCCAGTGGGATGTTCCCCAGCTCGTCTAGAGGCTGATAAATGTTTCCCAAATTACTTGACTTCCTGTGAAGTAAGTGAGCTGCAAAATCAGAATGAAGAGAAGGGATAAATGTGATGTTAAATATGTCAAAGGGTTATAAAAATTGCAGACCAAGCTTTTCTACTGTGCTCAGAGAGTGCTTCATTTAGATTAACACTGCATGGACTTCAGGTTTCATCTGTTTGCTAAAAGATTTGCATGGCTCCTTCCCACTGCCGGTGCTTTTATTCGTACCCACCTACCAACCAGCCCAGGGTCTGCTCTAATAACTGGGAATCCCAGATGCCCAGCTGGGCACTTGGCATTTGAACTAAAGAATAAAAGTCAAAAAAGTAATGTTTTCTCACTATATTACAGCTGACTCATAGGAAAGGGCCACATTTATCATAGAATCATCACAGAATGGCTTGGGTTGGAGGGTACCTTAAAGAACATTTAGTTCCAACCCTTCTGTCATGATCAGGGACATTTTCCACCATCCCAGGTTGCTCCAAGCCCTGTCCAGCCTGGCCTTGGACACTTCCATGGGCAGCCACAGCTTCTCTGGGCACCTGTACCAGGGCCCGCCCACTCTCATAGTAGAGATTTTCTTCAATCCTTACTCATATTCGGGTGTAGATGGTGTAACTTGGGTCCCTCCATGGTACAAACCACAGAAAGTGGTCCTGCTGTCATTCCCTGCCTTGTCTCTATCCAGAGCCTGTCTCCATCACAGTGTCAAATCTGTCGTTCCACCCTTTGTATCTCTGCTGACTGATGTGTCCTATTTCCACTTACCCTTCCATTGTGACACTAACAAAACAATTACATAAATGCAAATATACAGAGTTGAATAACTCTTCAAGTCTGAGTTTGGAAAGAAGACCATCACGGCATGACTCAACACCTGAACATTTCTTTTTCGTCTTAGTTCTTTAGATGAAAACAGTTCTGGTGAAGTAAATATTCCTAGGTTGAAGTGTAATTTAATTTGTCATGGTGAGTAGGATTTGTTCTACATTCACTTAATAATTTAACTGGAAAGATTTATCTCTGCGTATTAAGAAGTAAACATGTTCAAAACCCACTTAGCCTGTGTGTAGTTTTATTTTCTGATGCATTCATAAATGACAACTAACCTAACATGTTTAAAAACATTTCACCATAATAATAATAACAATAAACCCTAATGTTGTGAGGCTTCTGAAAATGTCATTTTCATAGAGGATGAATATACCACACCTGGTTTGTCCAGTTATTTTAGGGGGAAGGTATTTTTAGCAGCCTGCATAATCTGTGTTAAAGATTTATTTTCTGAAATAATTTTCATATTCAATTTCTGGATATTAAATGTTACAAAATAAAAAGAATCTATATTTTTTTTTTTTTTTTTTTTTTTTTTTTTTTTGTCATATGCAATTTTATATAGAGCTTTTGAATTTACTTCTCTGCTCCTTGCATGAGGTGATGAATCAGTGTGTCCCAATAACAGCAGGTATTCACTCACATACGTTGTGGCTTCATGACTTCAGAATACTAATTTTGACCACTAGTTTTAAAGTGTCAGATCTCAGGTGATTACTTTCCCCATGTTTATCTACAGAGCCCTTTTTTTAGACAGCACTGAATATAAATATAGGTATGGCAACAGCTCAGCACAAACTGTGCTAGAAAACCATTTATCTTTGCTTGTTGAAATATATTTTTAGATATCAATTCACATTCATTTTAATGAATTCACATTCATTTTCCTTTTAATGCAGCTACTTCAACAGTAGACAATAAAGTGTGTCGTTAATGGAATAATTTGAATATTTGTCTGAATCAGGTGTCTATTTAAAATGGAGTTTGTAGGCTTAGATGTCCTTGCCTATTTGTTCTTTCATGGTAAAAAGAAAGAAAGAGCAGGTAAGTAAGTGAATACATAAAATTAGTGATGCTTCACTTATTTACTCAAAAAAAGAAAATGAAGATTCTTACTGTCATCATGCCCTCACTGTACCTTGTTAGAAGTCCAGATGAAAAAATTTTGGGTGCACATTGCCCATTTGAAACAGGTGCCAGACAAACCCTGATGAGATTCAGCAGCCGTAAGGATTTGTGTGTGATGAATAGAGCTGGAACTGCAGTGGATTTTAAAATGAAAGTTTACTGTTCAAAGCTCTCAGCCAAGTCCCAGCAGATCTCAAACTACTTCTACAGATTGCCCAGGTAAACAAGAAGTAACTTAATGTCTTCATATCATTGCTTCTCAACCTTAACTCCACTTTAGGGATGTCATTTGTCTCAAAAGGTGAGACTGGAATTGCAGTGAAACACTCATTTGATATCTGACAATTCTGACGAATATTTTTAAGTAAGGTACATAGCCCTTCCTAATTCCCAACGTTATCTAATGCTAAACAATGAAAAATACCTTTTCTTTACTGAAGTTATAACATTTGAGCAGTGATACATGAGGATTAACAGGCTGCTTAACCTTACCCTATCTCATGGAACTGAAAAAGCAGGGCTTAGCCAGATACATGTGTATTCCTTTTAAAAAAAAGAGAAATCACATTATTTCTTCTAAAAACAGTCTGTTGTGTTGAATTCAAAGAGTTAATGGCACCAAGCAGTTCTGTGTGAGGCTTTTATTATGCTCTCTTGTTTATTTTGGGATTTGCCATTCCCTAAGAGTGCAGTAGAACATGTGTGTAAGCTGGGCTAAGTACAATATTTGATTCACTGGTGCTCCAGAAGGGTTTTTTGTGCTGTTAAATGTCGGCATTGACTCTCCAGCAGTTCTTTTGACTTTCCTTGGGGTTGCCTCAATACCTCTCCAGCAGTGGCCACCACACAGATCTTTGCTCATCTTCATGTGAGGCAATACAGTGAAACAAAAAGAGATTACTGAATGTCTGCTCAGCCCAACTTTATTGGCAATGCTATTCCGGCACAGATTAGCTCTCCTGCACCCCAGAACATTAAAAATAATCCCACTGCAAGGTAACAGGTGTGAAACCACAGTGAGAACTGAGCTACTGCTGCTGATCCCAATCATAAGTGTTCTAGTGCTTGCTTACACCTTGATAAAATATTCCTACATTTCTCTCACCGAAATAATGTTTTCAAACCTTATCTATTTCTTGCATGTTACTTAGGTATTGTTGACATTCTTAACACTACAGAAGTTTTAAGGATTTGCATGGTTTCTAGGCAACTAATTAGTTTTAAAGATGTGTATAGTTTCCAGGCAACTAATTCCTATTAACTTTGAGGGCAATTGGTTGCTTCTTTTCCCTATATTCTTATGAAAAATCATAGACAAGCATGCTTAGCTTAAAATGGAAATAATATCTTCAATGTAATTAGAGGCATTTAAAATACATTTCTTTGTTGAAACTGAAACATTTCAAAATAGTGAATATTGCTCAAAGGATTGTTTTTACCCCTCCGAGGAGTAAAAACAAATTTCAACGCCTTGAAAAATGTTGAAAGCTTCAGCAAGTATGAATTCTTTAAAACATCATCTGTAGTTCTTGGAGTAAAAACAGCAGATGACCTGTTACTGATTCTCACAAATACTGTTTGCACACACTCATCATGTCTCCAGTAAAACTTGGTCAGTCTTCCTTTTCTGCCCCTGCCAGAAGAATGTGGGGAGTGGTGAAAAAAACTCTTAAACAATACAATAAAGAGGGATTTTTGTCACTGGGATGGATTAAAGGTTTTGACTAAATAAATTACATTGCTGAAAGGGGTTTTAAACTGTATATCATCAAAACCATTTATTTGAGAGTTTAAGTTCATCATATGTGTCAAGGTGCAACTCTGCAGGAGAGATTTAGCTATTCCCACAAAATCCCTTTCCTTTGCAGAAGGAACAGCCCAAAGCTCCCAGGCAAAGACTCTGGTGAAGATACACAACTATGGAGAACAAGGGAGGTGTTTACAAAGGAAGAGATAAGGACATTTCTTGATACCTCTGAGGAGAAATTTATCAGGCAGACTTCTCCTCAGATCATTGGAGCCACACCAGCAGCTCGTTGCTTGGTTATGAAACCATGTTTAAACTGAAGCATTCATGGAAAGTCAAATGGATCAGAATGAGAACTGAAATTCATTGTGCATTCATAGCCCACGTGGAAAGAACCAGAGAAATGCAGTTCAGAAGGAAATGAGCGGGGCTGCAAGGAGGCTGGAGAGGGACGTTTTATAGGTGCATGCAGTGATAGAAGGAGGAATGGCTTCAAACTGAAGGAGGAGCGATGTAAATTAGATGTTAGGAAGAAATCCTTCCCTGTGAGGGTGGGCAGGCCCTGGCACAGGTGCCCAGAGAAGCTGTGGCTGCCCCTGGATCCCTGGAAGTGTCCAAGGCCAGGCTGGACAGGGCTTGGAGCAGCCTGGGACAGTGGAAGGTGTCCCTGCCCATGGGACCATCAACAAGATGCTCTTTCATGTCTGTCCCAACCTCAACAATTCTGTGATTCTCTCTATAAAACAGTGTAATCACAGCTCCTGTACATTTCGGATTCTCCGAAGTCTGTTGGAGAAAACTAAACCAATTTCAGTAAATTTGTCCATATGAGGAGTGCTGTGCTTAAATGGGCTTTGGTTCAGTATTGTAGAGCAGAGAACCAGACCATGATTTCCCTGAATTCCACAGAGGTTAATCCACATGCAGCATCTGTACCAGAATGAGCCAGGTGTTTCCTTCTGAAAATGACACCACAGTAATACAAAGAGTTTTGGCCTTTGGGCAATCAGACAGGTGGGGCAGGGCATTGATATTTCTGTTGGAGAGATATGCAAGTTGTTTTTCTGCATTTCCACTTCTTGTGTTAATGTGTGTGCCCACACATTTGTCTGTAACGTGGGGACAGCTGAAGAATGAGAGAGAAAGGAGAAAGTATTTCATGAACACAGAGGCATATGAAGATATCATCTTTCACAAGTAGAAGAAAAAATGGTGGATTCTACAGAGAAAAAAATTTAAGAAAATCAGGTTTTTAATGTGTTTAATTCATCACATCAATTCATATTAGGCTGGTCCCAAGAGAAAAGAAGGAACATTGAAATGTTGAAATTAGCTGACACTAGTAGGGTTACAACACCATTTTCCTTTACAGGCTTTGTAGTAGTACTAGGACTGTCCTTTGTTAGTTAACGTTTAATTTAAAGTGTGATGAGGTATATTGGGATCTTGACCATCAGAAAAAGAAAGAAAAAAACAAATAAGTCTTTTAACAAAAAAAAATTAGTTTAGGCTTATTGCTTAGACACTGTAGTTTGACTTTCCAAATACTTGAAGTTTTATTATCACATTCAGTGATGGAGATTTGCCATAAGCTGTCAGAATTACATATAGCGCTAATTTCACAAGACTTTAATGTTCTCAGTATGGGTAATCCGCAAGCAAACAAATGTGTCATTTCTTAAATATTGCAAGAACTTACTAATTTGCAAGAAGAAAATAATTTAATAGAATTCAATTATATCTTTAAATAGAGAAATTCTGTTGAGATCCATCACTGAGGAGCTCTGTTACTATTTATTTTTATTATTAATATTTTCCTCCAGCTTTTTGAAAATTCAGCTTCGCCCATAGCTTCTGAACAAAAGGTTTGGTATTTTATTTATAAGAAGAACAAAAGAAAAGAGACCAATGCAAGTTGCAAGAATAGATAAGGAAGAAATAGATATGCTCCACCAAGCCCAACATCCAGCACAATCCGATTACTATGTTAAGTATTAACAGACACAAACGTCTTTGTTAACATTATTAACCCTCTTTGTAGAGTTCACAGCAAAAAAAAAAAAAAAAAAAGACTCCAGCAGGGGCTTTTTACCTAATTTCCTTGAGAAATGAGGTTCACGAGTTCATTCTTTCTTTCTCAGTACATCCTGCACTTCTGCTATTAATGTTGAATGTTTTCCAGTTGCAGCAAAGGATCTACAAAAGAGGACAACATTTAATGAATGCCTGAACAAAGTTAAAGCTTTAACAGCTGCAGCTATGATTGCCATTGCTGTGGAACAGACTTGTCCCATCATGGACTACAGAGACAAAGGCACAGACAGATCTAAGAGCTGCTGGTGGGGCAATGCACGGGCAGGGGATGAAATTCAGACCAGGGGAGAACAGGACTCATTTTCAGGGCTCTTTCTGCTGCTACCCTGGCAATCTGAATTACCTTGGTTTCAGAGCAGGATCCAATCATAGAATCACAGAATGATTTGGGTTGGGAGGGACCTTGAAGATCACCTCATTCCACCCCTGCCCTGGGCAGGGACACCTTCCACCATCCCAGGCTGCTCCAAGCCCTGTCCAGCCTGGCCTTGGACACTGCCAGGGATCCAGGGGCAGCCACAGCTTCTCTGGGCCAGGGCCTCACCATCCTCACAGGGAACAATTTCTTCCTAACATCTGATCTAAATCTATCCATTGACATATTGATTCCTGCTCAAAACCACCTGGTATCTCTGAGATTTTTACCATTTAGGTGGATGCAGGTGTTTCTGCTTAGTTTTTAAGAATTTAGGAAAAGATCAAACTACACAACACAAAGCAATATACCAAACTCATAAACTGCAATTTTACTCAGCTAATTAAAGCTGCATTATTGAAGAAATCAAATAAAGGCCATAATTAAGATTAAAGTAATAAATCAATATTTTTTTAAACCATTAATTCATCAGAATATTAAAGAAATTACTACATTAAATTTTCATCTAAATACTAGAACAATTGTTCATTTGTTGGCATTTTCTTGGCATTGTTTGGAGCCCTTGGCTTCTTTTATCTGAGGCTCAGAGTTCCTTCTGTCCTAGTTGGTGTCTTCACCATTAAAGGTCAGTTACAAAAAAAAAAAGTAAAATATTTAGAAGTCTAATGCAGTTTGGAAGTCTATGGATAAAAGAACAATGGGGAAGTAAAGATATTAGATGTCTTGAAATTTTCCTTATCTCGAGGAAGAAGGTAAGTAGAGTTGGCATGATCACACTAAAAGCTTTGGCTTTCTGTGCACCACATTTTCTGTTGATGTAACATATCAGTACCATAAATCCATTGAAAGCTACATCCATGAAAATTTTGCATGCGCTGACCAGGAATGACCTGGCCTCCGTACAAGGTCCGGTCTAACAACCTAAAATGATTTCCTGTCCTTTAACATTTACAGCATCTGAAAAGAAGTAGATAACTCACTTTTATTTTTAAAGGAATTTAATAGGGGTGCCACTTCACTTTTCCACAAAACCTCTTGTTAAAAACTTCAGACCAGAAAAAAAACATGTGTAAGGTTATGACACTTTTGGCTTAAATCACACACCTTTCATATGAATTCAGTCCTGATCAAACAAATTACTTGATTTAAGTGAAGAGGACATTATCTCTGTTAAAGGTAGGACAAGGTAGCAAAAGGATTAAGAAATTCACAGGATGAAAAACAGGCCAAGGAAGAAACATCTTGTTAAAATCTTCTTTGCGACCCAAACACCTTTCATAGTGCAGCAACCTATATTTACCTTAAATTGGGAACACTGGGGAAAAGATGAGGGAGTGGGATCAGCATGTTTTTGTTGTGTGAGTTCATCCATGTTCTTTACTTTGCATGTGCTTGTTGGCTTTGATTTGCTTTTATTTCCCATTCTATTGAAATCAAGCTTACAGACCGGACATTTCTTTTTAAAAATGTGGACAATAAATTTCTGAAAAAAAAAGGAAACATGAAAATTATGGACTTTGCCTCTTATTTTCAACTAATTATTTTTTATATAAAAAACAACCTTAAGATCCAACAAAATACAAGAATATTGAATTAGCTAATCAAGTCTTTTTTTCTATTTAAACAGTTACTTTGCACATTTGACTTTTTTTTAACAAGTCTTTTTTATTAGCTAAAGAATCCATTCACTTGCTATTAAAATTTTCACTGGCCAAACAAATCTTATTTGCAGAATATACTCATTCATTTCAGTTTTTAACACATAGGAGAAATATCTGCAGCATTTAAGGAAACATCACAATTTCTGCAGTTTGATGCTTGCATATTGCTGGCGAAATTGCATAAGGAGGCAACTTAATGTTTTGATTTTTCTTAAACCCTGGAAGTGTCCTTCATGGGTTGAGAACTCCTCTGAACACAGGAAAGAATCCTTGCATAGAAATGCACCAGCTAATTCCTTCCGCAGCACCAGCTCACAAATATGTGTGGATAATAGAAAGATCCTGTTTAAATGCTCAGTGCCAGCAGAAACAAAAAGCACCAAGGCTAAGCCATTATTAAGATATAAATAGGCTTGTAAACAATTTAATTGCACGAAAGAGTTGGTTTCCTTGGGACTACAGCAATTTGCATAATGAACTGCAGCAGTAGAATATTCTGTGTTGACATCAAGTGAGACTGTCAACTTTTGCAAATCTAGGCAATATTTGCTCGCAATCCTTCGTTCGGGAGAGGAGCTCTGGGTAGGGGAAGTGTGTGAGTGGGATGGAGGTGTGGAATTTTTCTACACATGCGGTTTTAGGATTTCATCCAACCCAGTGTTTTAT
Source organism: Origma solitaria (assembly GCA_013397895.1). Classification (NCBI taxonomy): domain Eukaryota; kingdom Metazoa; phylum Chordata; class Aves; order Passeriformes; family Acanthizidae; genus Origma; species Origma solitaria. Next base: position 10,612 of record VZRL01002454.1, read on the forward strand.
ATAACCAGTGGTAAACAATACATACTCCTTTCAAATATTATCTTGATGAGAATGATTATCTCTGTTATTAAGACTCTGATTTCATAAAGAATCACTCAGTCTAGCACACCTATTTTCTTTCTAGCCATGCTTGAAAAAATGCCTTAGACTTGGAGTTTCCCTTTTCATGAGCATCACCTCCTGAAGAGCCTTTCATTTACAGTTGTAACTGTGGATTTGTCCTGTTCAAGGGAATGGATATTTTTCCATTATTTAGTTGTCTAAACATGTCTAACACCATTTTGTATAATCCAAGGATGATCAAGACATCAGAATGAGACTCAAAGACAAAGAGTCAGAGGATTGGAAGGAGATCTCCAGCCTGATTGCCTCGCTCAGAATCAGGTCATGAATCCAGATCAACTTGGTTAAAGCTTATCCAGTCTGATCCTGAAAATCTCAAAATGTGTTAATCCCACAACATCTCTGGGTAACCTCTTACCCTACTTCACTGTGGCTCCGACCTCTCATTTTGAAGGAGCACCTGCAAGCGAGAAAATTATATCCTAGAGATATTATAAAATCACAGGATTCACTAAAATATCTGATATTGGTAATAGGAAAGTAACCACAGTGCCACTGATGGAGATTACACCTAATGACAAAGAGGAACTAAAGTTGGAAGGTTGTTCAACTCAACTTTCCTCAACAGATTTATCTGCCAAATTTACGTCTCCCAGATGTTAGAATTTTGTAAAATTTTGGTCTATCTTTATGAAATGTTGACAGTAAATAGGAAAAAAATGCTCTTAAAAGTAAAAACATTAATCAATCTTGATATTAGATTAGTAAAATCACAGTTGCAAAATATATTGATATAATACATTGTAAGTTTAGTTTTCAAATAAGGTTGAAAAATAACCGTAGTGTGCTCCTAAATTTGGGAGGTTTTGTTTGTTTGCATGTTTTCTGTTTTGTTTTAGTTTGATTTTCTTGTAGGGCTTTTTTTTTCACCCGAGAATTTAGTACGGGTTAAAAAAAAAAAAAAAAAGACCTTATCAGGTTAGAATGTTTTACAAATAAAAATATTCCCAGGACTTTGAATATTTTTAGCTGTATTTCAGTGCACATTACCATGCAAAAGGCCCTATTTGACTAACCAGAGTTCTCTGGCCTGAGATTCAGAATCAGCAATGTAATTGTAGTAAATGGAAACATTTACACAATACGATATTTTTTCTTCCCTTCGGATATCAGCATCAACCTTGGATTCCTATATCCCTGTCAAAGTATGTCTCTTGGATGGATGGCAGAAAAGGGATTTAGGGGAGGATTAAGGATAAGCCCTCTTCAAATATATTTTTACATGCTGCCTTGGGAAACTCACCCGTGAAAAAAGACACCCAAGAGTTATATGGGACACCACTAACTGCATCCCTCATTGCTTTAGTACTTCTGGATACATCTTTTCCGTCAGTTTTCCCTTTAGAATTTCTATTAATATTCTGTATTAATATAAATATTAGTTCTGCTTTAATTTTTTCTTTGAAAACCAAAAGAATGAAAAATCACTAATTTAGGGGGTTGTTTTCAGTCTTTTAATGGCCCTTAACGTTTAATCTGGAGGAGGTTTAGCAGATGCGGTAAATGCTGAACTGATGTTACCTGGATGTCAAAGGCTGAAATCTTCCCTAGGATATGTAAAATATTCACAGCAGATGCATGAGCCAGCAATTTGCTGATGTAGCACATGCAGGAGTTTTGGGAACTTTGAAGCCATAAGAAACTGGAAAGGATTTAATGGTGATGACTGCATTAGCACTGCAGATTTCAATTTCACTGTTGTCCTGACTAATTTTATCAATTTCTCGGAATGAATAATGTCATTAACACTGAATTTGTTCCAAAGGAACAACACAAATATATTAACTAAATTCATTCAGAATCCATTTCCCTTCCTACTGTCAGCCAGTGCTCTTGGTCAGACACTTTGGAAGATTATTTCCTGGACAGAAAAAGAATGATAAATGCTATTCTGTCTAAAATTATGTTGCATATAATATTTCTGAAGGATTATAAAATTCATGCTCACAATAGCAGCTGATTGCTCCCTGTATTTTCATTACTTTTCCCTATTTTGATCTATTCATGGTGGCATTGGAGGGTGATTTAAGAATTTTATTTCTGTGTGGCTCTGGAAAGTCAGATAACTACTTTTTCAGTTTGCAGCAAACTATTATCTACTTCCATAGTCTTCTTAAACGGGAAATATCCATTTATACATAACTGCTTTGCTCATGGAAAAGATAGCAGCAATGTTCATGAGATTAAAGGTTCACACTGCAGTCGTGTGTCACTCTCTGGCTGCAGCTGAATTTCGTGAGGAAGTTGCCGCTCCAATCTGTCCCCAGCTGCTCCTCACGGGGTCAGGAATTTCTGCACCTTCCAGTTTTCAGGACGCTGACTGCTGTGCTGTCTTTCCTAACCAGGTTCAAGCCATATGATCAAAATTGTTGGTATGTTTTCAATGCTGGTGTTTTCTAAACCATCTTTCACCTAATCTGATTAGGGACTTATCACATATGTGGGTGTGCTGGAACACCTGAAGGGTCAGCAACCTTTGGAGGAAGAAGGGAAAGAGGCTGAGGAGTCATGTGAAGCAGGGTAGAGCAGAACACAGGCATTCAGGACTTCCAGCTAACACAGCAACACCCAAAATCTTGGTTCCAATTATTCTAGCTTCCTCCACAAGAAGAAATTTAAACCCCAGAGGGGGAAACTCACTTGCTGCTAGAGGACCTTGGAACAACCCCAGGAAAATCCCGAGTCCTTGAGAGGTGGAAGATAATTAATATCTGTTTCTTTCAGGTTCAAAGTTTCCCTTTATAAGTGGTAGGTTCTTTTTCCTTCCATTCTGTTAAAGAATTTAAGCTGATTTTTTTTTTTTTTGGTGCAGACTTGTCCAGGAAAATGATGGTGATGGAAGTCTTCTATGGAATAGATCAATGGCATTCCCACTGGATCTTTAAGAGGTTGGACTTTTTCAAGGGGACAATATCATTCTGGGAGCAATTTTATCTTCTCAGTTCTCAGTCTTGGCTATGGAATCCATCCTTGGTGTAAGTCTGCTGCTTTACATAAGCAGTAAATTAAGTCAACTTTTTAATAGTAGTTTCTATTGATAATAAAATACTACATTCTATAGTAAAAATAAAATACTGTCCTCAATAAAATGTAGAAGAGATCATTCTGAATAAAAAAGCATTTTCAGCCTGGTTAAAGGCTAGTAAAGCTGATTTTGTTAAATTTTAAATTATTCCTTTTCTGCCTGCCTCCATTCAAAGAGTATTTCTGTAATTACCACTTTGTAACAATTGTTGAATGAGGGAGGAATAAAATTATTTAACTACGTATCTCTTTTTTCATAATATTAAAGCTATTTAATAAGAAAATTTATATATCCTCTTCCCCAGGAGAAAAAAAAAATTGAAATAAACCTTATATAGGTATTGCAGAGATAACAATAGGACACCATTATTAAATGTGTCATTGTATGAAAGCTGTAGTCAGAAGAAAATAGAAGGAGGTTTATATGACACCTTTTAATTTTTCTGTGTGGGATGAAGATTTTATGAGCAGGTTTTAACAGATGCCCCAGTACACTCTTCACAGCCCTGCTGTGAGCACCTTGATAACCAATCGCCCTCTGTAGGACTGAGTGCAACCTCAGTCCAAGGAGAAATGGAATGGTGGGGAGTCCAGTAATCCATAGGAATAGCTCCCAAATCCATGCCTAAATTTCTGCTGACTTTCTCAAAGATTTTCTGGAAGTTTGTATTGATCTGACTCCTGCAAAATTTTGAGCTGTATTATAAAAAATTGAATGGCATCTCTAACTATTGTGGGAAGATATTGCCTAACTTTTGCTCTTAAGGTTTTTTCTCAAAATCATGCCTTTATATAAGCAGCCTTGTCAAAGTTAGAATTTTTCATAGGTATAAAACAACACAAAATTGACAGTTGTGTTGTGAGTGATGAAGATAAAGGATGAGAATTCATAGCAAGAAGTCATTTTCCCTTTGGTATTTACCAAATGAGTTTGAATTTCGCCTTTGTTGAATTCCTGGGAAAGACAGTTTTAAAACATTGGTTTTCCTAGTACTTTGTTTAACTGTGGGTTTCGTTTTCTAGGTGGGTTATTTGAGACATTTGGAGATTTTGGTGTCTGTCGAACATTCACAACATCCACTGAAACAAAGTGAGCACTGCAGAAGATCAAAACCTCTGCCAAAAGAGGCTGAAGGAGCCCCAAATATCAATTGAAGTTGCAAAAATTACTTTAGTTCCAGCTCCTGTGAGCTCCTGATTTTGTCACTACAAATCTGCTACTGATATAAACCACCAATTTTAGTGAATAACAATCGTGCTACTGCCCCAAGAAACAGTGTGTGAAGAATTTTAAACTTAAAACTCTCCTGATGTTAAATCAGATGTATATATGTGATAGTTTTAAGAGTGATGGTACTCATGAAAGTATAGCAAATATTAATAAAATTTGCAGCAATAGCAAAGCTTTTTTTTTTTTCCTGTGAAGTTACAAGTCACATGTTCTTAATTTGTAATCCAAATTATGAAGAGAGATAAGGGAAAAACTTTCCTCACACAGTACAAGAAACTTTAGGAATAGAGTAACTTAGAGAAATTAATATATTGCTAAGGGTTATTTGATTAAAATGTTAAAGAAAAGAGCAAGGAAAAAGAAACATTAGGGGAAAGTTACCAAGGAAACCAGTTCAAACTGAAGTTCACAATTTTAGCCTTTAGCATTTGGAGACACATACGCAGACATACACAGATATACACCCCTAATTTTAGTGTCTGCAGCTATTTTTACATTCTGCCAAAAGCTAGATTCTTCAAGGATTAATTTATTCAATAAAATCAATTTATTTTGCTCACAATGTACTTTTGACATTATATTAAACCACATCAATGCAAATTCATTAGATTGGCTAAATGGATCGTTTAGCTGTCCCACTAAAGTTTCTAATCTTTTATTTCTTTATAATCAATGCAAATGCTACAAGAAGTAATTTTCTTCATGGCTGTATCTTCAATACACAAATACACTAATAACTAATGGAACCTCCTGGTCTCTCTGCAGCAAAGTAACACAACAAGTACTGCATCCTTACAGCTGTGCTCTCCCAAAACCCTATCTGCATTCAAGGAATTTCAGTCAGGAATTGTTTCAGGGCGCCTTGGTGGCAAGAGATAAAATCATGTCATAAGGTAAAACCATGTCATAAAGTAAATCCATGACAAGAGCAGAGGGGGAGCATTTCTTGGGTCCATGCCCTTGCATTAGTTTATTTATGCTAATGTAGTCTTCATTATAAGCCTAGGCAATATTTAAGTCTCATTTAAACACAGTATTATTTGCCAACCAATTTCTGGAGGCCCTTAATGTAAAAAAAAATCTTGGAAAGAGCCCTCAGCACTTTGAGGGATATTTGTGAAATACCATGGCAAAACCAGCCAGCAACCTCGGTGTCCCAAAGGAGAAAGGCACTTCTGCGACATTTTAAGTTTAAAAAAAAATGAAATAAAAGGAAAGGCATCAAGTAGAGGGAGGAGCTGAAAGAAAGAGGAACCTCATGTCCTTCCAGAAGGGAGTGAAACAAAAACTGATACCAGGTTGTGGACAGATGGGCTGAGGGTTCTTTGGGAGCAGAGAGAACTGATAACATTTTCCATAGAATCACAGAATGGTTTGGGTCAGAAGGGACCTTAAAGATCAACCCCTCTGCCACAGGCAGGGACACCTTTTCTTTTATGTGCATAACAGAAGTAATCTCATCATTACTTTTTAGCACATTTAGAGCTCAACAAAACCTTTATAAAACTGCCACAGCTTTTGGGCTGAGGTCAGCACCAGTCCCACCACCCTGGAGTGCCAACAAAGTCAAATCGTATCCTTTTGCCATTGCCCCTGTGGAAAGAAGCACTGAGTGTGCAGATGCACCCCTCTAATGCTGGGCACAAGCCCAGAAATGAGTGTAGAAATGTGCTTTGCCACTTTAGAGTGCTTTTTTACTCACAGAAGTGTTTGAGAAATCTTAACTTTGATGTGAGGTCTGATTTTCTCCCCCTTATTTTCTGTGCAGTGTATCATCACACTCCATCACCTTCTCACAGCTTCTCTTCCAGGGCACAGCTCTGCACTTGGCAAGAAGATGCACTTTTCACATCTTTTTTTACTGCCTTGGAAAACCAGCTAAGACATTTTCACTGCCAGCTGCTTATTTGCAGTGTTTTCCCCTTTGTAGTACAGGCAGAGCTCTTTGGGCGGAGAGACACGATGTGAAAACCTGAGTAACAAAGGGACAAGACAGACCTTCAGAGGCACCGCTTGGTATTTATGACACAAAGAAGGATAAAGTTTCTAGTAGGAAAAATGGCTAACTTTTCATAAGTGTTATGTACTGCCCTGAAATTGTTTCAGTGTTTGGCTTAGATAATTAAATAGTATTGTCTCATTATTAAATCTTGAAATATAGTCCATTAAAAATTAATTTAGCAGCCTTTAGCAAAGAAATCCAGTTACGGTGCTGCACTGAATAATAGAGACTCTGGCAATAACTAATTAATTAACAGTAAAACAACTTTCTCCATTTACTGCTAAAAACTGATTAACATTTATGGATGATCACACAGAAGTCACTTATCCAAGATTTCCTCACTCAAAGAGTAACAGGTATGAATTAAGATAGATTTCTACCCTGGTAAGTCCAGTAAGTTATTCTCTGATAAATAAAACTGACCTCCTTATCTTTCGTTAGGTCAGAACACCAAGCCAAGTGACCCACAGATTTAGAAACTGTATTCAAGATAGATATTCTTTATTTTATATTTATAGTTCTGAATAGCCTTTCAAGTGTCAGAAGAACATCCTGTGGATCTATTTTGATCTTAGAGCAGAATTCACAGAAATAGTTTAAATGTACAGCTCCACACGATGACCACAAGTTGAAGGTTGTGGTTTTAATTCTTCTTCGACAGCAATCTGCTCTGATTTGTAATTTGATTAGCTTGTTAATTTGATACATCTGATTGATTAATTAATTCATATTTAACCACACTGAAGTACTAGAAAATCACTAAGGGATTAAAACATCTCTCTGTATAAATGCATCTCAATCTCCTTCTTGCTATTGTACTTGCTTCTTTTTAATTTTTTTCAGATTTGTTGGTCAAAATTAAAACCTTATGGATTCCCTAATTAGATGAAGAACATTCAGAAATTAATTGCCTCCATTGATCAATACATATTTATTTGCTTGGAATGCACTTTGTGCCTTTGAATCTACAGCAAAAAAAATCTCTTTAAATTGTAGACTAAAGGATGACAAATTAGTAGTTACCAGTTTATGCATGACTGGAGGGAAAACGGAACAGACAGCAGCTTTCCACAGGAAAAAGTATAGATTTCAAGATGACAGATCAAAAAATATGTTCTTAATTTTAAACCTTTATGTTTGGTTTTTTTATTTTCTTTTTATCTAATTTAGTTTGCAAATAAAAATTCTTGATCAAATACTCCCAATGCCTTTCTGGTGAGTCATGAAGTTAATGGGAGACCACAGTAGAGTGGTAAAAAACATTCTCTCTCTTTTAGAAAAAAGATGTCATTAGACTCTATCCCCACCCTGCAGGAAAATCTTACTGCAAAATTAAAATATAGGAGAAAATGTCTTGAATGAAAAACTGCAAGCAGCAGTGAAGAGCTGCATCATCCAGGAATAAAAAATAGACTTCTGGTAGGTGAAACTCTAAGATGTGGGTCTTGCTTTTAGTCCATGGAAATGCAAGACCTTACAAACTGGAATTCATGCTTGGGTTCCAAGCTCTTCATCAAAAATTAATAAAGATACAAACATGAGAACAAGTAAAATTAAATAGGATAGGAATTTAAAAAAATTAATTAGTTCTATCCCAAAATATATTGCTGTGCATCCTTTACCTCTATAAATCAAATTTTGTAGGATCTACAGTGTGGTATTAACATTAAAATTACTTAAAATATTTTACTGGAGTTGTCTTATCAAGGAGGATCTTCCTGCTTGGGAGGAAAATGAGGTTTGTGACAATCCCCAGACACACATACTTGCAGGGGGACACAACATGACCTGTAGCAGTTGTCAAGTGGATGAAGGTTTGAGAAATCATGACAGTGATAGAAAGCCAACATCATTAGATCACAGAGACTGACAGTTTTAAATCTCTCAGATTAGCCTGTCGTTCCTATTTCATTTGTCTTTTAATCTTTATAATACACAGCAAAAAACAAATTTTAGAATCTCAGTTTCTGTATTTGTACCATAAAACCATGACACTTATTCCGGATTTCAGTGTGATTTCTTGAAGCCAGACTTATGTAATCCTATATTCTCCTAACAATAATAATTCTACAAAAAATATATTTTCATACCTTTTTGCTGATTAATAAGATAGTGTAAAGGTTCTGCTTCAGCCTATGAGAATTGTGTTTTTATACTGTGAAATTGAGAATATACACTCTGTGACCCGGGATGGAAAGATGGCATAGTGGATAAGGATCTCTTTACTTAAGAGAGTAAATTCTGGAATAGTGTGGGAGGATGCCTGACCCATCAGCAGCCAAACTTGGTGTGTTCTGGACACTGATGTTCCATGAGACTGATCATCGGGGTGAAAAATCTTCCAAACTACCAACATGATTGGTTTTGTGCTTTGCTGAAAGGCAAACCAGGAGAGAATTGATGTGTGTGCAGAGTGAGTGGTGACAACAGCAGCATCCTGCTCTGAGAAATTCTTCACCTGGGCATGTAAACCTGTTTGTTTATACAGACCAGACCACCCATGCATGCTTCTGTTTGCAGGAGAGAATCTCATCCTAAAGAAAATAATTGCAGAAATCTGTTTTTCTGAGGTTATATGGGCAAAACTCCCCCAATGAAATCAAAAGGGATTGTGATGATGAAGGCTGTCAGGGACAGAGCCCCACTGCTGCATTTAATATCAAGTGTCTTTCTCAAACCCTGTTACTGACTGCAGACACTGACACCAGGACAGGCCTATTTCACAATTATTTTCAAAGCTTCTTTATAACATTGCTTTGGCTTAGAAAACAACAACCAGTTTCCATCTCATTGTTTCTGCAGTTATTACTGGACAGTCACAAAGAAAATATTAATCATATTAATGACAGTGTACATCACTGAAATGTTAACCTTCAAACCAATAACTCAGATTCAATGGATTATTTTGGTCCAGGCTTCCGAATTTGAAATGACCTTTCCCTGTCTGAGAAAAATTGACACTGTCCCATTTAAGTCACAGTTTGTCAGCCTGGATGGTCACAGACTATCAGTCATTGCAATTTAGACTGGCATCTGTGGAGGCAAAAAGAAAAATAAGTCCCACAGGACTCAAAGAAAAGCACACAATATAGTCAGGGCAGTGTGGACCAAAGCACAACATCTTAAAGAGGAGCATCAGCTGAAATGGAGATGAGTCACACAAACAGCCATAAGTTTGCTGGTGAAATGTTTAAGGCTTTTAAAAGTGACAAAGAAAAAAAATACTGCCACGTTCATTGGGACCCAGTTCACTAATCTGGTGAGTCTGGACATACACTAAGTCATCTCTGAAAAAAACTTTTAAACTCTCTCTAAAAAGGGAAAAAAAACCCAAACCAAACAGAAGGAAGCTTGCAACATTTCATATTGCTTGCTGTTTGATTTCTTTTAGATATTTTTGTTTCACTTCTCTTAACAACTGTGGATTAAGGAGTCAGGAAAAGAGAATTTCATTATGTGAACTAATGAGTTCCTAACTGTGTCTGTGAAAAAAAGTTGTTTCCTAGAAACCACAAGTGAAATATACCACTGAAGGTATAGAATAAACCAATTTTTCACTTGGATACCTTTGTGATCTTCCAAAAGTTTGTTTCCACAATTTGAAGTTAGAATCATAAAATCATAAAATCATAAAAACCTTTCATTTCATCTCTTAGTTGAATGGACGTCTTATTTTGTGGCTGTTCACAGAAGTTGAGTGATAAGCAAGAGATCAGTTTTGGTTTGTTTGGGTTTCTTTTCCTTTGCCTTGAGACATTTTTTTCTGTTAAAAATGGAGGAAAATTTGGGTTTTTTTTTTTAAATCTAAAACATTGTTATTTAACGTTCTCATTATATTAGAAAACAAACCAAAAAACAAAAGCAAAAAGCCTACTCTCTACTACCATTACACTGGAAACATTACTCGTGGTGTGCTGCTTCTTATATTCTTGGTGCTTGTTTTAATTCTAGGGTAAAAAAAGAGAACCCGAAACATTTTTAAAGAAGATGATACTTTCTTCTAATGCTCATTTTGTTCAAACAAATAATTTATTTGAAAAGGGGAAAAAAAAAGCTTAACTAGCGCCTTAACTAGTTCTGGATCTGCAGACAGTGCTTTTCTTAAGGTTACCAAGTGTGATTTTCCTTATGTTAATTTCAACCACACCTCACTTTCGGACTTGTGCAAAGAACATCTATGGTACTTTTGGTAACAAATAGCCATCAGGGTTGTAGAAAAGTGAAGGGGAAGGGGAAAATGTGTCTTAGAACAGTTATCAGAGTCAACAATTTCTTCTTCAAGCTAACCAACAAAATCCTTCCGCTTGGTGGAGGTGGATGCAGAGCTCCGGGGCCGCTGCAGCGCAAAGTTCACACAAAAAAGGAGATCTTGTTCTCTTGTTCTCTGCCCCCCTAAAGCATCTTTAGGCTGCATGATGTACTGGTTTCAGGGAGGAAAACTGATGATAGATAATACAATGTTCCATTAAGTGCTGCAGAACACCACTCACCTTCAGATAATAAACTCCTAAAGAAAAGGGAGGATTAGATTATAGTTTACATTAAATTAGATCAAAGGAGTTATTCTTCATTTATGCTCTAGTAAGATGGAGAAGTCTCAGGGCCTATTTTTTATGAAACCTTCACTAAATCAAAGCACTGCAATTCATCACCTTACACAGAAATATAATTTGCTGGTGAAGTTTTGATCTTTGAATTACAATTCATTTTTTTCCTACATTCTCCTGCAAAATTCAGTTGCTCTGCAGCAATAAGATCATTGCATCATAAATATGGAAATAACCAGAAAGTCTGTATTTGGTTGTTTGTAACTTTTGGGGGCATGCGATCATTATGGAAAATTTTAGATTAAGTTCCAGATACTGAGTAGTCAAACAATCAATGTCTTTTGTTGGAATTTTGCATTCATCTAGAAAGATAAGTATTGGTTGCAAACTTTGAATACAAAATATGAAGACGTTGGACTCTAAATTCAAACACAAAACTTCAGCTCAGTCTGTTCTATAATCCTTCATGAAAAAAAACCCACTTCCTTTGAGAATTCTGATATAACTTTTGAAATTTAGGAATGATCCATTCTGCGCTAGAACACTCTCACCTTTTTGCTAGAGATGGCCTGGGGATCCATGTACTCTAAAATCAAAGAGAATAAGGGGAAAACAATCAAGGCCAAGGTATAAAATAATAAAATAAAGGTTGTGTTATGCTATTCAAAGGGAAAAACAGATGTTCATATTGAAAAAAAGAGAAGTAATCCACTGACTGTGTGTTGCAGTGGACAGAAATTCGCTGTGATCAACACACACAAGTGTGTGCTCAGCCCTCCCCTGGGAAAGGAGAGATTGACAAACTGCACACCGTGCCCAGGGAGAGTTCTGCTCCTCTTGGGACCATGTCTGAGTGAAACCCTGCGGGATTTGTCCTCTTCTGTGCTCATCCTGTGGCAGTGCCTTCATCTATTCTGAAAATCCTCCTCAGAGACATTGTCAGGGTGGTTTGTGAGGAGCAATGGCAGGATATAAAACCAAGGCTTTTAAGATGTAGTAAATCTGACCTTGAGGTCTTAACCCCTGAAAAGTTTCCAGTGCTAATCTGCTCAGGTTTTTAACCATTTGGACAATCATAATTTTACTGCACTCACTAGTACTGGGCCAGGATTATAACCCTCAAAGCAAGAGGACAACTTTTCAGCAAAAGTCTTTAGATATTGCAATCTACAGCACAGCGATGCCTAAAATCTCTGTATGAAACTGTTTAATGGAGTTTGCAGGCCTGCAGATTCTCTGAAGTCAGTCATTTGATATGATATGGAGTCCCAGAGCCTGAAATAATCCAATATATTTAAACACTTCAGCTGAATAGATTCTAACTAATCATTCCCACAATGAGAGAAGACCCCTCTAAAAACCATAATATGAACCATTTCTTGTTTTCTTTTCTTCCTCTTCTGCTGCAGCAGGAGAAATTTAAAAAACCTGAAAAAACACAGAAAAAGGGTATTTAAAAACTCTCTGACCTGGACTGCAAGCATGAGAGCAAAAAGCAACTTTTCTTGAAATATGAATTCTAGATCCTCTTCCATCAGCTTTTTAACAGAATTTATATTTGATAACTGTTACCTAAAAACTCCCAGCATTTAAGAATCAGAATTGCAGTCTATTTATTCTAAATATTGACACTGAGACTCTAGAAATTGGGTCCTTCTCTGGTTTTTTTTTGATTCCTGACCCTGAGCACTGGACTGAGCAGTGACTATTGCTGCCTTCTCCCAGCATTAGCAGGAGGAACGTGGTTCCCATGAAGATTAACCCTCTCAATTCCAGGGGAAGGTGCTTTGGATTCACACCACACAGCAAAGGTGGGATCAAGGCATCCCGGCCTTAGGGTCACAGTTATTGTCACTGGTTTTTCATAAAAGGAACTCTCAGCAGCAGTTTTTTATCTCAACATTTTTTCCTGCAAGTGAATAAGGCACGGAGTAACCATTCTTAGCAGATTAGGCTTCCTTTGGCTGCAAAGGCAAACCTGCGTTTTCCCATCATTAACAGAAATAGGAAGCAGAAAGATACTTAGACACTCAGTTTAGCAAGTGTGGTGATTTAGGAGCTCTGAGAAACACCCAGAACTGGAGGTGTTAACGGCTTCTTAGACATTAGGTCAGATTTTTTGGGTCACTCTTTTAGCTCAGACTTCTGTGCTTTGCCAAAGAGGGCATGGCAGGAGCTCAAGTGCCCTGCTCCATGTGTGCCAGGCGCTGTTTCTTCAGCTGAGGAGCCAGCACTCGCTGCCAGATGGTTCTGCAGACTCACAGCCCTCTCAGGCAGACACAGAGAGTGAGAGGGAGAGCAGAGGAGGCACATTCATTACCTTTTACATCTGCTTTTCACAAATCAAGGTTAACACAGAGGAGCTGCCACGCTTTTCCAGAGGTGGGAGGCCGAAAACCACATCCATCAGCTGGAGAAGTTCCTCAGAAGGGATGAGTCTCCCTGGCTTACCATGATGCCTTATCAACTTGTAAAAATATGAAGCAGACACAGCAGTGCAGGGAAAATGGAATTTACCTCGGTTTAATAAGATCCTAAGTGCCCAGACTCATCAAAGGTGGAAAACACGCCGAGGAGCGAGTGACAATCCAGAACCCCCCATACAACTTGTACTGGATTTTTATGGACTTCACAAAATTAGCATATCTACTTAAAATCCCCCAATAAGAAACTTAATAAATGAAGTAATTGTCCCTTATTCTGATGAACCCCCCCTCAAATGAGACTACAGCCTAGTTTACAAAAACATGTTCCAGAGAGAAGGCTCTGTCCAAGGTTGGAGCTCCTAGTTCTGATATAGTTTGAATGTTTGGTCTTCTTCCCTTTGCAAGACCCCAAACGAAGCTAAATATCAGACTACAAGGATTATAAACATGCGGGGCTAAAGTACAAGGAATGTTTGTGCAGGGTACAAGGTGTGTGTAGAGGGTAACTGGAAAGGGAAAGGGTATAAAAATATATAAAAAGGGTATGAAAATAAAAGGCAACAATCAGCGGCATCAACCAGTTGATGAACATGCTAACACTGAAATTTTGCAGGATGTTGTTCTCACACCCAGGAAGGAATTTATCATGGAAGTCTAGCCATGATAAGGCAGTTTCTTTATACAAGTAGATAACAGCAGGAATGACCAATGACTTCCAGACTGTGGATTAGGTTGTAAAAGAAAGGGTAACGTTGTAGAAGGCGTATCAGAAACACCTTTAGGTGTGTGTGGATTTTAATGCATTTTTCTAGACAATGAGTTTAAACAAGGAGTTTAAAATAGTCATTGTTAGCCAAAAGAAGAAACAAATGCCGGACAGCAGCAACATTAAGGCACCTTTCAGTCTCGCTGGTCTTTACATGTAAAGTCTGCTCGCTTAAGCACGGCCGTGATGAATATATGTAAAACAATGCTTAATTAATGTGCAACAAACCCAGCACACCACAGCTTTAGAGAAATGAAGCTTCAGAGCCTTTTCAGATTGGAGGTCCAGTTTTGGAGTCCCCCTTAGTCCAGAACTGAAGCCACCAGGAGCATTCCCTAGGGATGAGACAGTGTTTAAGGTGAAGGAAATAGCAGCAGCAACAACAGAGACAATTAGCAAGCTAATTCATTAAGAGACATTCTGAATGGGACTGCAAAGGAAACTACAGTGAATTACAGTGAATAACCGTCTTTGATTCACCTTTACTCACCATATGTGCCATGGGATCATGAGAGCTCATGGCAGAAGGATTAAATTATGTTTAATTATAAACCAGCCAGCTGAAGTCTGAGAGGTTTTCAGAAGAGATATTTAGATGTTCACATCGCCTGAATCCAGACCTTTTCCTCTACTGAGCTGCTTTAGTTCCAATGAAACACAACTAATTAGAACAAGGTGATTTTGAGGACCTTGATTTCACGTGAGAGAAAAGATCTTCATTATAAAATTGGTTAAACACAAGAAGAGGAATGAGAAATGGGGATGGATCTCCATCCTTGTAGTTTTCCAAAACTCATCTAGGCAAAATCCTGAACAAGTTGATGTTCACATATGGAATATCATACCTGTGCATTTATGGATAAACATACTAATATAGGAAATAAATACAAACATATATAAAATTTCAAGTATGTTTTGAAACTTTCTTTCTTCGTATCCTGCTACAAAGGATATAAGACACCAGCCTTAGAAGGGAATGACACTATAAATTTTTATTAGATGGATCAGAAATATTTTCATCCTGTGGGCAGTGTGGACTCATAAGAACTACAGATTACTATCTGCTATAACAAGGAGCATTAACTATGATTAATGAGTTGACTTTGAAAGTCAGACCATCTCCACAATATAATCTTTTCTCCTCTAAGGCAATTTTTAAGGAAACTTTTAAATATTTAAATAGTTCATCAGACTTCTGAGGCTGGTGCTGTCTGAATGTCTTCAGCAATTTCTTTCTAGGCCTAAATTGAAAAAATACAAGCTAGTTGTCCCATTACATTATGTGAGCAGAAATAGAATATGTATGTTAATGTAATTAGATATTGGGAAAACTCAGGTCTGGTAGAAAATATTCATGATTTTCTTAATTATATTTAAGCTGATCTATATCTGAAGAAATTTTGTGTTGTGGTTCATGTTTTTCCTGCTAAAAAAGGGGAGGGTGTCACTGACTACCCTGCCTTAAACCAGGGTTACTGACCTGGTGATTTGGGCACAGCGCAAAGATCAAACAAACCTGGAAGGAGCTGCACTGCTCATGAATGCAGAAAAAGTTGCTACCCTAGCAGAGCAGGTTAAAATGTCAGGTTTCGTACGTCCCAGATGGGAGCACGAGGTCAGCTGAGCTCATGCAGCTTAATTCCAAAATGGACTGATGAGAGGGTCAGCCACATTATTGGTGCAGAGCTTGTAATGCCATTCTCAAATATGACTTTTGGCACTTTAATGTAGCTCCTCAAAAGTATTGAAGTGTCTAACTCTGCCTCAGAAATCTGAATTGAATGGCCAGTGTGTTAAACACTGTGGTTTGTACATTAAACTATTGCTGGGTAAAACACAGGAGCTGTTCCCATAGGAGTGGATCCCATAGGAACAGGATTGTCCACACCTGTGGTGGGGGCATCCCAGCAAATGCACTTCACAGCCCTCTCACGTGAAATGTTCTTGGGGTAAGACACGATATTAACCCACATGTATGGTCAGTGAATATCCTTTAATTACTTTATAAAAAATACAGGTAGATACACACATATATGAAACCCATTTTTTAGCTGCATTAGAGAAAAAGGAGATATACATTGCCTTTGGTGATATGTATTACTCAAGATATAATAATTAGGATTAATTTCCTCCGGGGGTCCAATGAAAACCGATCCTGACAGCATAGTGGTGGTTTTATGAGTTCATCCACTCTTTATTTCCTTGTCTGCTGGAAATCCTACATGGGCGGAATGGACTCGGTGACATGCAGTGAGGGATGTGTACCTCAGCCTCCTGTTGAACCCTACTCAGTTCTGCAATTTGGGTCTTCTTGGATAATCCCAAATATCAGAGTTACGACCTCCTCAGCAACATAAGCAGTGTATCTATTTTGTGTTTATAAATATAAATTTATATTTTTACAGGAGCTATAACACACCAGAACCAGAACAATAATCCCACTCAGGCACCTTCTAAGCAATATCTTGTTAAATTATGGTCCCTAAAGTGTTTAAATAAGGTGTTTGCTCACACAGAAAAATTGTCACCCTGGATGTCATTGAGGAAGTTAATTAATGAGTTAGATGTTTAAGGCATGATCCTCCAAATCATCCATATTTGCAAAATGTTTGGGTTTATGCTTTAAATCTGAAAATGTAGTGAAATTTTACTGAGTGCTAACAAACAATTATTGTTGTTCACTCTCAGAGAGGCAGACATTTCAGGGTAAAGCCAAGTAACAGAGCAGTATTAATAGTTAAAAATTTGGGCTACATCATAATTTTAACATGAAAAATGTTTCCTTGTATTTTTTCCTAGCATGCTTTTTGTGCCTTCTGAAGTGCCTTCTGTAGTGCTCTGGGACCTTTGCAAATGAAAGGTGCCAAAGAAATGAGGGTTTTAAAATAGTTACCATTTTAGTTTCTTACAGCTTTTACAGGTTCTTATGTCTATTTAGTCAGCTTTTTCAGCCCTGACTGAAATATCCAGACTGGTTAACTCTCGTTCCACGTTCTGATTCTGCAAGGGGGAGTTGAACATAAGAAAAGTCTATCAAACCTTTTTGATATTTCACACTGGCCACAGGAGCAGGAAAACAAGGGTGGCCACAACTGAAAATGTGCAAACCCCTGTGTTTTATTTCCTCAAACTTTTATTTAGTTTTTAAATGAAAACCAACACCGATATCAAAGTGCAATATACCACATGACTTATACTATCCATAAAGCCTGTGGGATTTACATTGCCATGGGAAAGAGGCTATTTACATGTTAAAAAGCCATTTATGATACTAATAAAAGTCCACAGGATTTACTTTACAATGTGTGAGAAGACATTTATGATGTTAAGAGTCAATTTACAATGTCAACAATTGTGTTAGCAGTAAAAATGCAGAGCGAATATATAGCATTGATTTTTTTTTTTAAACTTGTATTGTTGATATTTCCCTGACAGTGATTCATGTCTCCAGCACACAGATTTTCTGATTTATATTTTAAATGAGAAAGATATGGCATAAATTTTTGTTTTCCCTAAGTGAATTAATCTTAGACAAAAACTATTTATAAAGATATGTTTGGGATACCTCTGTAATATGGCAGAGACTTCTGACCCATCAGGTAACTTCTTCCAGCTGTATCAATTTGCTACAGCACCAAAGATATTTTCAGTCTTCACACTTTCATTCACTCCTTAGATGGTCAATAGTTTTTACTTTGAGTACTTGTTTCAATTTTAATTCCCACTCTCTCTTTTAATTAATTTTCTTTGTTCCTTGGAGGAGGCAAAATACAGAAGACTTCTAGAGTATATTTTGCTACCACCTCTATTAGTACACTGGATAAAGAAAAATAACATTTCTAGAGTTCAACTTAAAGGCTCTGAAGATATTGTTTAACCAAAATCTTTACTTATATAGATTTTGGTTATCCAACATCAAAGCCACTGGGTAATCACAGTAATAATTTCACAGAACTGACTGTTCTTGCTGTGGTACCAATCACAACTAATTTTCTATTTGATTATTCTGATAAACTGGGGGAGAAGGATTCTCCTCCCCAGGATGAACAGCCCCAACTCTCTCTGCACGGGAGAGGTGTTACAGCCCTTTGATTTGTTTTGTGGCGCTGCTCTAAAACGTTTTTTATTGTTAGTAGTATTAACAGTCTAATTCAAGATTTGTTATTACTCTGAATCTAATTTCAACAGAAAAAGAAAATACAGAAATGCAAGTAGAGTACTTATTAAAAGAAAAAGTCACAGTAACAGTAACATGGTTAAAATCAGGACACTCACGTGTGGTTACTGCTCCTAATTTGGGAATTATTCCCACCTTGCTTGCTGCTATAATTAGTATTTCTTATTTTAAGGAGTAAGTTATTTCAGCAAAAAGCACATCAGTAATTTTCTGATTGCTGACATAAAGGACAAAGCTGAAATTTTAAATACTCTGAGCTGTGAGGAGAAAGATATGTTTATCCTTGCTCTGAAATACAGCTCTTCAGATTTTCATCTTGGTTAAATGTTCTTAGGTCTCCTCTTTATAACCAACTTTCCTGTTTGTGAAAGAGAAAGAACGGCAGGTTTTTTTAATGGCTTTACTTAAAGACTCTAAGAATTAATTAAGATTTTAAAAGTCCACCACGAGGCCTGAAAAGCTATTAAAAAGTAAAGATTTTTGGATTTAATTGAAACAGAATCCCAAATGTAACTCAACAGGTAATATATTATATTCAATTATACACTTTAAATTTTTTAAAACATAGGGATTTTTTTCTGCTGTAAGAACATCAGCAATTAAAGTCTGCTGGATTTATTTGAAGCACAATGCATATCCATGAAATTAAGATGTTCTGTGGTTGTTATGACCAACTCCTACAAGTAACAAGCCAGGGAAACAGGAACTAAATGTTATGAATCACAAACATGGATGGACAAGTCATATTTTTGTATCCCACATTAAGTTATGAAAAACAAAGGTTGTAAAATACTTGGAAGTTGGGAAAAAAGTGATGTCTAATACCTGAACTTATCTGCTGAGTTTTCAAGGACAGATAGGGAAAAGTTCTCGTAGTAAAGTCCATTCTGAGATAAACAATCAGCACTCTTTCCACGTGCTCCCATTTTCAGTTTTATAATGTGTGTTATGTTCCATTCTGTTCAATTCCCCAGGAAAGCAGGAAGCCAACAGTTAAGGAAAAATACCCCACAGTGAGAGCAGAGAACCTAAAGAAAATAGCACTCCAGTTCATGTGACAGCATGACCGGGATTTGGAAATGTGTTTGCAAAACAAAGCTGGAAGTCATGGCAACCGATCAGATTTGTAGCTTTTATTATTGATTTTAGCAGAATAAAACAACAGGGTACTGAAATTCAACTTCTACTCACTTCTCCAATTAAACATCAAATTCACTGACATCTTGAACTTACAATCAAAAGTGACAAATGATTTTTGGAAAGTGCATTTTTGATTATGCCATGCAAGTTGCCTGCAGAGAGCTGCATGTCTCCATGTCTGCAGTAGAAAACAGAAATCCTGTAAACACAGCGCCAAGCTCCAGGTATTAAATTCTTCCCCTAAATAAGAGTTAGGAGTGCAATAAATCCATGCTGATGTGCCAAAAAATGGCTTGGGAGATAACAAATCCATCCAGCTCTGGGAAAGGATGGAGAGGATGCCTAAAATCTGTGCCTGATGCAGTGCCTGAGTGTGTTTAGCAAACTGAGAAGGGCACATTTTTCTCCCTGGGGTCAACCTGGAGCAGCACCACTTATTTCTTAACAGCTAAACTTGTTTATTTCCCCAAACCAGTGTGGTGATGGAAAAAATGCTTTGTGGGAACACCTCCCGGCTTGTGCTGCCCTCTGGGACGTGCCTGGGAATTGTGGGGTTACACCAGCGAGAACTAAAACCACAGCAGTAACAAATAACAAGGGCTGAACGGTGATTGTAAAAGTTTCGAGGCTTTGCTTCTTTGATCAGTGAACTCCATGGGCCAAGGGATGCATGGCGAGCAGTGCTCAACACCGAGGGGAGTCTTCAAATATTAACAATATTCTGGAGAAATTGCTGTGAGGACCTGCTAAATTTAATCCGGACAATTTCTTCCTCAAAGTTTCAAGGAATTCATAAATCTTCAGATGGCAGAAAGAGTGCTGCTTTGTATCTATAAGCTCCATATGGAGAGAGCCATTTCCAGACTGGGGCAGCAGAGGTGGGTAACTCTGACCAAAAATCCCCAGAAATCTCTCCAGACCCCTCCTCCACCCCAGTCCTTCTTGTGTCATCCTCAGACCAGCAAAATTCATCTTTTCCTTCTCTGCTCAGAAACCCAGAGTGTGTTATGCTGTCTCACATTTTCACCTCCCACAGAGCACGACATGAAGTTTACACTGAAGTAGGTATTGACTCCTTTTTTTCTGTAAAAATAAAGCATTTTTCACATCTGTCATCCCTTTAAGACTGTGGTAATTTTTTCTCTAATCTGATAATGTAATTAATCGTTCTCATTCCTTGATCCTTTGGGTTTGATTCTGATTACAATTTTGCTAGTTACATTTGAAATGTCATAGGAGATTCAAAGTTCCAGAGAGAAAAATCCACTTCTGTTCAAAGAAGCTAATGTAGCATAATCAGTCGTGTCTTTCAAAGCCATTTTCTGAATTTGTAGTAGACATCAAAAGCAACTCCAGTGATGTTAGTGAGGTCATATCACCATCACTGCAAATTAATAAAGCTTCACTGAAGAACTCTATCAGTTTACATCGCTGTAGGTTTGCACAGACTCTCAGACTTTATTGTGATGGGGGTCATATATGAAAGCTAAAGGAAGATAAAGAGGAGAGAAAGATTAATTCAGAAGTATGTGCTGTGATCCTATTTTAATTCCTCCTCTACTATATTTTGTCAAGTAAAATGTCAATGTATTTGAAGTCTCAGTCCCAGATGCTTCCTGAAAAAACTTGGAAAACAATCCCTTGAAGAAAGTTCCAGATATTTAGTACTGTCTGTCTCTTTTTCTCTGTTTTTTTCTGATCTCTAGATTTGTTGTCTCAAATGCTTCAGCACAAATATGAGGTTTTCTCCTGAACGTCTCAGCTATTCCTGCTGAATAATTCTCTCTGTAATAATAATTCCTGTGGTCATAATTCTCTCTAATGACATTCCTGTGAGTGAGGTGTCACAAACCTCCACGACTTCAGCTGAAGGAGAAGCAGCCAGAGCAGAGAGTTGCCAAATCAGACATGACTTTTTCTTGACCAAAGGATGTTTGGGATGGGTGATGAGGTCTCTGCAGGATACTGTATGTGCTTAAAGCACCAAGAGGCATCAAAATAATCATAAAACGTGTAAGAGATTTAAAATGCTTGAGTACATTCAAAAATTCTACTTTTTGACATATTGTTCCATTCATGTGCATTCCCGTGGTTCAAAGGATGACAATCAGAATCCTTCCATGTGTTTTTAAACTTAGTTGTTCAGCTTCCCCTGCTGTGATGAATCTCCCTACACACTCCTTGACTGACTCTGAAAATACAAAAATGAAGTGCTAAGAGTGGAAATCCGTGGCATTGAGATTCCCCAAAGAACAAAACCTCACATTTTATTTCAGTCTCTTTCTATTTTTTCCATTGTCGTAATCCCACCTTGGACTAATTTTCCCTCAGCGAGTTCCAACCCAATGCCTGAATCCCCATCCAGAAGGATATTTGTTTTCTTAGCCTTCCTTCATTTCTCCCTGTAGGGCATTGTGAGAAAACCCCACAGGCAGCAGCTCCGAGAGTTTAGCGTGGTTTTATCGTGTCACACATTAGGAACTGCAGAGACATTGGGCTATTCTCTGCAGAGCTCCAGAGCTGTCACTGATGGAGCAGCAGCAGAGACAAATGAAGCGTTGCAGTGACAATTCCCAAGCCATGAACTTTCAGGGCAGTGAGATTCCACTGGGCTGTGCCCTGCTCTAGAATATAAAGTTGCATATTAGCTCGAGGAGTCAAATAATTAGGGAAGGAGTCAGACAATAACAAAAAAGGAGACAAAAGTATATTTAAACCTTGATCTTCTCTCCCTCTGGCTCTTTCCAGGAACAAAAAGGGGTGACCTGACAGAGCCGTGGATTGAACTTGAGGATCATGAGTTCATTTCTTGGCTTCACCCCAGCCTCTCTGTCCGACTCTGGGAAAGCCTCTAAATCTATTACATGTGCCATTCTCAGGCTATCAAAGCTGTGAGAGCATTTCCCTCTCTCACAGGGATAAAAACCATTAACTACTGCAAAGTGCTCAGCTATTATAATTAAAGGGATTGTATGCAATGGGTACAGAGACCAGGGGCTTTGAAGCCAATATTGAAAGATATTTCGGTGTTTAAAAATGCTGAGCAATTTAATTGAAACCTGGGAATTAA
Organism: Origma solitaria; assembly: GCA_013397895.1. Classification (NCBI taxonomy): domain Eukaryota; kingdom Metazoa; phylum Chordata; class Aves; order Passeriformes; family Acanthizidae; genus Origma; species Origma solitaria. The sequence continues at coordinate 33,118 of VZRL01002454.1, forward strand.
GAGCTTTTGAAAATCCCAGTGTATAAAAATCCCTAATTCTGCCTTTACAACTTAATAAAACTCAGCCAGAGTAGGAATCACACCACGGAATTTGCTATGACAAGCTCTCCATACCTGAGTAGGCAATGCATAAATAGGAATCTAAAGTTCTTCAGGCTCCTGTTTTCTTCAACTGACGTAAAAATCTCTCTTAAATGCTTATGAGTGGCAGCGAAAAATTTCAATTTAAAACTTTTAGCAGAAAATAAGAATCAAGGTTTAGGGTTCAGTTTCAGTGGCAGACCTACATTTTGAAAGACTAACCCCCCAACCTCAATGCTGTTGAAAGACTCTGGTCCATCCCTTTCAGATTTAATCTATTTCCCAGTTGAGGGACACAAAGTGTAAGGTTCTATTTATTAAGACAAAAATATCTGCACTGACTTATTTAACAAATCAAAATAGAAATCTCTGAAAAAGCATATATTTTGATTTATTTCGAGTAGAGGCAATGAGATTCAGAGTCTTGGAGAATGACCACAGAGAATGACAAACACTGACCAGAAAAATCACAGCCATGAATTTACTGTTATTGCTTTATTCTAATGCACAATATAATGGACTTCTAAAGTGCATACATGTTTGGATTAAATGAGTATATTGTATTCTGTGCATAGCAGTCTTATTATAGTGGGTATTTTGTGCTCTCAGTGATTCATTCCTTCATTCATCCATTTCTATGGCATCAAAGTAGATTTAATGATAAGGGGAAATAAGTAGTGGACATAAATGTTACGACTTCATTTTCTAGCAATATTTTAATCTTAAAGCTGTTTATACTGCTTTTCATAGCTTTTAAAATATTTTTGTCTCTATTTAATCATGAAACTATTTTGTTTATTTTTGGTGGAAGGGTTGTTTCAGAGTGGCAAACAACACATAATCCACACATATACTGAATTGTTTTCCTACTGTTATGTTTTAAGATTTGGGACATACAGACATTAAAGAGTGAGAAAACAATCAGCCTCTTCACCTTTAAAAAGTATTAACTCATTTCTCAGCCCTTGGCTGGTGTCTGTATCTCTGCATTAGCTCATAAAATAGCAAATTCAGTGTATAGGGAAGTCCAAATCTTTTTGTTTAATTCAGGTACCTATTGATGAAATGGAGAACTTAATTTAATCCTAAATTGGATGAGAGGAAAACCAATGAATTTGGTTAAATTATGCTGCCTATTTTAAAGTGCAAAATCAGGTCTAATCTTTTTATGTAATTGCTCCTTTTCCCAGGAATCATTCTTCAAACTGCTGAAGGGATAGTTCAGTTGTTTTGCACAGGAAATTTCATTTAATTTTTGGCTAACTAAAAATATTCAAATATTTCATTTCTACCTACACTTTTCTCAGAAATCTTTCTTATTAAGTTCAGTCAGAAATAGAAATAAATAACATTATTTTGATAGAAGGAAATTTGAAAGAAAATCATTTGCAATGCAAATATTTTCAGGTCTTAATGAAAATATATGGTTTTTCATGGAAGAAAACATTAAAGAAATGAAAAAAGATAAACATTTTGGTTATTTGATGATACCTCTATTGGAAAAGCACAAAGAGAACAACGAGTTCTAAACAGAAGGATAATTAACAATATTTTTAAAGTGTTTAAGGAGAAAAATGTTTCTCTTTTCATGATAAACCTAATTCATCCGATATTCTTCACACTTACCTACACTGTCAAATAGGTGTAACAATTTTAATGACACCAGAATCCAAATAAATCAAACTGTTCATTGCTCTTCAGAGTACCTAAATATTCCACCCCCGCCATCTGAGTTCTGTGAAAAGTCTCGTGTTTGCCGTAGTGAAAACAAAGTGTTGGTGTTGGTGTAAATGTTGCTACCATTAGGAGCTGCAGTGGTAAAACAGTAAATTTATCATGAGACTTAGCTTTCAGTTATTCTAAAGTTTAACAAACCACACACCAATTGCTCAAAAACTTCAATTGGAGCTTTCATTTAATTTCATGGATTTAAAACATCAGGCGGTGAATCCTGGCTAGAGACACCATGTCAGTGGTTAAGACAAAGTGGATGAAGACTCAAATTTCTCTTCAATGCCTCCTATTTATTATTTTGCTCTTTTATATAATCATCCTCATTTGAATGGAATATTTCCTGTGACACACACATACATTTAGGCTTTCCAGCTTCATCTAATCTGTCTCTTTCTCACTGTTTGGCCACACAGTTCAATTATTCATGCAATCTATCTGTGCACCTTTCCCACAATGGAGAAGCAATTAACAGCTGAACAGAGCTGCCACCCTTCTATATCAGAGTGATCCACAGTCCTTTATGAAACTCTGCGGTAAACAGGAACAGATCTCAAAAAAAAAACCAACCCCGTGTATCTTGAAATATTTGCATCAATGGAAAATATGACCCACTCTACTTACCAAGCTTAGTGTCAAAGTTATTTTTGAATGGAAAATTAGAAAGCTAATCTTGGAGGGTTTGTTTTAGTTTGATTTGGGATTTTTGTTTCGTTCTGTTTTATTTTGTTTTGTTTTAAACTGCTTTAAATCTACTTATTTTCTCCATCCTAGGAAAAAAAAGTCTTAAAAAATTTAAGTGCCCCAAATTTTCAAGTCTTTGAGAGTCCAGAGCTTTTAATATCTTCCTTATTTTTACTGCGTTTCTACAAATATTCGCAGTGGGAATACTCACAGTCAGTAGAGCAAGTTCTTCACACATCCTGCTAATGCCTACAGCTCATTATTAATGCAGCACGGACCCTGTGAGATTCACTGAACTCATCAAAAGTAATGTTAATATTTGGCAATAGGGATTGCCTGTGGACAAAGAGCACTGCACACAAATCAGTGTTTACTTCACTTCTGAGGCCATCAACAAAAGTAGATCTTCCCACCTTCTCGATATCTGTCCTGTTTTGGGTTTTTGGTTTGTTTGTTTTCAGATGACGCTGGCTCAAAGTGATTCTGAGGAAGTCCACGAAAAAAGCCAGAGCTGGAAATAGCTTCAGAAACTCAAATAGTGGTGGGTGGAAATTGCTGAACCTTTACTGCTGACTGCTAATGAATAGTTTGGGGTGTTTGGTGATACCTCACCATTCCAGTTCATATCAGAGTATGAGGACCTCAGATTTTGCCTCAGGCAGTGCTGAGCAACCTGGTCTGGTTGGAGATGTTCCTGCCCATGGCAGGGGAGTTGGAAATGAAGGATCTTTAAGGCCTCTTCCAACACAAACCATTCTGTGATTCTCTGATTCTGTGATTCTGTGTTTCTGTGATTCTACACTTTGCGGAAAAGGCAGGCAAGAAAAGAGTGTTTAGGTCTACTAACCAATCTGTGCATGTATTGCCTACATCGTCTCTTCACTTGAACAAACTAATGTTCCAATAATAATAATTATATTCTATCTTTAAATCTTCTCTTCACCTGAACACACTAACATCAGTAGTAAATATTCTCTATTCCTCATTACACATGCTACCTGTAAGACTATCCCAATACCATTTATTCAGAAAAAAAATGCTGTCCAAAAAGTTTATTAATAGTAGCAGTCACTGGGCGCCATGCCTTTCTCCTTTGTGCCTTGCAAATAAATGTGAATTTCTGGAATTCATAAAAGGGAATGGACTATAAAATGTGCAAAGCAAAAAAAATCTTTAATGTGGTGCTTTTCATTTAATGCTGTGGTATTTTGTTCTCCTAAGTGCCTGCTGTCCTTGGTAAGAAGCACTGTGGCCATACGTTAAAGAGCTGGCTGGGGACTGCGAAAACCTGATTTCAATTCATGGCTTTTCTGGTGCTCTGTGGAGTGACCTTGAACAAATGAATTTCCATCTTTACTCCCCAGTTTTACCCTCCATTAAAAAAGCTACAGGGATAATAATAGTGGCCTTTTCATAAAATGCTGTAAGCTGTAAAGTTGCTAAGTGATAATATTTTATAGTGTCATAATAATATTTTCAGAAAATTGCTATAACTGCTGTTGTTTTTATTTTATATATTTTAGAACAATAACCTGTAACTGAACTGAAACTAAGATGCAAGACTGGAAAGATTGACACTTATTTGAAAATAGCCAATCAACAATTATTTCACCTTTCTTCTTTTCCCCACCATGCTCCTCTGTAGAGTTTCAAACATCAGATTATTTCAGATTGACGGACACAGAAAAAGCAGGGTTGAGGAAAGGATAAACACTTCTGTCTCCAAAGAGAACTCTATAGGATCAGAGAATGGTATGGGTTGGAAGGGATCTCAGAGATCATCTGCTTCATATATTGCAAAATGCAACAATGACAAAAAAGATAAATTCGCAAATATTATATTCTTTGTCAACAAATCCTCTGCACATCTCCCGCTGCTAAGAAAAAAGAGCTATAACTACTGCTGCAGTATTAATGGTCTTAAAAGCAAATTGACAAATGTAATGCCTGGATTTGTTCCATTCTGGTCCCTACCCCAACCCAAAGGTTGAGTGAATAAGAGTGAACAGGAGGTGTGTTTTGCATCTAAATTCAGAAATAGCTGTTAAAGCAAGTCATACTTATGCATTTTTAAAACAACAGCTTGAAAGTTTCCCAAGAAGGCTTTTCAGTCATTACAAGCACCCATAAATATTTCAAAGCTGCAAGAGTAGAAAGCTTTAAAACTCTAAGAGAAATGCCTGCAATTGGTGAACAAGCACCACGTTTCTCTGGAGTGGTATCCCAGCAGGTGTTGTAAATACCCCCACAGAGTTCAAAGGGACTAACTCTGGACAGGTTTAATAAAACTAAACCCACTGAAACCCTCCTGAATCTGCTCTAACATTCAGTATTCCAGAAAGCATCAGTATTCATCCACCATAATTTCAGACACCTGAACTTCCAGGTAAATGCAACCTGTCTCCTATTGCTTCTAGTCCTCAAACAAGGAGATTTGGTATTCCTGATTCAGTCATGGGATAGTCCAAACACTCAAGAATCTGGGAAGTAATTCTAGCAGAATTTCCAGGATATTTCCCTTCTGTCCCAGAGGTCCCAGGGTTAAAATGAGGCTTCTTAATGTCTTAAATGCCATTCTGGGAAAGTGTCATGTCGATGCTGTTTAAATTATGGCAGTCCCGATGTCTAAAAGCAGGGCTTCCTAAAACAAAAGGCTAGACAAAGTTAGGAGAACAAAAAGCAGATTAATTCATTAAAGACCTTTAAGGTATTTAGGGGAGACAGAGCCTATTCTCGAGGCTACACCCAAAATGGCCAGCGAATCACGAGTTCTTCACATTTTGTAAATTCTGTCTTATTAAAATATCAGGCCTCAATTCTCCAATTACACCTTCAAGTGATGATGTCAACCACCCCAAGCTTGCTCCCCGAATTCACTGTTGGTTATGTATTTTGGGGCTCTGAGGCAATGAAGTGTCCTTGGATTTTCCACTGAGAACAACTGTTTTGTCTAAAATGCTGGGTACAGAGGTTTTTAGCACTTTATATGGAGCCCAAAACTACAGATACATGAAAAATAGAAGCTAAAACTCCTTAAAACATCAGTCCCACATTACATTCCCATAGCCAGGGCTCACCAACTGTAATACCAGCCCATGGAAAAAAATCCAGCAAGTTCCAGTAGTAACACATGGGCCCAAATTTGCACACACCCCCTGGGGCAGCAGCAGCATCACTGCCATCTCTGCAGTCGTGCTGAGTTTAAAACAGAATAGATGAAAGGAGGTTTTACCATATATAGGTCTATGTAACCTAGTTTAAGTTTTGTATAATTCCGTGAACTTCACTGGAGTTGCTCTGTGTTAGCTCAAGCAGGAACATGCTGCTCTCATCTTGACATAAAACTGCTTTGGGAAAAGGGATCTCTTTTGGTGACAGGCTGTATTTGCATCTGGCAGCTGTGATTGATATAGTGCTGGCCAGTACATAATATCACTGCGCTGCAAATGTCACATCTTTTAGAGTCACTAATCACCTGAGGTAAGACCACACAGATGGGTGCATCAAAAATATGAAATACCTCTGCTGGGAATACCTGTTGGAGCCAGGAACACCTGCTCATACTTTTTTTGTCTCTTTTAACTTTTAAAGCCACAGTCAATAAATTTTGCTACTGAAAAAAAAAAAAACAAAACCACTGTGAAATAGTTTTGGCTGCAAGGAGTGATGTCTGTCATGAAACTAAGAGAATGTGATTTGGTGGTTGAGTCACTGTCCATGAAGGCATTTAAAAGATGTGTAGATGTGGTGTTTAGGGACATGGTTTAGTGCTCCTGCTGGGTTAGTAGTTGGAATGACAACTTTAAAGCTCTTTTCCAGCCTAAATGATTTTATGGTTTCAGGATTCTATGTTTGACAATAAAAGCAAATATTTCCACATCATTCTGACTGGTTTATGTAAAAGTATTTTTTTAAATATCTTGCTCCCTTTCCTGAATTACTGATGCAACTGGCCAAAGAAAATACCATCTAAGGACCCCTGTTTAGTCTAAGAAAACTAGATAAACTCCATCTGAAGAGTGGATTACTAACTTGGAGAAATTAACACAAATAAGATCAACTAATACTTTAGCGCACTGAATAAAAATGTGGAGAGCTTGAGTTCCATAGGGGATATGCACTGACTGAAGACCATGAATCAAGGCTTGGCCTCTCTTATCAGATTCATGTATTTATTAAATCTCTCCAGGTGATCCTCTGGGTGCTGTGACAGAAGTTTGGAATGGAGTGATGCATTGTGTATAAATATGAGCAGAGCTAAATCCAGGAGACCTTTTCCACTGCCTTGATTCAGGCCTCCAAAGGGGCAGCTGCAGGATTTTGTGAGTGTACATACAACAAACATTGCTTTGGTTTTCTTTTTCTTACTTTTTACCCTCCAGCAAATGTGAAGGATAAGCAGTGTTAGAAAAGACATCAGAAATTTTGGCTCAGCACTGGTCCAGATGTCTGCATCTTTGCTCACTGTGCAACCAATTGCATCTTTAAAAGACAAGAAACAATGCCCCATCCACTTTGGGGACGCTCGAGATAAGAATAAAAAAGAAAAAAGAAAAATAAAGCATTTGCTGGCACAGAGTGATTCTATCATCAGGCCAAGTGTTTTTTAAAAGCCTCTGGGACTGTGAGTTTAATTTTGCTGTAAGGTTCCAAATCCAGTAAAGCTATCACTGGAATCTCATTTGTGAGGGCAATTGTCTCAGGATGACTGGATAGACATTTTGCCTTTCAAGCATATGTCTCTGAAATGGTGCTTGCCACCTGGCAGACTGTTAAATTTCTGCAAGGGATGGAAAATTTATGATTATTTTCCTTACCCTGAAGAGGGGAGTTTATGATTCACCCCTAACATGACTTTACTGCTAACATGCAGATCTTGTATCATTTGTGCAGGTCCTGGTTCAAAATCCACAAGAATGGGATAAAAATCAGGCCCAAAGAGACCTTTGCATCATAATCTTGCTGGTGGAAGAGAGATATACAACAAATCCCCTAAAGAGACATCTGCATTAATTGTCAACTCGGCTTTCATCACACTTAGCTCCTGTAAGATGATGAGCTGCTAGCAGATGGTGCCGTTGAAGATGATCTCGGTGTCATACAGGTTCTTTCAATCAAATGCATATGAACCAGCTTTTTGAAAATTAAACTGGCAACTTTTGTTAACTTCTGGATGTTCAGCATAATGTCAGTAGAATTCAATCTCACTTTTCTCCTCTCTGGCTCTCCAGGGACAAGGACTCTCTCCATGGCCACGATGGGAATGTACAGAGTGTGGGTTTAAATACAGGCTGATCACAAGGAGGTCCTGATGCTGGAAATTACCACAGCATTCTTTATAAAAGTTTTTTTTTACTCTCTAGAGTAAGGTGTGGAACTGGTTTTTAAAGAATTTCAGGTTAGTGCAACACTTCTTCACTGTTTCCGGTGATATCTTCTTCCAGGTCTTTTCAGAGGTTCAGAAACACAACAAATTTTTAATAAATGTCACTTATTTCAAACTGAATATTTCTACTAATTTTGAATTTTGCCACTATAGTAGGGGTTTTGTTGTTCTTTGTTAGGTTTGGTTTGGCTTGGGGTTTTTTGTCTGTAAAAGAAGCCTCAATGTCATTAGAAGATACTTAAGCTTTCATAATTCAAATATTTGCAGGATTATTTTTTGTATATATATGTACATACATATCTATACATATTTATTAACATATACATGTGTGTGTACATATGTACCTGTATATATATATTGCATGAAAACAGCAAAAAAAATAAAAATAAGCATATTAACATGCCACCATACGTTATAGAAGCTTTTTATGGGTTTAATTCCTTCAAATTCTAGGGAATCAATTTTATAAGATGATTTAAAGTACTAATTTGTTTTGGGGTTTTTTTTTTACTATACTTGTACCACTTGTTCTGATACAAATGCTAAGGACTCCAATAAAATTTGTGATTATCTTTTTCTTTTAGGAAGCTCTATCCCAATCTGACCAAACCAGCGATTGATTTGGCTACACCTGAAACACAAGGGCTGTGAAAAAATTCTCACCCCCACTGAGGTCTCTCCAGCTGAGCTGCACAGTCAAGGTTCCTGGAAGGAAATGGAGATTGTTAAGTAGAGATTCCTCTAGAATATTTGGTAAATCCTATTACTCTAGTACCAATGTAGATATTGACATTTTGTCAGATGAGTCTCTTTGTCCTTCCACGATATACAGAGAAGGTACACAGGCTGGTAATTCAGCAGGCCTGCATTAAACATCTTTTGGGGATGACTTTATGTCTGAAGGTTTCTCTTCCCACAAATTGTAGAAGGATAATAAATTACTCCAATGGTTTATATTTGATCTGATGATTTCCAATTTGTTCTGGTAGTCATGGTTGTCACCAGGCCAGTCCATTTCTAGGAAAAACAACAGAAAAAGTGGTTGGTTAACAGCGTGAGGTTTTCACCATATCGTTGTTCTGCATTTTTATTGTAAATCATGCTCTTCCTTCACTTGAAGAAGCAGCAACCTTATTATTCCCTCCCTCCAAATTGTTTCCTTTCAAAAGATTACTATCAAAACCACTAGAAGATTGTAACACCTTGCTGATAACATAGTTAAACATAAAAATTAATCAGTCAAATACTTTCAAATGATGAAATAATTTTAACTATACTTTGTTTGTGTACTGGTCTCCAAAGGCCAGGCTATTTCCCTCCTTTTATTCAAGGACATTTTATGGAGTAAATCAATTTTAGTTAAGCATCAGATTTTCCACTTCTGTTTCCACCTCCAAGATTAACTGGCATAATTAAAGTGTGGTTGCTAAGCAAAATGCTGATTACCTTTTTGATGGGTAGAAAGCTCCATCTGGATGTTTCACAGCTTTTTTTCATTGTACACAACTGATTTATTTACCTTTAAATAGTTCAGAAATATTTTATGGATATACAGTGTAAAACAATAGCAAATTCATGCAAATACGCAGGGCTTTTCATCTCTAGATCTAGAAGGAAGGGAAAGAGAAATGAACCAGGATAAAACCAGCAAGTACAGATCAGTAAAATACCACTATAAGAACGGTGAAATTTGCTTAGGGAAGAAAGTAAAATCAAATTCAGTGGTGGATTTTTAAAAAGTGTTAAACATTGATCTATATTTTAAAACAATAGCATAAGTTTGAGTGTGTAAACAGCAAACCACAAGGTCCACAGAGTTATGAAAGAGAACAAAGTAAAAAAATTATTCTTTCATAAGAAAATTTATTTATTGCTTGGAATTTTACCGCTGAATTAAATTAAGTAATTTGCTATTAAATGCAGTTTATATAAATCATCACATACATGGAGCCTAGGGTTGATTATTTCAATGGATTTCTACCAATATACAGCAGTGAGAACTTCTTCTGAGTTATATCAAGAAACATTGTAAAAAATAAATGTTTTCATAACACTGAAGTAAATGTAAATATTGACATCATACTCCAAATAGCAGAACTAAAAATACACTGAAAATTACATTTGAATTTTCACTCTGATTTTGTGGAAGAAGATAGGAAAAGAAATTGTCAAGATGGTGGGAGTTCCTCTTTTTGGTTTCCCCTTTCTATGCTAAGATGCATTGTTTAAAAGTACTTGTGAAACATTTCATACCAGGCACAAAGAAAATTTCTCATCGCTTTGGTAAACTCACAATCTTGATCTGAGTTATGACAAAGCGAACACATTTTAGTAGGTGGAGTAAGTGGCAGCAGATTCTCCCTTCTCTTTAAAGATTCACCCCTGGTACCATCAAAATCAGAATAACAATATATTCACTTGCATTGCTCTCACAGGCCCTCATAACCCTGCCCTAGTTTTAATGTCAGTCCTGACTGAAAAAAAATGGAATAAAGACCTGGAGGTTTTCCTCCTGACATTGCTCTTCACCACAACTCCCACCTCACCCAGTGGTTTCTGGTCATGTCACAGGTGATTTCTGCAGACTCAGTTTCCCTCACTTTCCCTGGGCTTCTCTCTGCCAGCCAAGGCTATCACAATTCTCTAAGCTCAGACTTTTGTGTATCTTTATGCAACAGTCTCACTGACTTCCTTGGATTTGCTCCCAATCCATAATTGCTTATTGATGACGGTTTATAATCCAATTGCAACGATTACAATCCAAACAAAAAGCAATGCCTTGTGGAAAGGTATTCTCCTGAGCACAGGACAAACCTTTGAAGAGAGACTTCTTCCTCCAGAGCTGTGCTCGCCTCTATGCCTTAAAGCTCAGGTATCAAATATCTGGTTACATATTGGTTATTAATAAAAAACAACTGAGCATACAAATAAACAGGGGAAAATGCTATTTTCTGAGCCATGTTTTTCTAGTTCATATTATCATTTTTTCCTAACGTAAAATTGCTTTGTTTTCTTGGCCAGTGTTTCCGTACTACCTTGTTACTTATGTGGAAAACTAATTAACAGGAACAATGAATTGCGCTGCAGGCTTCCTGCGTTGTGTAAATTAAGATGATGATGAACTTCTCACTCCCATCATTGCTCTTACAGTTCTGTTACTAAACCTGCTGCCACTCTCCAAACAAAACATGAAATTTCTTTCTTTATGTTTCACAGGCCGCGTCCAAAAGGGCAGTGGTCTATTACACATGTAATTGAAACTCAATTTTCCCAGTAAAAATCTGGTGTTTGTTTAACTGGACACAGATTGCAGGAAGGATATGCATACCACATAAAAATATGGTAATGTAACATAGTATCTTTACAAAGAGATTTCTCAAAGCAAATAACAGGAATTGGATACTAAATTGTCCTTGAGTATAAAAGAAAATTGGTGCTTGGTTGTCCTCTAGTTCTTTAAAATTCCTGCCTTAGTGATATGAGCAAACTTGAAGAGACATCTTGTCTCCTGCTTTAGGAGCAACATGAAGCTGGATCCCGAGCTGACATAAATCAACACAGCTCTGGCAGGTCTCTGTTGATTTATACCAGCTGAGAAATTGTGTCTCTGCACAGATATCTATCGCTGAGCTGTTGAATGATTAATATTCACATCCTTATTTAGCTTTCTACCTTTGTCTTGGGTTTGTTTTTCTTCACATCCATCAGATGATTCTTGAAAAGGTATTTTGTACTAATTTATTTCCACCACATGCAGTTCTAAGATTGTCTAAAACTGCAGTGAATGTTTCCTGAGACTGTCGGAACTGAAAAGCTTTAGAGAGCAAAACAAAAACATTTTCTTTTCTAAGCTGTTTTCTTGGGTTTTTTTCCAATTTGTGCACACTATACTTATTCATTTGGGATCAGGAGAAAATGCTTCCTACCAACAGAAAAGGAAAGCATTTATTGCTAATAGAACCTTAACGTGTCCATATTACTATACTTCTCTGATTTATTTTAAAGGAACCATATTTGCACTCATTACAGAGAAAATTGTCCATTTTGCATTAAAAGAGATGGTTTATTTATTGTCATATTGGCACAGAACTGCAAGAAAGGGGACAGGGTAGGACTGGAGGACAAAATAACGTTTTAAATACTGCCCTTCACCCCAGACATAATTTTTTTTTTTTTTTTAAGAGCATCTTTGAACCATGAGATGCAGATGTTGTCCCCTCGCTGTGAATTTGACCACAAAGTATTTTTCCTCAATCGCATGTGTAGCTCTCCATACAGGAACCCCTCAGTACTGCAATGAGGCTCCAAAAGAGCAAACTGTGTCACATTGACATTAAAAGAGTCCATGGAGTGTTTCTGTTAGAAATTATGAACTCTTCCTCAATACAAAGAAACCCAAACCAAACCATAAAATTAAAATAGAGGCATTGGCATTCAGAGCTGTTGTTTCTGAAAAGAAAATAGGGGGGGGAAGCAGGGATGAAATGGTTCCAAACCCATAGGTCCACCCTGGCACATGGGGGAGCTGATACCTTCCAATTAAGACCCTAAACCAGCTACAGTTCAATTAAATTCCTTTCTATAAAACATCTGTCATTGTGGAATTTGCATAGGCATCCTGCTTCAAAGAAATATGCTTGCTTAAATAAAAATTAGGATCAATAAAAGTATTTTATGTATTTCTTCCAAGATCACGTGCAAGGTATTGATGACTTCCTTGCTTAATTTTCTTCAGTCTCTCTCCTGTGAGTGATTTATAAAGAAAAGTCTCAGAGAAGCAATAATAATTCCTTAGGGTATAAATACCACATCTGTAGACCAACCTGACTGATAGCGTGGTGGCAGAAATTTAATGTTTATTTATGCACATGGGAAATTCAATTTAATATTGGCTCAACTTCTTTATCACTATTTGTATTTGCTTGCATACTGAAATGTAGGTAATTTCAGAACATGCATAAATTCTTCCAAATGAGCTAAAGGAGAAATCTGAGAGCTTTCATTGCCTACACTTTTCCTGGAATTATTAAATGATCTTTAAATCCTACCATTCCAATTTTTTTAAATTGATTTGAATGCAAATAAACAAAAAGCTTACATAAGGTGAAATTCATCCCTGTGCCTGTGTAATCTTAATACATCTGTAGCTATTTTTACCATTTAAGTCTCCTTTCAGAATTTGTCTTCAGGCATTATTCCAGTCCCTTCCTCGGGGATTTTCAGGAAACCTTGAAGCCAATTGTAACCACCATGATATTTTTTTTCCTGCACAACAGGTGAGGAACAGAACCAGGCAGAGATATCAGATCATGCAGGAGAGATATGAGTCTGGCTTTCCATCTCTGGAAGTGTCCAAGGCCAGGTTGGGATGGGGCTTGGAGCAACCTGGGACAGTGGAAGGTGTCCCCCAGGGGAAGATGGAGCTGGGTGATCCTTAAAGTCCCTTCCAACCTAAACCATTCTACGCCTTTATTATTTAATATTCTGGCTCTTAAAATGGAGATAAATCCCTGATGTTATTTTATATATAATTTGCTGTTTGATTTGCTGGAAGATGTCTGCAGAGCATCCCCGAGGAGATCACCACTGACAGAAGGATGGGTAATGGAAACCTCTAACAAGGTTTCCAAACCAAACCAAACTTCCCCAGCCTCTCTCAGGCTGGAGATGGAAAGAAAAGCTCCAAGGAGGGGAATGTGCTGCTGTGGCTGTGTAGATAAAACACAAAAGGATGGCTGAGACCCCGAGCACAGCCTCAGCCCTCGGGAGGGAAGGATCTGACAGGATTGGCACCAGGGGGAAGCTGAAGGCTGGAATGATCCGAGGACCACCCAGCAATGAGGGAATGTCAGGAAAAGCAGGTCAGCTGCACTGCAGGCCCGGGCTGTGCAAAGAGAGGCTGAATTTGGCCGAACGCTGTGCAATCCTAGCGGGGAAGAGCATTTAGAGCTACTGCTCCTGACAGAATAGGTAGGGGAAGGGGAAAAGGTAAAAGGGGGGAAAAACCACCCATATGATTTGAATCCTCCCAATGACTGAAAAACAAGAAACTATTTTGAAAATTTTCAGCATTATCACATCTTCCAATGGTTGACTGAATATGTACCATGCTGGGTTATCTCTGTGGTTCTGCCCTGGTCTCCTTTTTCCTCAGCTATAAAAGATAAACCTGTAAAGTATTTTTCTAGCCTTCACTGCTTTTTAAGGTTACCTAGGAGATTGAAGGTTCTGTAGTTCAAAGAAATGCAAAAAGCTGGGATTATTTTTTTGTTGGTGGCAGGGGTTTTTTGGGATTTTTTTGTTGTTGTTGTTTTAATTAGGAGCTTCTAATTTATTTCAAATGACATTTTTGCTGCCTTTATTATTGTCCTGAATTTTCAAGAAGAAATTTTGCTAGAAGCTTGCCAAGCTTGCTGGTCTCTGCAAGTTATTAATAAGGACTACATTAAACCAATCCATCAGCCCTGGCACTCAATCACAGTAAGTGAAACAGATGTTCTACCTGCAATGTCTCCCTAGAAAGAGCTACAAAGAAATGTGTTTTCTTTCACTTTTAGCACTCCTTGATTGGCCACAGCATATGTGGAGTTAAAACCTTTTAATTTAACTGTTAGTAACAAGGGAAATTATCCACCTACAATGCTGACTTACTCAAAGAGGACTTTTGATGTCTCCCTTTTGTTCTTACCTGTAATATAAAAAGGCAGCTTCAAAAAAAAGAAGAAATGGTTGAAGTTCCTAAGTTCCTTGTTCAGAAATCAGACTATTTCAATTGTGAAAGATTGTCTAAATCCTAATCAAATATTTACAAAGATATTTTTAAAGACCACTGATTAAATACCCAGATATTGGTATTTTAAACTAGCTCCATTTTTGGTTTAGCACATGCCTGACTTTGTTTGGTATCACCTTATTCCATGAGCCCAGATTTGGAAAACAGAGTTGTCCAGTGGTGCAATCTTAAAAGAAGTTTTTACCAGTGGAAAAACAAGGGGTAATGACAGAAATATCATAAGTTAAGAAACAACCCCTAGTGCTGGCCATGTCATTGGTAACTTCAAAAAACCCAAAAAATTTACAGACCAAACACCTGCTCCATCAACAACTTCTGCCTTAAATATAACTATTGGCAAATCAGTTAT
This sequence comes from Origma solitaria, assembly GCA_013397895.1. NCBI lineage: Eukaryota > Metazoa > Chordata > Aves > Passeriformes > Acanthizidae > Origma > Origma solitaria. Next base: position 48,142 of record VZRL01002454.1, read on the forward strand.
TACTATTTCTCAGGTAATTTTGGTTTTTTCCTTCCTTTCACTCAAATCCGAGTTGCACTTGCATAAAAAGGCAATATAATTTCCTGGTTTATAAACAGCTCTGAGATTGATTTGCAGAGAATCTAGGACCAATTAAGGCTGGAAAGGACCACTGGAGATCATCCAGTCCAACTAAAAGTCAACCCTGACCAAGGAAGGCTCTTTGGGAGCAGCCTGAGGACCTTGTCCTGTCTCTTGTTTGGAGCTGGGAAAGCCACATCAGGTGGGCTGTCAATATAAAGACCACTAAACACATGAGTCTTTTAAAAGTTGAGGAGAATCCTTTCAAGGACAGTGTTACTCATATGATTTTGGAAATGGCAGTGAGTACAATTTATCTGTCCAACAGATTGGCAGTATTAGATCCAGATAATGCATTAACCACAAGCTTCCATCAGCTAATTTGGCTGCTCTGTCACTTCTACATGCACTGTATTGTTGATATTGGCCTAAAAACTTGGTATTGGTCACGTATTTTTGAGCCCATTCTCAGGGAAGCGAGATCATTGGAAAACTGCCGAAATACAGAGCTTCCAAGGGGTGAAAAAATGCACTTTTACTGAGGTGGAAAAGCCTCATGGGAAAGGATTGTACTGGAACAAATGAAGATTCAGAGCTGGGATTTCATCTCCAAATTTGGGGTTTGTAGATTTCAAAGCATTTTACAAAACTGCTAAATCTGGCTCTCCTTATGTTACAATTGTGGAAAGACCCCAAAGTCAAAACCCAGGTTATTACAGTTAGTATAGTTATTATAGTCTCAGGTACAAATTTCAGCTGCTGAGCAAAAATAGCTGGATTTGCAGAAAGGCTGAGGAGCCTGAAGAAGGCTTGTTTCAGGCAGCACAACTCCAACTCCAGCTTTGGCAAAACTAACCACAAAATCATTTAGGCTGGAGCAGACCTCCAGGATCATCACCCCCTTGTCAACCAGACCAGAGCACTGAAACTCAAAGTAGAACTTCTCAGCCCAGATTATGTTACAGTGGAGATAAAAGCCTGGGTCTATCGCGGGCCTGCACCGAGGGATGAGTGAGGGATGTGGCAGATGTGCTATGGATGAGGGAGAAAGGGCAAGTGGTGCTTTCAGAAAGGGCCACAGCTGCCGTCACATCACTTCTTCGCAGTGTCACAGCACTGTCTCTTTCCTAGAGGCAAAACATAAGGAAATCCAAATTCTTGTCTCATTTCCACCTTCCTCCTGCAGCTCTCAGCAGTCTCCTCTGCCTGCCCCAGGAGCTAATAACCCTCTCAGCAAGTCAATGAAAAAGGCACAAATCCCCTGCCAGTCAGCCCTGTCTGTCACCGAACGGTCCACGCTGCTACCCACAGATAAATCCACTGTGACCACGCTTGTCACTGTCCTGGATGTCGGAGCTGATGTAAACCGAAGGGACCTGGTTTATGCCCCCTGAAACTAAGGCCCATTCCATCTGTCTGTTCAGGAACTGAAAGACATAAACAATTACAAACACTTCAAAGATTTCACTGTCCTACCTTGTAACAAGCTCCAAAGCTTATCAGTGTTGATAACAGACTTTTCTCCCTCTCCTGCCTGATTTGCTTGTTTGATCCACTTTTTCAACACTTTCCCTAAAGGTAACACAAAACCTTTCTGAGTTGCTCATGCAACTTTTGATCATATTTAATAAGCAGGACCTCTTTTTGAAGGTTGTGTATAACTATTCACACTGGGAGAAGTCCCAATGGCTATTCCTCATCCAAGGGATTATTTGCATATTGGGTCAGGCAACAGATCTCAGCAGCTCCATTTCTCTCCGTCAAATACACAGAACTTGAACAAAAAGATGGGATAGGCTTGTTATGTGTGTGATCTTATTTTTTCCATCATCAATAATTGTCAGTTTTGTAAACACAGGGGATTATGGACATCTGATAGACTGCAAGGTACCTGAAATAAGCTGAAGAGCTTGACAGACATGGTATGGGGCTTATGGAACTTATACCTACTCTCCTCTTTATGTTTACTCTTTTACTTGAGGCTCCAATATTTTTATAGAAAAAAAAAAAAAACAACCTGTAAATTATACAGTTGTCCTTTTTAGCTGCCAGGGCACACTGTAGACTCATATCCAACATGCCATCAACCCAAACTCCCATTTCTGGGAGGTCACGTGTTTTTGAGCCCATTGATGACCCTCTCTTTCTGTGAGGTTGCTCTCCATCCTCCTGTCCCCCAGGTTCAATGTAAAACCAGGATCACCTCACCCCAGGTGCAGAATCCATCCCTCTGGAAGTACTTGCTTTCCTCCAAACTGTTAAAGGAGTCGATAGCTGAGTAGTTCAAACTTAAATATTATAGAATCATAGAAGCCAAGAGTGGCTGGGGTTGGAAGGAACCTTGGAAGGTGAGTCACCTGGTTCAACCCCCTGCAATGTGCAGGGACATCTTTAACTAGATCAGTTTACTCAGAGATCTGTCCTGACCTTGAATATTTCCAGGGATGGGGATCTACTGCCTTTCTGGGCAGCATGTGCCAGTGCTTCACCATACACATTGCAGCAAACTGCTTCTATCTGGACTGAATCGACCCTCTTTTCCATTTAAAACCCCTTGTCCTATTTATTTTTTAGACATATAAGGTGAAGCAGTCTTTGTGTCCCAAATTGCATTCAAAGCCCAGTGATGCAAATGTTCATTAATATATAGTAAATATTGGTAGTATGCTGTTACATTTTTAATGTCTATTTATTATGATTATATCCTGTCTGCTAAAAGCCATATTGTCAAGATTTAGTTACAAAGAGGGGGCTGATATGGTAATGATGACAAAAAAACCCAGAAAGCAAGCAAACAGCATTTTTTTAGCAATTCTTTCTTTTTATTATAGTTTGTGAGAGGTTGTTTGGAATGTGGAATCAACACCAGTGATTTACAGGTAGTTTTCTACACAGGAGGGAGTTATCTAAGTGCTTGGTCAATGCAGACCAGGTCAGTGGATTTAGTGGAATCTAGGGAGGAGCTCAGCTGACCCCAAAGCACAAGGAGTTTTAGCCTCTGAGGTAAGATTCTGAATTCCAGGGTTAGCTGCTTGAGCTGAGTGACAGAATCTCACCTGCAGCAAAAATCCTTTTTCTTTTATGAAATAATTCCTTGTATTTCTGCACTCAGGAGATACTAAAAACCCTCTCTTGAGGAGGGTTGGGAGGTCAAGAGCCCGTGAAGAGTTAAGGGAGACAGGGCTATAGTCGATGACCTACTCAGCAGTTCTTTTATTCTCATCCAGAGCATCAGGATGTATTTCTCTGTTATCAGCAAGTCACTGGCAAGTCCTGTTGCTAATTAGTGAAATCACTTTAAGCAAGGGATGACTCTTTAAAACAGGAATCAGAAGCCAGCAGAGAAATGAAGGATAGAAAACCTCTCAACACTTGTAAGGTTAATGCAGAAGACAAACATCTCCTGAAAATGGTTCATCCTGGCTTAAACAAGTGCTAGAAATCCTTGTTTATTTAAACAATTCCTTGTTTACCTCCCCATATTGTACACAGGGAATATCTGACTTATGTAGATCTACATGACTATATTTTTGATTTTTGAAGTAATGTGACATGGATCTCAACCACCCCCCTCATGTGACCAGGGATAAACCAGGTCTTCGGTGTTTAAAACACAAGTGGAATGTTCTAATTAATCATTATGAGACCTAGAGAAGTCACATATTTTTCATTAAATGCATGGTCAATCACTCTTCAATGAACTTGAGATGTTTTATTTGATGAAACTTAATCTCACTCCAGTTTATTTTATCTGCTGCTCATTACTATGCTGAAAGGTGTGAAACTAAAAAGATTTAACTTAACATGGCATCTGATGTCATTAAAACCTGACTGTAGAAAAAAGTGGGGAAAAAAGGAACCCAAAGAGCCATGGAAAAAATATGAGAAACTTGCACCAGAGTATTCCACTTTACCTTTATCAAATTAGGAAATGCAAGTGAAAAACAAACTAATAAAGAGTGAGAAAAGCCTATGTTTAGAAGAGAATCTTGTCATGTAATGTTGTTATTCATGCAAGTAAAAATTAAATTTAACTATGCTAATGTAACTTTTAACTAGAGGAATTCTTGCCTGAACAATAGTACTATTTCTTGGAGGGAACTTAGAGAATGAGTTTTTCCTGAAACAGCAACAGGACGTTTTCCTTTCAAAAAGTAAAGCACAATAAAGAATGCTGGAAGTCAGAGCTTTTGCTAGGACTTCATTGCAGGTGACCAATGGAATATAACTATTGCATTTTACAAGGAATCAGCTCCTCCTCTGTCCCATTGAATTTCAGGTTTAACAGCAGAGGACAATTCACAGCACAAAGGCATTAGCTTCATTTGCATTGTGAGTTAATAACAGATGAAGTTCTTGCCAGCCGGCTCCTTGCAATGCTCTGAGTGAAGCACAGAATTGATTTAGTACATGCAGTAAAATTAAGTGGACATTTTGCAATGCCTGAATTAATTGCAGGATGTATTTTTGTTTATTACTTCCGAGGGAAACTTCAGTGGTTCTCATTAAATGCATGGATGGATGGACGGCTGGGTGAATGATTGATGACACAGGATCAAATATAGCCAATTATTTTTCCATTTCTTCTAGGCATATTGCTCTATTAAGAACCAGAATATAGCAATAACAATCAAACTTAGCAGAGCCATCCTTATTTGCTCTTTAAGGCTGAAATTCAGCCCTGTAAATACGAACAGCAAACATCCTTTTGCATTTCTCCTTCCTCCCCACCAACACTTGCATTCATCAACAAGACGCTGACATTTACAATAAGGACAGATTTTTCAGAAGGGTTTACTTTTAGAACTGCAAAATAAGTAATCCCATTTGCCAAAGAGCTTTCTCATGTTGGTCATTCACAGCAAATTCCACCCTCCTCTGGAGAGCCCAGCCCAGCTGCCCACTCGGGCTTCAGAGGAGCTTCCTGGAATCAACAATAGGAGCAAAAAGAAGAATAATTTCATTACTCTGTTTCAAACCCTTTCTTAAAATTTGTGATGCAAAAATGAATAGATAAATACAGTGCATAAATACATCTGTTCTATACTCAGGAAAGGGCTCAGTTTGTGGTTTTTCCTGTCCTAGTGGAGTTCCTCAGTGACAAGGGGATGTAATTCACACAGTGCATTCCAGCTTTGAGTCAGGGCTATTCACTTGTGTTCACCACTGGTACAGCACAGTTTGGAAGCTGTTTTACCATCTAAACAAACAGAAGAATTCGTCAAAGTCTTTTACGGTCTAAACAGAAGAATTCTTCAATGTGGAGGCAGCTCCTGTCTTGGGTGCGTACCCTCATCCTGGTTAACCTCTGTGGTCTCATGGCCTCTCCCACTCTCTCTGTCCATACCCAATCTTTACTGAAGACCTGAAAGATTATTTCCAAACACCAAAACCCATTTTTGGTCCTGTCTTTGTGTTATGGTGGAATCATGGTCCATTAATCAATTCTCTCCAGCCCAATTAACAGCACCCAGAAAGCTGTGACTGATTACACGTTGCTTTCTGGATTTTCACTCACCCAGACTGGAATTTAGTTCAAAATTTGGTAACTGTTGACTGCTGCAGCAGTCGTTTCAAACTTCAGCTTGTTTCTGTGTGGATTTTTTTTTTTCAATTTAACCTTACACATATTTCTAGTTTCTAAAGGTTGCTTTAGCTTTGTGTTCACCTCCTCAGCAAAGCTAAGCCTCCCTCCAAGTTCAGACATTCTTCTCCTGAAAAAGCTTTCCTTTGTCCCAGCAGGTTCTCTCTTCCTGTACTATCATGTCTCTCTAAGAATATAGCACTATACATATTCCTGAGAGTGTCTTCATTCTACCTGGATTTCTCCACATTTATGGACTTTAAAAAAAACCATCAGATATTTTGTATTTCTAACTCATAGCTGATAATCTTGTTTTACATAATTTTAACTTTTTAAATTTTTTTAAAATATTCTCCAGGTCAAACCCAATTAGTCATGTGTTTTGCCTACATTCACTTTAAATATAGGTTTGTGAGAGCTTCTAAATATGATTCTTTTACCCCACCACCCCTAATTTATCTATAGGCTGCCTTGACCACATTTTAAATAGAGATTTCCAGGGCATAGCACACATGTTCAGCATCAGCTCCAGATATGGTCGTGTTTTAGTACATCATTGTAAATAAGAAATGAATCTGCTTCATCATACCAGGGTAAAAATGAGGCAACAGAAGGTTTAGTAACATGAGAAACATCTTATTTTCCCAGAAGCTAGACTTGGTAAGCTGCAACCTCTACACTCTGAGCTGTTTTAATCAATTCAGCATTGACTTCACTAGTCAAAACATTTATTTTGAATGTCATTTATGTTTAAATTGATTCATTTTATTTGATCTCTTTCTGAACTGATCCTGAGTCTTTAAGGCTGAGGCTTGTTTATAAATATTTATATAATAACTGGGATGATTAACTTGTAGCATTTTTTCATCTGTTGCATTAAGAGGTTTTATGTGCTTTCTTTAGATGTTCATTGATGACTTCCAAGTCTATTGTCGCTGATTTTTGCTGTCCAACAGCAAATGGAAGTGTTTTGGTTGGGAGTCTAGACATCCTCATGGAAATCCTTTTGAGGAACAGTGATCTCAAAGAAATGCTTAATCAAATGGTGCTTGTGCTGAAAAATCTGTGAAACATCGAGGAGGGGTGAACAACTCACAGCTTTCTGGGGAGTCCAATCACCACCAGGCTCAGACTAATTACCATGAAACAATCCCAGCATCAGCTTTGTACCCAGTGCCAGGCAATGTGTGTTTCCCAGCGCAAATATCAGTGTTTGGATGGAAACACGGCGATAATAACGCACTGTCACAGAGCAGGTGAGGAGGAGGAGCACAACCCTGGGGTCCCATCTGCTAAACCCATCGCTACTGCTTGCTGGGAGATGACGAAAGCCAAGTTTTAACTGCATCTGCCTGGGGCAGCTGAGTTTGAGGTCTGGTGCCAGGAGTTAATTGGAACCAAACCAGAGGATCATCCAGCTCGTGTCTTGATCGAAGTACAGCCGTACAAAAGTATATTTGTGTTCCAGCCGCTCCCACGTGCAACGGAGGCAGGTGATGAGGCTGAAATCCGCACTCTGTCAGCACAGAATGTGTTTGACACATGGTGGTGGTACTTTGGCCATAAGAGAAGTCCTAAAAGCTGCGACTTTTTTTGGATTATTGTGTATCCAGATAAAATACATCCAATTTCCTTTTCAAATATAACCCAAGCCTTATTTTAATTAAAAGGTAATAAAGTTTCTTTGAGATTGAAAAGACAGTCAGTCTTCTGAGAAATATGAAAACTAGGAGGGGAAAGAATTGTAGCCCATATGTAAGAGAGTTGCACTTGCCTTGTTGAGGCTAGAGTGAAAGCAGCTTTAAAATAAGATTGTTGAGACTCACCCACATCCTCCAACTCAGGCCCTGTCTTTTGAACTGAGTCTGCTCTGCAGAATTTCCAGCCTCAGTGTCACAATTCTGTGAGTCCCAGATGGGGGCTTCAGTTTCCAGCTAGCAGATATTTTCTTGACAGCAGAAGGGAGTGGTCTGATCTTTACTTAGAGCTGCCAGTCTTTACAACAGGGAGAGCCCTTGCTCTGCTGAGGAGCTGCAGAACTGCTGCTCTTTGTGCTCTCACTGGAGGCAGGTAGAGAATCACTCTGATTTAGGCTGAGTCATGCTCTGGGTCTGCCTGGATTTCTCTGTTGTCCATATAGTGAGACTAAAGCAGAGAGCTTAGGTATGTGACTCTCCAAAATTAGGTAAACAGGAGAAATTTAGTTGTTTGGGTTTTTTCCCAAAGCAATCAAACTAGAACTACCATGGCAACATCACCCAAAACTGGACTTGTTTTGTAAAGATAGAAAAAAAACCCGCACCCAACAACATTTCTTTATAACCAGATAGAAAAGAACCTCTTTTCAACTCTGTTCTGACAAAAACAACATCCATGTGTGAAAAGGTTGAAGTAGGTATTGACTTGATCTGCTAAGGTTTGTTTACAAAAAAAAAAACTCCTCCAGCAATCAATGTCTGTGCTCTCTGGAAGAGCAGTGTCAATTCTGACCTTCAGTCATGGATCAAAAAGTCTTGTTTTTTATCAAGAAATAAAGAAACAAACAGATTCATTTTTCATCTGGTAGAAATTTTCTCTTTTACATGTGAATATTTTATGCTAACATGGAGTTTGGTAGCTGCAACACTTCATCATTTTTTAATGTGGGAAATAACAGAAGAAGAGAAGGTAAAGTTGCATTATTACATGGCAGTAATTATTACATGGCTGTCATTTAGATGTGAGAGACTGCAGCCTGTGCCAGCTTTTCTTCCTCCTTTCTCAAGCCAGATTTTGCTCGTGTCTGCAGCCTATTTAATATAGCAGTGATGAAGCAAATATTTCTGCTGAAGTAATCACCCAACCATAGGAGCATCTGCATGAAAAATTCATGTGCCTACACAAGTGCATGACAATCTCTAATAGGAATCCATATCCCTCTAATGCTGGAATCAGGTGCATTGCTAACAAGCTGCAGGTGGAGACATGAAGAAATTAGTTGCAAGGCCCTTGATAATTGCTCAGACTTCATCTTAAATACGCTGGTGAATCTGTCATTTTTTGGGTGATTTACTTTTTGTTGGATTCACTGCTCATAATAAAGAGCCTCATCTCTTATCTCCCTCCAAGGCATGTGATGGACACAAAAGCTGTCCATGAAGGAAAATGAAACATTAAAAAGGAAAATGCAGAATGAGGTGAGGAGATAAAAGCTGAGGGAAGAAAAAGGCAAACACAGAGTTTTGATAGGGAGAGAAGAAGCAGAAATCTAATTTTGGTGGGATGAAAATCTGTCAGCAGCGATATGGTGGGACACTTGTGTCACACTAGAAATGTCACCCTGTGCAAAGACTCAGTGCCACTAAGTTTAAGAAGGGGAGCAAGTAAACAAGGATTCCAGCTCCACCACACTGCGAAGCTGAATAGATTTTCTGATAACCTAAAAACTAATCCCAGCTCTGAAATTTTTTTTTCTATATTCTCATGCCACAGCAAAACATTGCTGTTTTACCTCCTGTGGGATAGATAAGAGGTGTATTGCCAGACTCAACCAGTGAAATAGCTGCAGATCTTACATATTCTCCTTCTTGGTCCCAACCTGGTGCTTGTATGCTTGATTGCTTCTCTGCAGGGAAGTCTGCAGCTCCTGTTTCCTTGAAGAATATTAAAGTCTGGAGTGCCACAGAGCACACCTGCCCTGCAGAGTTGCCTGCTGTGCAGAGGCATCCTGCTGGTTTAAACCAGGCAGAGTGTCTGCCACTGCTCCGTGCTGAGCCTGGGAGACAGCAAATCCTCCTCTGGGAGGAGTGTCCAAGCACAGCAGTCATGAGCAGCCTCTCCCTAAATGCCTCCTCGCCTTTTACTGATTTAAATTTGTGTGCCCCCTCTGCTGAAGCATCCCAGAGCCTCCACAGGAGTGCTCAGGAGCCTCTGCTTTGGGATCCAGCCTGCTGGGAAAGCACAAGTTTCCTGCCCATCCCACAGTCTCTGGGATGCTGTCCTCTCCATTGGCTTGGGATTAGCCAGGATTTGTCTCCTAGCAGAGCTGAGATTCATCTCAGCAAATTTGTGTGCCTAGCATCTCATTTTGGTTCTTGTCTGTGATACTTCTGCATTTCACAGAGAGCTATTCAGGACCTGATTCATCTCACCTATCTTGGGCATTATTTTGGGGATGTGATTAATCAGTCTCTGCTGGTGTTTGTCTCAGTTTACAAGTGCTTGATGATTGGTGTAGCCTAAACACTCAGCAAAATTGAGGTGGGGCATTTCATATGCATTTGACAAAATATTCCTGTTGTTCAGCTCCATGGAACCGCACTCAAGTCAACAGAGCTTCGAATTTCAAACAAGAGCAGCAGCTCATGGTTTTTTTGAGCTATCACTGCTCAGGGGTTCCTCTTGTCACCTTCTCCTGCCAACAAGCTTTGACTGTATTGCACACTTCAAAAAAAAAAAAAAAACCCAAACAAAAACCCTTCAACATAATTTAACTGGACAAAGGTGGACAGATGCAACCCTAAGTATAATTAACTTTCTGCCCCGCTTGATATGAGGAAAGAGAGAGTCCTCTTTGTGCAGTCCAAATGATATCTGCAAATTGCTGCATTGAACTAATGCATGATGACACAATTTCCTTGTTGTCTGAGGAACCTTTATATCCATCATTTTTCTGTAAGTTGTCCTCAAATGTAGTCTCTCAGTTGGTACAAAACCCTGAGGAGATGCAGAGCTGCTGAGCTCCAGCCCCTTGCATCAACCAGCAGGTTCACCTGGGAAGTTTTGCTCTCAAACTGGAAATGCCCATGGAAATCTTCCTAAATGCTACATTCTACAACCACTTTGAAAGCTTTTGTCTATTTGAGTTACACAAAACAGATTTGACATCCAGTATCTGATTTTGTTTGGTTTTTCTTTCATAAGCATTTCTGTTGGTTGTAAGGCCAATAAAAATGTATTTCACCTCAAAAGGTGTGACTGCAAAAACTGTTGCAGGTTCCTCTAAGTCAGTATTCCATAAAGCTCTTTGTAAAATGGATTATGAACACTGGCAGAGAAAAAAGTGGACAACTGCTTTCTTTACTATTTATATATTAAATTTTACTATCTGATGACCATGTGAAGTCTTTGGGGATTATTGCAATAAAACACTTTTATTGATCCATATATATTTTGCCACAGTTAGTATTGGATTCAATTTATGAACTGATGTTACCTGCGAAAGATACCATTTTGAGAGAATGTATACAGAGTAAAAATATGCTTTTGCAAGGAAGATATTAAATAAATATTGTATCTTTGTCTTTGTAGTCTGGTTTCCATAGCAACTTGAAGTTGCACTATCATTTGATCAGCTCTTGACTGGAAAGCAAAACATTATTTTGGTCCAGAAAAGAAAAAAAATAAAAAGAGTTATTACCATCTTCAGTAAAACATATCATGGTATCCTTGGTAACACCACCATCAATACCAGAGAGCATGCACTTATGCTGAAAAACCAGCCATGTTCCTGAAGTTTTAAAATATGTCAAAGGGAAGAGAAGATGGGGGAAAGACTAGGAAAAATGTCTTTTATAAAAAACTAGTGCTGGATTGAGGTGTCAGGGCCAGCTGGCAGAGGGACAGTGGCATCTGTGTCCTGAGGTACAACAAGAGACACCGTGAGATGAGGTGGGAGGGATGCTAGAGAAGATCAGATGTGCTCTGTACCTGGGACAGCTTCCATTTCTAGTTTTCAGCTGGAATAATTGGTCCTTTTTTGAGCTGAAAGCTTTTAGGTCAGGTTTATTAAAAAGGAGCTGAGTATTTGCATGTCTCTGTTTCCTGTATAGAGGGGGAATGGAGTTCTTTCATATGTAAATCTGATTTCGAGAAAGATGTTAAACCAAATGAATATAGAGTTAAAATACATTAGAAAAATCTCTTTTCTCCACTTAGCGCTTATCCATTTTTGATCAAGTCTTCAGAGTCCAATCAATTTGATACAAAGGACTGTGTCAGAAAAACCCTTTCCTTGGGAAACTCTCCACTGAGAGAAGTCCCAAAATATTCCCTCAGAGTATGACTATTTGATAATGTGGAAACTTTTGCAGTGAAAAGGATGCTTTAAATTCAGAAAGCAGCTCCCACAGCAATTAGCTAATTGTGTAGAACATTTTTTTAATGTTTGTAGTTTTCCAACCTATGTCACTTGAAGCACACCAGCCCAACAACTTGTTGGATTATTTAAAACAAAACAAACTGGACAGAAAGTGCCAAATCTTGATCTTCAAAACACGCCAGGCAATGAACTTGATTTTATGGCATCACAAATTATCACTAGGCATGATCATAACTCCATTTATCCTTCACAATCCTCTGCCAACGAAGGAAAATTCCTGGCAAATCAGTATTGCACTTGCTCACTCTCTCTTTTTGTCCATCTCATTTTCTCCTAAATTCTGACAAGGCCCAATTCATGAAACAGATAATGTCGAAGATTTGCTAAATGTGTGACAATTGTAATGGTTATTTACAACGTTTTGCTTTTGAATTCAGATGAGCAGTTCTAGAGCTAATCTCTGATATTTTGCATTCATCATGAGCTGATGTTTCCTAGGTATTCACTCGTGCTGTGATTTACATTCACACTGATTTTCTATAAATGTTGAACTTCTGTGAGTGACACTGGAACACTTTCTCTGATCCCAAAAATAGACAAGTCATGCTTAAAAACTGTGAATGGAAATTTAAAGTCAAGAGCAACCATTAAAAAATTTTAATTTTCCCCATTTCCAGAGTAGAATATCTGCAAGTATATGAAGTTTGGCTTGATTGTGCCGTTACACAAAGCACAAAGGAAGGGGCTCTTGTGTGCTTACAGAGCAAGTATCAGATATTCAGACCTTAATTTCCTTCCAAGGCAGGCCAGTTCAGTGTCTGAATTCATTTTCCCCTTTCCCTCCTCATCTCCTTCCCAGCCTGCTATGCAAGACCAGTGCATTATTCACTTGATACAAAGGAATTAACTCTGGACATGGAAGAAGACAAAACCATGCTGTATAAAAAATCAGCCAATACCTACAGTCTTTCTTTCACAGGAATTCTTTCTTTAGATGTGGCAAAAGACTTACTCATGTAGCCAAAACACCCTTCTTTGCTCTCCTTCTTCCTGCAGTTTCTGCCAAACAACACTGAAACATTTTGGTGCTAAATGCACCAAAAGAAGCTCTTTAAAATATTAGTTCTTACCCTGGCCATTTTCTATCAGAGATGAAACTTTTCTTAATCAAATGGATATCCAACTTAATGGCACTGCTTAGTCACCGCGCAGGTCTTCTGGCCAGTGTTTAAGTAATAAAGGACACCAGCATCTCCACACAGCCAAAATCCTTCTGTGTGTGCTGAGTAAACAAAGCTGATAACGATCATCGTCTTTAGCATTCTGGGCAGATAACACATCACTCAGGCTCTAATAAATGGGTTAAAGCAATACTTTCTGTCAGTTTATAGGACCTGAAGTCATTAAGAGTAAATTACTTTTTTAATTAAAGATTTTTTTATTACCTAAAGAATGAATTTAAAATGTAAACTGCTGATTGAAAAAGGAAAATGGACGTCAGCCAAGACTGTGAATTCCAGTATGTAGGAAAAAAATTGATGAGAGCCAGCCACACACTGCATTGACCTTCTACAATTTGAACAGGTAGTTAGCATGTTTGAAGAGAATGGTACATTAACATACTCTGAATTATCATTATTAAAATGCTGCTCCAGGTGTAATTAGTATTTTATTATCATTAGCGTTATGACTTAATTTCTGTCCTGGACAGATTTCATCTAGTGCTGCTTCTCTCCTGTCTGCATGAACTGTGAGTTCAGCGGCAACTAACAATGAAAGCTCTCACCGTTGTCTCCCAAATTAATAGACCTTTGAGTCAGATGGAGCCCTCCCAGGAATTTATCCCCCAATCCAATCTGCCTGCACTGCCCTGCGATGCTGTGATCCTGTAGCCCTGAACAAACCCGTGCTGACTGCTTCTCCAAGGTTCCCTTTCCCCAGCAGTCACAAACATCTCTGGAAAGTCTTACTCAGTCCTCACATCTTTGGAAGCACAGAAAGATGGAGGTGAAGCTGCTCCGCTGTGATCAGCCACACGAACCCCCCAAATTCCTGCACCCCACAGTCAGCTGCAGGACATTGGATTTCCCTCATATTCGATAAACCTGTTGTAACAGCTTGGCTTTGTTCATCATTTGATTGTCATCATGTAATTATTACACACACACACACAACACCCCAAATTCCTGCACCCCACAGTCAACTGCAGGAAGTTGGATTTCCCTTATATTTGATAAACCTGTTCTTACAGCTTGGCTTTTTTCGTCATTTGATTGTCATCACGTAATTATTACACACACACATCCCCCCGTGATGCATTTTAATCACACCATCGTACCCCAAGTATTTCCCCTGAGAGACTCTCAAGGTCAGAGATTCTCACACCAAATAGTGCGAGAGGGTCCTCCTCACCCTCCTCCTGTGCTGCACCACTCATAGCCAGGCAGACTTTGATACCACGAGCTTCTATCTTTGTGTTTTGAGTGATAATTAAAACCATCGCTTTCCTGGGGATTTATTCTTGGCTTTGTTTTTCTTCATCAAGCCTTCACAGGGCTCTGCTAAAACCCAGCAGGCTCATCACCACTGGCTTGGTGTTGGTTTTGGCTCAGAGCCACAGAGATCAAGGTGTGCAAGGAGGAGCCACTGCAGGGTACTCACCCAGGGCACCTCTTTCCTTGGCACATCCATTTTCTAGACTTTTTGTTGTCTTGTGTAAAAAAAACAACACATCCCTTCTAAAAAATCATCCTGTTCTCACATAAAAAGTCACCATATTTGAAGGCAAAGTGTTTCCCCAGTGAATTATCTCCTCCATTTAATTTTTGTCCATATTTTTAATATAGACCTGTTTGGCTTTTACCTCCAGTCACTTGATGCAATGACTGATTTATTCTGTTTTATGTGCTGAGTGGTTTTGCTAGATTAAAAAAAAAATCATTTTGCCTGATGGAGCCATTGATGGACTGTGAATTGATCACCTCTTTATCTTCTCTTATATAAATGATATTTATGTTAAATTTCATGGACTAGAAGGAAAAGAAAGAAAAATTCAACAATGTGTGTGTGTGTGTGTGTGTATACGCTTTCAATTTTCAATTTTTGGTGATTTTTCAAAATTCTGTCCTTCTTTCCATTTCCAGGTGGGTTTTTTTTTTATTTTTATTTTTTAAATTATTTAACTGGCGGGATTTACCAAGACCGGTATGACAAAAGCTGAATGACAATTCTTTTGGTTCCTAACATGTCTTTATTTGCTTATAATTTGCTAAGGCATTTCAAGCAAGATGTTACTTGAACATCTTCTCTGAACTCTAGAGAATGTGTTCATCCAACTGAGGTTATAGGTTGTGATGTGCAATCATTAAGAATTCATGAAGGTTTCTAATAATAATCTTTAGGTTGGTGTCGCCAGGATCTTTCTGAAACTTCCACCTTTCTAAATTTTTCCAAGTTCGTTCTCCACCTCAGGTTTTCCTTAAATTTTTTGAGCAAACAGAATTATTCCTTTCTCCTTAAGCAAGAAGAAGTGAAAGAGGGAAATCTCTCCTGTTATAAAATAAAGTCCATAGAACTTGTTTTGAGGAGCCCTATATACTAAAAAAATTGGAGATGAAAAACCACTTTGTCAGAGAGAAAATTTAAAAGCTTCCTTCTTCCAGAATAGACTGAATGATATTTGAGGCCCTAGAACTTACAAAACTGTGAAGCAAAACTTTTGAATTGCTTATTCTGAGTTTCTCCCTTCTTTTGATGCATTTCTGGCTGTGAGCACTTTTAAATCAATCTGAAATTTCTTTTTTTTTTACATCTTAATAAATTGCAAAGAGAAGCACCATACTTGAGCTGTTGACTTTTAAAAGCCATTTGTCATGTTGAGTGGTTGACTGCTTTTAAAAGTCGGAAATTTAAAACCAGCGCTGGTCTCTCTGGAGTTGCCGTGTGGTGAGACCAGACAAGAGTTACAGCCCTGTCAGCATTCAGTGTACGAGGAGAGAGTCACAGATATTTGCTTTATGTGGCTTTTCATCCGCTCAGCTTTTGGGGCCCAGGTTTTGGGAGATCCTTCACAGGGTAATTGCTGATCCAGAGGAGCTTTGTGCTCTGCCTGGGCACTGAGCAGCCTGGGATGGGAGAAGGTGACCCTGCCTATAGCAGGAATTGGAACTGGATGGGCTTTAAGGTCCCTTCCAACCCAAACTCTGGTTCTGTGGTTCTACAGCTCCAGAGGAAGCACCAGGGATGGTACACAGGAGAAACATAAGATCAGAGCAAGGTCTGAACATGCCAAAAGCCTCTTTCCATCAGTGACCTGTAGTTAATTCCTAGCAAAAAACTAATTACCAGGAGGTGCCCAAGATTACTTGGCCAAACCTCTATTTATCCTCCAGCAGCACCTCTCTGAGCAACTCGTGATATTCTTTATAACTGCTAACCACAAAATTGCATTTTTTATTTTAAAAATAACCCTTAGGCATCTTCCATTAAATTGTCCCATCATCCGTAGAATCATGGGCGTTATTATTGTCACTTTGTGACAGAGATTTCCACAGCTTAATCACAGATCATGTGAAGAAGCAGCTTCCCTCCACCTCAGGTGAGTGTTGCTAACTCTCCACTTTCTCTCCACATTCATCCCAAATTCCCAGATTCCTGTCCAGGAGTTTATGAAGTGGCTGCAGAAAGCTGTGCCAGCAGCCCATGGCTCTCAGGCCACAGCAGGCACAGTTTATGGCTCTCTCTGGAGAGGCAAGAGTTCAACCTTCAGAGCAACAGCCCAATCAACCATTGATTAACAAGACCTGCACACCTGCCAGGAGATGGAGGTGTCAGTCAGAAATATGTGTCAGGACATCCCCTCCCTGCCACCTCTCTCTCCATGGCTGGTGCATAGATAACGCAGATTGAGTCTAAAGCCCTGCAAGAAGTTATCTCTTGGTGCCCAAAAGTCTGAGATCTCCAACCTTGAAACCACATCCTGATGTGGAGAGATGTGGAGAGAGACGGAAGAAATGAGTCCATGACCAAAAGACAAACTTTTACACTATAAAAGACACATGAAATATCACAGAGGCAGAAGCTTTTCTACATGGACACTGGAGCGTGAAAAAGCTTCTCCCTAGAGTCTGAACACAGCTCTGTGGTGACTTCCTGAGGACTGAGTGAGGATTCTGATGTGCATTCCATCACCAAATTGGAGTTTGGTAAGATACATTAGTTCCCTAAATTGTATTTTTCTTTGCTAGCAATAATAATAATAATAATAATAATAATAATAATAATAATAATAATAGTAAGTACCTTTTCATGTGCTGCATTTTTAGCTATTTGTAGTTTTGCAGTTGTTCTGTGTAGTATGTAGTTTTGTCCCAAGTCTTATGTCTGTTATTCACTGTGTCTAATAAATGATAATTTATGTCATATCAGACCTAACTGGCCATTATTAAAGAACTTGTGAACGAGAGCAGATCTTGGGGTGCTGCCACCCCAATAAGAGCTACTGCTGCTGCCAAAGGCCTGGGCACAGGCAGAGATTTAGCTAAGCTCCTGTCCCCATTCATAACAAAATACAAAGGTGGCTTTGGACCTGTTCCCTGCCCCTGTCCCTCACTGCCACCCCTGGGCTGAGCACGATCAGCTAAACCTTAGCCCCTTCCTGGGCGAGACATTTCATAAAAGTCTCACATCATTAAAATTTGCACTTTTCTCGTGACCCACTACAACCTCAATTTTGCAGCAGTCAGAGCAACTTGTGGAGTGTCTTATCTACTTCTGCGTAATTGTGGGAGATACTGAACATCCCAAGTGTATTTTATATAATCTGAGACACAGCAATCAAAGTTTCATGCAATTTTGGGTGTCTCTTTTTTTTTTTTTGGTAACTTTTCTGGGAGGAGCAATAACTTGTCTATTTTTATGTGACTGTATTTCTAATTTACAGCAGAATCTCCTAGAGCTTGGAAAATGTACTTTCTTATATAAGTCTTAAAAATCAAAACACTAATAAATAAATATTGCATATACCAGGCAAGCAGCAAGTCTGCAAATCATTTTTTTTTTTGTAAGTGCACAGTAAACCTTACCCTGGCAAGGTTGTACAGGTGAAGTGTCACAAAGATTTGTAGGAAAAAAAGTCTGCTGCCATACACAGAATTTTAGCTTGAAGTTTCCATGTCACAGCGCTCTCAGCAGTCACTTTTGCAGGGTTCTCTCATGGTAAATAAGGCAAACTGCACTCATCTTCCCAAGGAGGAGTGGGCAATCAGAGCAGGGATGGTTTTTATCCTTATCAGTGCCAGTGAAGTTGCACCTGAAATACAGGTCTGGTTTTGGTCTCGTTGGTTCAAAGAGATGTGGAGGGAGAGGTTTGAGCAGCTCTGGGGGGAGTTTGGGTTTGTGACCTACCTGGGGAGGTGGAGGAGCTGGGTCCCCATCCTCTGGTGAAGGGCGTGCTAAGGAAGTGATCTAATGCCAACCTGAGGTACTGGAAGGGTACTTGCAAATTTTAAAAAACACAATTTTTTTCCCATTACTAGTGCTGGCAATGGCCCCAGGCTGACCCTTGGGAGGTTCAACTCAAACATTGGGCAATCCCTGCCTACACAGTGGGTGTTGCAGCACAGGTCAGGTTTCCAAGAGAGGATGTTGAGCTCCACTCTTGGACATTTCTGGACTGATTCAAACACAGCCAAGGCTGACCTGACCTGCTGATGGTGCTGGTCCTGCTTCAAGCAGGAGGCTGGACTGAGTGACCTCTGGAGAAGTCTCTTCCAAGAAGATATCCATGATTTCATAGCTGAGGCTGTTGCATGGTCATGTATCTACAGTGAATTTAGCATGAAGTTATTATTTTTTCACAGAGTTTTGTTGTAATGCACAAAAAGAGTGTGTAGTAAAAGACCAATGCAACGGTCTTTTTATCACATTTTACTTTTGTGGTGGTATCAGCTGTAAAAGAATACACTTCTCCTCTGTCTCCAAATCCAGGCCATTCCCAACTGGCACTGTGCAGATCAGCTTCTTTTAGCCCTTTGGAATTTGCTTCATAGGATGAAGACACTTGCATAGGCAAATAATATACAGTGCTCTCCTTTGGGGGATATAATGGTTATTGCTCACACTTACCTCACAAACAGCTGAGTGAAGAGTCACATAAAATCCAGGCAATTTACAAGGCAAAATAAATAGGATTTGCAGGTGCAGTTTAATTTACTGATGGAAAACAAAATATCACGTTGGAATAACTTGTTTCTGAGAAAGGAAAGTTAGAAAACATGACCCTGGTGCCACTGCAGCTTGGCTGTTTCTCCAGCAAGGAGCAGAGGGGCTGCAGTTTTTGTTGTAACTGGTGGAACAGGGCAATGCTCACAACAGCCTGATCTGTTTGGATGAGACAGTGGATAACTAATCACTGATGAAACTAAAGATACAAGAAGAAAGCTTGCAAAGAAAAAAAAGTACAATATCCTCTGAAAGTTTTTTTCTTTTTCCCACTCGTAGCTGCAAGTTGGTGTCACTGAGACCTCCCCTCCTAAAATCACAGCTGCAGTTCATGGACAAGTGCCTTTAATGACTTGTCTTTAGCATTCCCCAGACCTGTCTCTCAAACCAGGAACATTCAGGAAGCCTCTCTGGGGCACAGCATCAAACCTTAATAGATTAATCAGGAAGAACCTCTGGGTATGGAAGCTGTGTTTTTCAAGCCAGAGGAGTTGTATGATCAATCCACAAACTCCTCTGGCCGGAGAAGCTGAACTGAAGGGACAAATGCCAGGTGACATGAAACTGCTTAAGTAAATACAAAGACTAAGAGATCCCATTTGCATCCTAGACTTTTTACTCTTCTATAAAAAAAGTCTATCAGGACATCTGCTCATCTTTGTAATATACTCTTAGGGCTATGAAACAGAGAATGTATACGAATTAAATAAAGTGGAGAAGGATATTTAATTTTATTAAATAAAGATACCTATGAGACTCTTTTTCTATGTCTCTCTCTTTTTTTAATTTTTAATTTCCTCTAGATCCATGCTTGATTAATTTTAAAAGGAGTCACTGAAAAATTGCTGGGATAAAAGTGCATGCATAGGTAAATTCAAGCCATTATTTGCTAACAGACACAAAACTCCCTAGTTTTTGTTAATTTACCTTGAATTTTAAGTTAGGATAATACCCAGCAATTCTACCTGAATGAAAACGATGCGGACAATGTCTTCAGCAGATCTGCATACCTGCACAGAGATCTATGTAAAATTACCAAGGTTTCCAGCATTGTTGATTTTTTTTTTTTTTTTAAAGGTTCATTTTCCCATCTCTCTTTTGTCTGAGAGGCAAAAAGAAAATAATAGAATGACCAGCAAAAAACTATATTGCCCCAAAATCTGTACTGGCAGACAGAACTAGTTCTCATGAGGAAAGCTTACAAAAATGTAACAATAAAGGCAGGTGGACACCCAAGTTTGCAGCAATCAGACCTTAGTGCCTTATCACCAGACCAACAATTTATTCACAAGATGCAATGGCTTTCTGCAGACCTAGTGCAGCCTTCAGGCCGAGCTCAAATTAAGGTGCTCAGTCCAACAAATGGATGCTCAGTCACCTAATCCAGGGAGGCAGAGCTGCTTGTTCTGAATTTATTCCAGATGCGTGCAGATGTCTCCTGCTGACCCAGTGGGCAGCAGTTCCAAGGCGGTACAGCCTCAGGGTGCTGCTAAAAAAGTCTTCCAGTCCTTTCCCACCTGTCTCAGTTGCCCCCTTGCATCACATCAGCGACCTGGGGCAGTGAAAAACCAAGCCATGCCCCCCAAAATAGTTTTGTCCCCTGTGAGGTGCAATGCAGGAGTCCTGACAATGCCCTGGCTCTGCAGGGATGGGACAGCTCAATTCAGTGCAGATCTGTCAGGCACGAGGTCCCATACAGGAAAAAAGAGATCAGAGAGCTGTGAGAAGTTCCAACCACTGCTAAAAAAATAGGAAGCTTCCAGCAGCAGCAAGCAGCCCAAACTAACACTGCGTTAGGTGCAAGTCCACCTTGTCCATTTTTAGGTGCAATGAGTTTTATTCCTGGTGCCTAAACTTGGGCCAGACCCCAAATCTGGCCGATGATGGGCTCAGAAGTGAGACATGGTTCTGCAGCCTTTTATTGCCTCTCATGGAGTCCAATATAGAGGCATTTCAGTCTCTTTTCCCACTGAAGAAAACTGTCCTCAGACAAAGGAGCTGCAAAATGCTCCTGCTTGCTGTAAATTATACGTAATTATGGATTACAAACATTTTTAGAGCAAAGATTTTTGTCTTTTTTCTGAACCACCTGAGGCTTCTCTCCGGGGCTGCGCTGTAATGGAGTGAAATGAGCACTTCTGGAAAGAAGCAACCAAAGCTGCTGATGATTCTCAGAAGCAGTTTAACAACCCAGTCTCCACTCTTTGAGGTTCTTCTGTTCTCTGATGAAAATCAACAAAATTACCTTTTCCAGCCATCAGCCAATCTGAATTTCTGCATTTCTTCTTGCTCCAAATGTTTCTATCTCTCTGCATAGTGGTGACATTGTTTGCTGAGGACAAGGTAATTCTTCCTAGAGACAAAAATAGCTTGTATTAAAAAGCTTATGGATTATGTAGGAGCAGAATTTTATTATATTGTCTTCTTGCATTATTTTATTATATTGTCTTCTTGCTTTATGCAATAAAGACACTGAAATAAAGCATTGCTGAATGGCATAAACAATTTCAACAATTTTAATAAAACCAGCTAAATATGTCAGTGTGCTATAAATATATACTTGGCATTTAAGCATACAGAAATGGCAATCAGGAACAATTAGATATAAGATATAGAGCTGGATCTTATTTTGACCTGATAGTCTCTTTATAGTAGGTAAAGACTTATAAGTTTTTTCAGTTCTGTGTTTCTCACTTGCAAAACAAAAGGAAATTCCTTCAACCACCTTCAAAGTAAACTTGCACAGAAGTTTTCTGAGTGGAGTTGCAATTATCCTTCACAATCCATTAGGTTCTGCTCTCTGACTTCAATAGAGGACTTAAGTATATTAATAAACAACATAAAACTTATAAAAGCTTATTAAAAAAACTTATAAAAACTAATGTCAGTCTCTCTCTCACTTCCAGAGGTGATCAAGTCAGTCCCTCAGTATGGATTCAATATTTGCTATGGAACAAAACCTGCACCATCTGTTCTTGTTGCCCTTTTTTTTTTTGTTCAAGGCATTTTTCAAGGTTCTTTCAAACTAAATGCCTGGAAAATGATATTCAGAAGTCAAAAACCTCAGTGCAACTTTCAATTTTGAAACAATCCTTTTTTTTTTGTCATCTACTCATGGTTCTCCTAACATCACAAGGTGGGTAGGGAGATGCTCAGCTTTAAGTTGCACCTAAAAAATGCTGGTTACCCCAGGATAACCTTGGAGCCCAGCAGGGTGATGTTACTGGAAGCGCAGGGAGATGTTATTGGAATTTTTCAGGCCACAAAAAATACTCATGAGAGTGCCAAGTATTGCAGTGATGCCGAATTTTTCCTGCAAGGGGTCAGCGAGGTTTCAGAGAGGGTTGGGATTTGGGGAAATGTCTTCTGCTCTCACATTTTTCATGCTCCCCAGCTGGTTTGGTCTTTCCAAGTGGACTTCACTGCAGTGATAAAAGCTGTATCAGAAGGGAGCCCTGAGGTTACTTTTTCCTCTCACTTTCCCCTTCAGCAGCACATTTCCTGCACTGATTTAGTCTCGGGGCACACATTATATCGCAGCTACAGCATGGTTTTATGCCTCTGTGTGTGGCTGTGGAGTTTCTGGCTGCAGGAAAGGGAAGGGAGCACGACCCCATTCATCTGAGCTGGGGCTGAGATGATGAGAGCCCTACATGTGTGGGACCCACAGAGATACAGCAAAGCAGCCATGGTGAAAATCAGGGCACAGTGTCAGCCATAAAAGCCCCTCTGCACCTCCTGTTTGTCCCCTTGAGCTCTGTGTCACGCCAAATCCTGAGCTGTCCCAGACCTGCTCACAGGGTTTGGATGACAGGTTCAACAAACTCCAGAAAACTGTGAAAAGTTTTCTGGAGTGCCAGAAAACTTTCAGGTGCCCATTGCTGAAGTGAGCCTGCCCTTTGTCAGTGGGAGTGCAATGGATTATTGAGAACAGCACTGTCCAAGGCAAGCCTTTCTCTTCTGGAAGGTGCCCAGCATGTCGCCAGATGAGTCACAGAAGTGACAGCAGTTTAGAGTCATACACAGGCTGCTCCACTTCACTGTGGCAGATTTGGCTTACCAGGTCTGCAAACTCTGATGTGACTGAGTCAGAGAAAGCTTGGTAAACACCAGGGAGCAGTTCCAGGTAATTCAGACCTGGCCACATCACGAGTCTCATGTTTTGCCTCTCCAGAGAAGTCAGACTATTCATTTCATCAGTCATTTATGTGCTGCACTGTCATGCTCTCACGTTTCCTGTTCCAGCCACCTAAATAAACCTTTCCTACATCTAGCAATGAAAGACAGTGAAGGTTTAGCATTATTCAGCAGTCTTGTCACTGTTCTGATGCCTCCCTTGGCCGGAATGAAGTCCCTGCTGAAAGAGATGGGATTATTTCCTGTGGTCTGCACTTAACTGAGGGGATCTGCCCTCCCCTCTGCCTGGACAGAACAGCAGCTCACTTCGCTTTACCAAAATCCAGCCACCGAGAATTTCAGGCAGGAGGGAGGTGGACAAGTAGGAAAATGTGACCCTGAACAAATAATTTCCAAGGGTAGAAATTCTTTCCTTCTGCCTCATTAAACCTCACCCATGATTTCCCTCCCTCAAACATAAGAATTGCCATTTGAGAACAGAGCAATGGCCCATCCAACGCATCCTCATAATCTGGAATGCTTCAAGAAGGAATGTAAAACCCCATAACACATCTAATTGGACAATAATACACCACAGGGGGAGATTTCTGACTGACTTCAGCTGGTGATCAGGTCATTATCTGAAATATGAGAATGGACACCCCTTGTAATTTTTCATTGCAGCTGCTGTGTTTCTGCAGCTGCTGTTGCTCGCTGTGGAAACGGCTGTGCTATTGCTTTCAGCTGGACAAAATCTGCATTTCCTCTTATGCATTCATGCTTTAAGAACAGCCACCTCGTGTCACATCAGGTTTCTCTCCCAGTTCCTCTTATGCTGTTTTGCTGATGTGTTTTGTTAGCATCTGAAACGCGGGGTTAAAAATTTGTGCCAAGGACTCTCCAAGTTGTTTGTTGCCTTATGAATTTTTCCAAAAAGCTGAAAGAACCCTCCTTGATTTAAAAAAAAAAAAAAGGAGAAAGTAAAAGCGAAAAGAAAAATGAAAACAAATATAAAGAAGTGAAAAACTTGTCAGATATACTGCTAAAAGAAAAGATAAAATAAAATATCTGGCCTATCAGTCACCTGAAAACACAATCCCAGGAGCTTGGCAATATCTGTCTACATCTCCAAGTGTATTTGTATGTACAGATAAGCAAAGAGCCTGCAACGTCAGTTCTGTGACAATACTTTGGGTCTAAATTAAATTGCATCTGTTGAGATTAATATTATTTAAAATTCCCTTTTTTTCATGACCAACTTCAGAAAAAGAGCAAAAGGTAAGCTAAGTCTAAGACTTAAAAATTCTTTAACAGACTTTACTAGCATGCCTAGATATCAGGCATCAACATTTTAGGCTTCATTTCAAAAATCCAATATTTAAACACCAAAATAAACTAGAATTTTGGGTGACAGATCTAATTGCATTCAGGAAAAGCATGAAGTCTTGCATTTATATCTAGCAGTCTCTCCTGTATCATCTTCTTTGCAGTCTGGGGTCCAAGAATGAAAACTCTTTCTCTAAAACATGTCTTCTTAAAGGTCATACCCTGGGTCTGAGGCTGAATTAAATGCCATCATGTTTTGGGAGTCTCCAAAGTCAATTTTGCTCTTGAGGAAATTATTTTTTTAACTACTTTCAACCCCTTTCCTGTTTTATTGGCAACTACTTATAGAGAAATTTGTCTTAGTGT
Source organism: Origma solitaria (assembly GCA_013397895.1). Classification (NCBI taxonomy): domain Eukaryota; kingdom Metazoa; phylum Chordata; class Aves; order Passeriformes; family Acanthizidae; genus Origma; species Origma solitaria. Next base: position 72,894 of record VZRL01002454.1, read on the forward strand.
GCGAAATTACAAGGAATCCGCATGCAAATACAATTTGGGATAACCTGCAAGACACTTTCTCCTTGCTGTCTTTTTTTTTTTTTTCATGAAACCTCACACATTTTGTCAGCTTTAAATTAGCCCAGATGGAGAGCTGTCCCTTTGCAACAGCCTGACCTGGCTGGGCAGACACAGCTCTCCGCTGAGGGACTGGGAATGGGTCCAGGCAACACACGGGAGAGAGTTCCCAGATGACACACCCCAAAAATGAGACTTTTCCTAATTCCCAGAGAACAGGAGACAAAACACGGTGTCAATAGGACCCCTGGCACCCCCCGTGTTTCCTGCAGCGCCGCTGAGCTCAGTCCCTTTCGCTGCAGGACAGCAGAGCAGAGATCAATGAGCCCAGGAAAGCTGTGCTCTCACAAACACTGCATTTTCCACTCACTGCTGCTGCTGCTCAGTCTCCAAACTAACCCAGACCGTGAGTTTTCCGTGGCTTTGAGGACAAGTGGCATTGCAGCAGTGGTACCCAGGTATTTAACCACTTTTTTGGCTGAGAAGAGAGTCCAGGCTATTGGAAACAGTGCCTACATTGTCTTGTCCTCCAAACCAGGCAACAGTTTAGCTCATTTGGGGCTAGAATGACCTTGACGGTCGCAGTTGAGACAGTCATGACATGAAAATGTTCACCACAACAGCTGCTTGGTCAGAAGAAAGGAAGAAGTAACTCTTTATTTTCCAGAGGCTTTTTATACTATTTTACAACTTTCATGTCACACATCCATTGGCTCTCAATTCACCACCCCACAATATCATTGGCTACCTACAGCCAGAACAATATCTTGGAAAAGCACCACCTGCACGAAGTCGGCTATTTCTGTTTATGAATTCCTGCTTGTTTTGAACCAGAGAGCTGTTTTGTGAGAATGGAGAACGAGCTGGTCACACAGTAAAGTGGCCCTTACTATGTGCCTACAACTCCCACACTTGACCTCTTGTATTTACAAGTGTACCTTCAAATCATGCATCCAAATCAATTAACCAGGATTAAAAAAATAATTGTGCCCTTGGTATTTATGATTTCATCTACACCCCATCAACTATCCATTGAAACTAAGGCTCTAAGCCATTTTTTATCACTTTTTCCCTGCCCTGGAAGCTGTATCAGGACCAAAAATGCACAAAGAAAGCCATGGTTGGGATGCTGTTGTCTTCTATTACCACCAGACCCTCAGGAATGAGCATCACTTACACTTTTACTCTTCACCAGCTTCTCTGCTTATGCAACCACTCAGCTGGATCTGCATCAGTAACTTGATGCCCCCAGTGAGCAAAAAAAACCAGGGCACATATCTCAGTGCCTGGTCAGGCGAGTGTGTCATTTCTGAGGTGTGAGAGCTGCAAGGGACAACAGCAATAATCTGCTCTGACATCCTTTATTACAGAAAAAGATCAGGCAGACATCGCCCTTTACTTAGGCATCGTTGCCCTGAGCAACTTCTGCTTGAGCTAGAACAGACTGCCAGAAATTGCTTCTTTTTAAAGGCATGGCCAAAGCCTTTAAAACACAGTAGGAGTCTATTGGTGGCAACTGGATTTTATGTAGTGGTTGCTGAGATTAACCAGAAGCATGCTAAAATTTGCATTGACATATTTGAGCATGCGTTTGTGTTTTTCTGTTTTTTGTTTGTTTTTCTCCCAAACATTAATCTTTCTTGAGGAAGGATAGGAAATAATCCAAGCATGTGAGTCTGCATTACCTCACTGGAGCTCTCAAATTCTCCTGGGGCTTGGTGAATCCAGCTCCCCACAGATTCCTTTGTTCTAAGTAACTTTCAAATTAATGAGCTCTTTTGGAATTGCTGATACATTTTCCCATCACAACAGCACAGGAAAACAAAACAGCTGCTGTTCCTTGGAGAGATTTTTGTTGTGCAAGGCATTACTATCTCAGTATGGTTGGTCGAATAAACATATTGATAGGCTTTTTTTTAAATTCTGTCAAATACCGTTTTACACAACTGCAAAAAGAATCACATTTTCATTTTGCAAGACTGGCTAGAGACTAACTTTACAAATCAGTCTGAATATGATAACGCTGGGATTATGTTTAATGTCACTACAAAATAGCAACAATGAAATATTTAGCTTCATGCAGAATTTCGTAGACAACAAAAACTCCTTAAAGCTATGGAGGTACCACATCCCCCCTGATTTCAATGAGATTTATTGTCAAACCAATTTTTGGGCACTGAACCTGAGCAACCCTGGAGATTCCATTACTTCTAGTAGGATTTGTTCCTCTCAATTACGCATTTTTAAAAGTAATTCCACCTCTCATCATCCAAGAAATGCAGCACGTGTGACCGATTTCAATGCTGAGGAGCAAAGGAATGTTTCCATTTTTGAAGAAGCAGATTTGAGACACTAGACCTGCAGCAGGGCTGTTGCCTTGTAGATAACTCAATACTCACCCTCCTGGCACTGAATTTACCTGAAAGGCCATTTCCAATCTAGGGCCAATTTTGGTCTGCAGCACCCTAATTACCTCCTGGCTGCTTTCATTGTCACCCTCAGCTGCTTCTCACCGGACAGGAAAATTTTGAATAACTGTCAGAATGTGCTGAGTCTCCACTTTTAGTGTTTCTTTATGAACTTTAAAATATTTTTGAAATTTTTTGAAGGCCTTAAAGCAAGTTCTCATGCATTCCCCAGCTCCCTGCTGCGCTGTATCTTGGCAAAAATGTCCCGGTTCACTGTGGCTCTCACTGATGTTTCTATAGCTGAGTTCTCTGAATTCTCTTTCTTTTGTTCTCAGGCTCCTACCCTCCACTTAAATAGAAAAATTCCCGTTTCACAGGGAAGGATCTGAACCACAGAAAAACGTAAGGATGTTCTGAAAGTCTGCACAAAGCAGGGGATTGAGGTCCCTACTTCTGAGACCTAAGCAATGGGGCTGAATTAATCCCAAAAGATGAGGAGCAGATCTGGGCGCTGAGAGAAAGCCAAAGCCCTTCTGACTGATGGGGAGATACACGAGGATTTGTTTGGCTTGGCATCAGAGCCCGTCAGGAAGCCATTAATCTCCTGGAGATCCCATTAAAGGACATCCCACCCCCCATTAGCAGCAGCAGATGGTTTCGAAAACACATCCCTGAGCTACAGAAAAGAAAGGAGGCAGAGGCCAACTGTACCCTTAGAATCATTTTCATTAGCTTTGCAACACGTGAAGATGGATATCAGAATGGAGAATGTTGATTTGTTTGTCTGGCAAAGGTCTGTTAACGGAAAGAAAAATAATAAAAATACAAAATATTCCGTTAGCTGGAAATATTAGATCGTCCTATGGTCACTTCATAGGATGAAACACTCAAACATTTAGACAACTGCACCAATCTGTATTTCTTTTACACATAAAAGAGGGATAAGACAAGGCCATATATCTTTATATAAAAGAGACTGAGAATTGATGCTGTCATTCAAATTTCAAGCTAATAGCTCGAATTCATAGTTGCCCCTATGAATATCTATTTATCAGCAATTTTTTGCAGAACGAAAATTAACCTGAAAAACTGTTCCTATTATAGCAATGTCTTACTGTTATTTGTATTTTGGCACGCCATTATAACTGAGAAATTGCTTGCTGGATAACAGCAGAGATTCACTGTGATGTTTGTGTTTTCACTGCTGCCTTCCTGCTCCAGCAGACCTATTACGGCCATGCCTTATTTATTTAATTAGCAGTTCTCCATGGCCCCATGGCAATGGGCATTGCACACACAGGTAGCAAACCACTCCAGAGGGCTTTCTACAATAAAATCAATTATAAAATCTTATCCCTAGCCTTTGTTTCTTCCTATCTTATAATTTTATGAAGCTTGAGTTGGATTTGACAAAAACTGCTGAATACGGATGTTTTCATGAACAATTTTTTAATATTTCATCTGATGCCTTCAACAAAATGTCAGAAGATGCCTGGTCAGCTTTTCTTGACACAATCTGTTGGGTGGGTGAGGCAGACTAATACGTCGGTTTAGTAGGAAAGTTGGATTCGTAATTTAATTTTTGTATCCTCGGATCCACAAATAAAAGCCTCCGGATTTGGCCAGGTATTGTCACTTGTCTGAAATGGGCTCATCTCCACAGGATCTCAGCCTGGAGAGAAATCCGCAGCTCACTGGAGGCAGAATGCAATTCAGTGCCGAGAAAGATGCAAGAAATAAACATGTGGTGTTTAATAATTAAAATATATGAATATTTTCATAGAAATATATGAAAACAGCATCGTTTCATCATGGCTATGAAATACATATGTCTTTTCTCAAGGGACTGTGTCCGGATTAACTTGGACAAGTTGTACAGTGTTCTGCTGGTTGGCACAACACTGCAGACAGAATATTGAGATTTATAGTGGAGCAGGAGGAAGTAGATCCTTTAGAAATCAGTCTGTGCTTACATTTCCAAATTGCTTTTCTTAATGAGTGAAAAAGACAGGGATATCAAATCTGTGAAGAGCAGAAGAAACCAACACGTGGCATTTATGTGAGGATTTTATTTCCAAATACCTGGATCCATTTCATGGTATCTCTTGAGGCGACAATTTATTCTGGAGAGGTTTGTACTTACACATACATGTATGTGTCTTAAATACACATAATATGTGTGTTATGTTTTGTTCTAGTCCTTCATAAATATGATATGACACATATATCATAATCATTACTACATCAACTGTACAATGATTCCTGCATGTCTGTGACATCCAAAAACATTGACCACTTGATTACTAGTAGAAGAAATCTTCTGAACATTAAATAGTTAATAATTTTTTTCAGAAAAATCCTCATTGCTGTCAAACCTATGAACCACTTATGCAAATGCTGATAATGAAAGAAGTGGAGATACAACACAGCTCCTTGAATGTCTGCTTCTATTTAAAGACACTAATTTTAAAATACTGAAATATTTCATTGATAGAGTATTTGGACTTATTTGAACTTGGATGGCAATTTCTAGTCAGCTAATAATAATAATCTAGCACAAAAATAATCTGGTTTAATGGAGAACTTAGATGGCCAATGCTAAAGAGAGTTCAGGACACTTATCCCAAGGACAACAAAAGGTAGGGTGAGCCCAGGAAGGGGGAAAAGCCAGTAATGCCAGGGCAATGCACATTCTGATCTGGGTAGAAAGACCAAATATTGAGGAAAGTGATTTTTATCTCTTCTGCTCATCCATTGGAAGACAATACGCACACCAAAAAAAAAAAAAAAAGAGCAAAACCAAAAACAGCAACAACGATAAAAATTTAAAAGGTTTGGGGTTTTTTGCACAGCATGGGAGTATTGAGAACTAGGGAAGCCTAACACTGGGAACGCATTTAGCAAAGGTAAAAATGAACCTTGCTGATCTCAAATCCACCTGAATATGCAAGATTTGTGTTGTTCTCCTCTGCTGGGGACAGGGCTCACAGCAGCTCCTGCTCTCACAGTTGTTCACCTTCACATCACCCAGAGCAGTTCATCCTCTTCACTCCAACCACCAAGTGGGAGAGAGCAAAGGCCAAAAGGCAATTGAAAACAGCATTAATAAGAAATGACTCTTCAGTTCAGGACTCGTTCAACACTCAATATGACAAGACTGCTGAGACCAACTCAGTCTGGTCTCAACAGAGATGATATTACAAAGTACGGAAAAGGATTAATTATTTGGTTTATTTTTTTCAACAGGTTTCTCAAATCCTTTTGTAGTTTGAGTTATCAACAGTTTCTTCTACAAAATATGGAATTAGCGAGACCAAGAATTCCTCATGAGAATTCCAAAGTAAATGGTGAGATATCCTAGGGTTTAAATAAGATTTCTAATTCCTCCTATTCACTAATTTGCCTGCTTCAAGACAAATTCATTTAAGGGAATGCTGCCTAGGCTTTCATAGTTCCTAGAGCTCCACTTCATAATCAAGCAACAGTGCCTTATCAGATGTTTAAGTGCAGTTCTGACCCTTAAGTGCAGTTCTAATATTTATTTGTAAGTTGGGTTATTTATAACATAACAAAACTGGGTTTAATAAACTGTTTGGTGTCAGGTTCAGCAGAGCCAGTGCTGGGAGCTTCCCCGGGCAGGCTGGGGGCATTCCCTACCCCAGGGAAACAACTTCCAGAAAGACACAAGTTCCATCTGCCTAAGTGGGACAAAAACATCTTTGCCAACAGAGTAGCAGCCTGAGGAGGAGACCTTTGGACTAGCAATGACCAAGGAGGGAGATGCTGGCTTCAGGATTGGATATTAGGAAGAAATTCTTCCCTATGAGGGTGGGCAGGCCCTGGCACAGGTGCCCAGAGCAGCTGTGGCTGCCCCTGGATCCCTGGCAGTGTCCAAGGCCAGGCTGGGTGGGGCTTGGAGCAGCCTGGGACAGTGGAAGGTGACCCTGCACAGGGCAGGGGATTGCAATAAGGCGATCTTTAAGGTCCCTTCCAACCTAAACCATTCTGTGATTCTACGATTTCTATGTCTGAGGAAAGGTGAAATGACATCTGGCGTGCCTTTTCTGTGAAAGTGAGGTGGAACTGGAAAGCTCTGAGAGCTCTGCAAGAACAGAGAGCCTTCTGCAGGACGTCACCGAGGGCTCTGCTGTGACCATTCTTCACAGGTGTCTGCCCGAGCACTCGGCTTGCTTTGGGACACGCCTAATTACAGGCAGCTCACTTTGGGTGCCGATCAAAGTCTGGCTCGAGGCACAGTCACAGCAGAGAGCTGCCATGGGCAGTGAGACAGCCAGGGCTTGGAGGCTCGATTTCTCATCCCAGTGCCCTGGAGAATCTCCTGGCAGCTGCTGCTGCCCCGATACAGGAGTTATAAGCTGGAAAGTGCTTTCCTAATGAGATGCTCCATGGAGAAGTCTCTGCCTTCATCCCTCTGCTTCCCTGGCAGCAGCAGGAGCACGAGCCTGACTCCATGGAATTTCTCCCTCTTTTACTTCTCCACTTTTCTGCTGGTTTATCCCACTTTTCCCTTCTTGCATCAAGCCCAGACCACCAGGGAGCCTTCTCTTCTGCTCTACATCAATGCCTGAAATATCCAGACACTCTCTTAAGTCCAATTCTGTTGTTTCTATTTTAAGGAAGGAGGCAATTTTTTTTTTTCCTTCCACCTGGGCTTTAGTTCTAGGCCTTCATAAATTTTGACTGTTGGAAGAAATATTAACTTTCAGGTTCTGGATTAAGGAAGACTTTGAGGTTTTTCAGAAAACCTGCATGCCATTCTCTAGCATTTCCAGCAGTAATTACACTATCTATGGCACATCTTTTCACCATGTGAGTGTAACACAGTGTGAATGTGTATATTTTACATTTTAAAAGACACCCAAACCCTTTCTTTCCTGTTTCCTAGGAAACAGCCAACCAATCCCTTTCAGTTAAACAGTGAGCAGTTTAGTTTCCATTATGTTAAAATGATCACCATAATTCAGAAAACCCTCCCCGGAAGAATTACATCACTTTCAGAAAACAATGCATTGAAAAGTATAATGTATAATTACCTTTTTCAGAAATAAAATGGCTTTTTTTTTCCTCTTTCACCAACTCAGAAGTAGACCTTCCAGATCATTTTCAGCAAAACATGTTGGTCTGTCAAAGCTAACATATTTCCCTGGGTTCTGTCAGCTTTGATGAAATTTTTAGGGAAAGAAATACAGAGGAGATTTCCAAAGCTTCCTGATCTTTTCGTGACCACAGTTATTGTGCTGGATACAAAGCCATCAGGGATGGTTTTTTACACAATTTTTTCACTGGAAGATCTGACCTTACCATCAAATCACTTCCACAGACAAAAGAAAATTCAGAAGAAAAAAATCCCCCAAACCCATTGATTTTAGTCCAAAAAACAGATTTTCCAAAATCACTATAGGCAGGGTGGAAATAAAACCCTTTCTTCCTTGTTAAAGGAAATGTTTGTACTCCAATAAGCTCCCAGGAGCATTGCAATGATTAGAGCAATACTTTACAGTAATTAATAGAAACTATTTTCTATTGGATTGTCATGAAAGGCAGACAGTGCTAACTCTAAGATGATCATAATTTTCCAAAAGGAGGAGTAATAGACGCTATTGATGAAAAAACTCACCACTTTTTTTTTTTCCTTAAATCTTCTCTTTGCCTTGTGATGTCTCCATGGTCTTGGAGCATCCTCTGCTGTCTCAACTCTCAACCCTTCTCACGGCACCAAGACTGTGCCTTTCTAATAAAAACCAGGCTTTTGTGGAGCTCCCAAAGCACCTGCTTCCCACTCTACCTGTAAAGCCACAAAGGCTATATCAGTTTCAGAGCAGCCACAAATCAGTTCTTCTTCATCCTGGAAACAATCCTCTTAATCTTCCCAAACAGTCCAGTTTTCCATCTCTAAAATTCAACCAAGGAAAGGACTAAGAGGATTTCAGGTGAGGGTATTGAAAAGGGTCTTCTGAACCTATCAAAGTTAATTGCCCTTAATCCGCTTGCCCTTTTTTTTTTCTTCCCCAGATTTATCCTCCAGCTCAGCACTTTTTCTTTTGTCTCTGGCAAAATAAGTGCTCATAACATTCCAGCATGACTTGCCAATCATAAGGACCATAAAAAAAAGAAAGATTGGCAGTGCAAATTTCCTCATCTGATTCATGTCTGACCTCTTGATTTTAAGTTTTCAGATGAGCTTTAAAGCTATGCCTTTCTCATGAGTCCTCATCTCTTTAAAGAAGAGAGCTTAAGCCAGCACTGCCAATGCTCCCAAACACAGCAGACATAAAATTGCCAATGCTCTATGATTACAATTTAAAATGAAGGTAACACTCTGTATTTTACAGTGCCCCAGCCTCCTCCCATTCCCAGTTCAGGTTCACCAAATATTCACGAAAAATGTTCTTGCACCAAGTTAATGATAACTTATATATTTGAGGGATATATGAGAAAAACAAAATACATAATTAGCTTTTCATCTACTTTTCCCATATCAATTCTGAAAGAGCTGAAAGTTGCATATTCTTTTTCTTCATTCTTTTGACGTGGATGATGTTTTTAATTTCTGTGTTCCTGGTTCAGCAAATCAGTCCTTCTTGATTTTATTTACCCACACTTTGCTTTTTGTCATGATGTCTCCTCCCCACAGAAAGCCACTGGGTGTATCTACTTTCTCTTCCTTTAGGATCCTTATCAAGACTGACTTTTATCACAGAACAAATTAGCCTGAAGACAGCTGATTCTTTCAGCAGGAGACATGTCGTCCCACACCCTTTATTGTTGCTAATTTCATTTGCATAGCGCTCAGGGAATTGCCAAGGCTGTCAGAGTACAGGTTGATATCAAAACATCCTGGCAAGGACCAGTCTGGATAAATTGCTAGTGATAATTTAGGTGTTCTGGGTGTGGTTTCTGAATGAATAAAAGGGGTTCCCCCAACTGCTTCTGATGGGCTCTTCCCCTGGCACCAAATGCTTAAAAAAATTCACAAAGTGGAAATTATGGTTAAGGGCTCTCAAAGGAATATTTATATGTTCAGAACTGACATGGTGTGGAGGGTTAGGATTTAAGATTTTAGAAACAGAGGTATCTTAACAGTGATAATGCTTTATGAGTGAGTAATTTCACCTACATTTGGGAACATTCAACATCTGACTCAAGAAACACATTAAAAAAGAAAAAAAGAGAAAAGTAGCATTATGTCTTTGCCTTGTCAGTGTCTGATTTATTCACTAGACCATGTCATCTTTCCCATATTAAATCATTCCCTTTTCTTTCAAGACAATAATTCACCATTAACAATGATTAGACATCACTCTGGAAAGGTTAGAAACTCAGCCCTACCAGGAATGCAGATGAAATTCCTCCTAGAAAATGGCACTTACTCCATTGGAATGTCACCAAATTAACCCAAGGACAAGGAGGAGTCAATGCCCGTCAGGCTGAAATAAGAATTATGGAAGGAAAGCCTCTGTGAAGCCAAACAAGTGGTGGTTGTTTTGCCTGTGCAGAAAGGAAGGAGAATTTTTAGAGGCTTCTGGATTAGTCAATTGTGTGTCCATCAGCCTATTGAGGAAAATTGGTACAGTATCAGCAAAAGACAAGAGTGTGAGTTTGGAATGGAGAAATTAAGGAGAGGAGAGGAGAGGAGAGGAGAGGAGAGGAGAGGAGGCTGAAAACTCCAAGTTTTGATTTATATTAAGTGAAACGACATATGTGAGCACAGTTTGTTGTGTTCCAGCTAAGAGTGGGACCCTCTCTAGTGCAAAGGAACTAAGTCCATCCTGAGGCTTCATGCGTGGATCACCACGAGATGCTGAATTATATTTCACTGCAAGAACCAAGAAGAAGTGAAAGGAAAAAAAATCAGTTTTCCAGCCAACTATTTACTAATTCTGTCATTGTGCAGAGGCCAGGGACCTCTCAGAACACAGTCCCCAGACAGCAAAGGTGAGAAATGATCCACAGGCTGAGTGGTCTCTGAGATGGCCAACACTGACAGGCTGTGTGCGCCAGCAAAGCTTTTAGGAACGGTTTTAAAAATCATCAGGAAAAGAAGTGACTTTGTCACTGATTTTCTTTGTCATGCATACAAATCACCATAAGTGCAGAATTTAGAGCTGTCTGTCCAAGATCTTCCTTGCTCAACAGAGCCACAGGAATCATTAGGAGCACTCACAAAGTAGAAATGTAATTTGATGGGAGGAAACTAAGGAGTGGTTTATCCAAAAGTAATTTCTCCTGGAAAGCAGCCATGTGAAACGTGGGTGACATGAAAGGGTGTTTTAGGCTCTGACCTACTTTTCAAGGCCCTCAGGGTTTGCTTGGATGACACCTTTTAGGACACTGGGCCCATTTTGCTGCTATCACAGGCAATTGTTCTATCACCATTTTCTCAAGCTCTGTCTCCTGCAGAGGATTATTTTTGCAGACCATTATTCCCAATTGCAGTTTTTGTAATATTCCCATTTCATCCATTAGGAAACTTTTTTCTATTCACCAGCTTAAAGCTACTCCTTGGTGAGCTTGTACCCAATCTGAAAATTTTCAATATTATCCATTAATTTAAATAAGCTGTACTTTGCTTTTCTTTATGAACCCTTTATTCACATCAAATGAAAAAATGTCTGAGCCACTTGACTACTGTTGTTCTTACATCTCTCTCTGGCCAAAATTCATGTTGGTAAAGATAAGGAGATACCTAAAGCTGAGCTGATGTTTAAATGCTTTCCAAAATAAATACCTTTTTAACACCAAATGAAAAACTCAGCAGAATCGCTTCTGACTTTCGTGTCTACCATGTTCTCTTGAATTAAGGTCATGATTTCAGTGGCACAAGGGAAAAGGCTTTGTAAGCAACCCAGCCCTTACAAAAACAAACAAAACCATCCCATTCAAATTAAAATAAATTTTATGAGTTTCCTGCTGCAATTATTTCAGGTGCTTTGTTTCCATATGCGAACTCAACTACTAATCAGCTACTCATTAATCTTAACTATCTTTGTATGTCATCTCCATGCATCTTAAACAGATGAATAAACAAGCCAAATTGAAATGTAATGGGTTTAGGTTATCCACTTCTTGGAAAAATTAAATAAAATTAGATTTGTGCAGCAGTTTGCACATGTGGATATAACTGAGTGTAGAGGGAGAGAAGTTCACATTAAACTGTTGCAGCTAAAGCCACTCAATATCAGTCCAAATTTACAAATATAGATTTCGTTAGCCAGCACCAATAACTCTGTGGTTTTTGAAGTTGCAATGAAAGGTGAAATCTTCCTCTGAGCAGAAATATATGGTGCAAATGTATGACGACTTCCAATATCTCCTGCAGCTCAACAATTGCTGGTCTATTTAATTCTTGACTTCTGCATTGGCCAAGTCCATCCATGGAAGTGACTTTCCTTCCTGAGGTCTTTTTTTAAGTCCTGAGGTCAGATCTGCAGAGGAAAGAAAAACCTCAAAGCAAAGTGGATGACTGTCCCTGTCTGTGCTCCCTCTTGTGGAATCAGCTTTTCAGTTCATAAGGGGAAAAAAGCAAAGTACAGCAGAGGAGCTACAGCAGGAAATTAAGGGTTTCTTTACCTGAAAGGCCGTGATGTGCATTTCCCTCATCCTTTGCCTCTCTGAAGTCTTAGGGTGGAACTGATGGGTTGGTTATTTTTCTGCTCTATTTTCCTTTCTATTCACTTTCACATGCCACAGGGCTAAAAGCTATTCTGTTCTGGCTTTTTGTAAAATTAGCTGTGAGTCACAGGGGCGTGGCAGCCTCTGCAATGGAAGAGTGTACTCAGGACAAGAAGCAAATACATCTGTCAAGTACAGCCAGGGGGAGAAAATCGAGAAGGGGAAATTACATTGGTTTAAAATGAGGAAATATAAAGTGCATTTAAAATAAGGAATGTAAATTAGAAAATCTATCTGGACTTAAATCTCTGCAGGTTTAAGCACAGGTGCTCCTTTTTACAGCAAAACTTCACAAAATTGTTGTTCAGTGTCCTTGGAGACTGCACCAATGGAGGGCTTGTCTCTCCTCCTTTATGATGTGAGATCCCAGCCTGTCCCACACAGAGCTGTCAGATCACAGACCCATTCAGGTTGGACAGGCCCTCTAAGACCATCAAGTCCAACCATTAACCCAGCAGGGCCAGGTCCAGCACTGTGCCACGTCCCTTCGTGCCGCATCTCCACGTGCTCCGAACACTTCCAGTGATGGTGTTTCCCTTTTCCTTGGGCAGCAGCTTCCATCCTCCCAGTGAAGATTTTTTTCCTAATATCCAAACTAAACATTTCCTGGCACAACCTGAGGCTGTCTGTGTGAGCACAGAGGAAAGGTTTCCCCTCTCCACGCGCACTGCAGGACAAACTGGCTGTGCATTCATCCACATTAAATCAGCAAAGCAGCACTGGTGCCAGCTGGGGATCAGAGGAAGCAGCCTCTCCTTTCACAAAGCCAACAGGGGTTGGAATGATCCTCTCTCTCCTTCTGCCTCCTAATCATCACTGTCGATCTTCCACGTGCCGCACATCACCAACAAACCACCTGGAAACTCCCTTGGAAAGCAAACCAAGGCATTAAAATTCAGCTGCAATATGCTTGAGTGGGGATATCAAAAGGATTTAGACTATATCCAGTTTGGATTGTAACTTTTGATACAGTGCCTTTGGGAAATATATGTAAAGCTGTTAATATTTTAAAAGTTAAATAAGGTACATTGTACTGCTTGAAAGCATTTAAAAAAAAAAAAAAACCCAACCAAACCCAAACTGCCTGTGGCTACAGCCTGTATGTTTTATCAGTTACTTATTCCTTCCATAATGTGCAAAAGGAATTGTTGGAAGCAGCTGACAGGGCCGACCTCGTGCTAATTAAAAGAGCTTTTAGAAATGAAATTGCAGGATGGTGGCTTGGTGAGTAAATTGGTTTGCATTTTGAAAAAAAAACTAGAAAGAAAACCCAGAAGAATTGAGTTGAAGGAGGGAAAAGAGTTTATCTTCTTAGTGGATAGGAAGAGAAAAAGTCACCATTAATGATCTGATTAGCTCGACCAGTCTGGCACGGACTGCTCTGACCTATCCTCTGCAGAAGTGCTGTATCACTGAGGTTAGAGAGATTAAGGCAGTGGTTGCATGGTGGAATTAAAGAAAATTGCATCACTATTATACTGGCAAACCACTTAAGGCAAATGATTTTACAGTTTTCTAATGCATTTTATTTTCTCTGACAGGCAGGATCAGATTGCTTTTTCCATGATATATGGCACATGAAAATGGTTTTAGCTATGGTATTTACACATTTTGGGCAGCTTTTCTCCCTGTCATTTAAGCAGAGATGTTGTCCCAGGCTCTGATTATCCCAGACCATATTCTGAAGGAAATGGTTTACAGGACAGAGAGTGTTTGAAATGCTTTAGTCCATTAATCCAGGCAGGAAACCTGGACTCTTGGATGTCAAGGGAAAGATTTTCTAAGTCCTTTAATTTTTTAGAGCCTCAGATTAATGCTACTGTCCTGGAGCCAGCAAGACTCCCACTGTTGATTCGCCCCAAGCAGGCCCAGAGACACTTCAAAGACACAGTCAGAGCAGTGGGGATTTGCTTTATTCACCACTCTGGGTGTGAGGGATTCTCTCCACCAAACACACACACCCAGCACTGCCAACTCACAATATTATGGGCAACACTCCTGAATATTCATCACATTCCCCGGGATGGGAGTGGTTATACAAATCATTTCTGGGAAATCATTAATATCATTAGCATGAGTGCCACGCATGCGCTGTGTGTCCTGGTGGTCTTTGGGGGTCTGCTCGTGATGAAGATCTGTAGTCTTCGTCACAGTGCACTTTTCACCTTTCTCTCTGGAGCATGGGCAGTCCTTGGTGGGTGATTCAGGGTTTCTGTGCTGGCCTCAAACAGATTCTTGTTCCTCGTATGTTGACAAGATAAAGGAAATTCTGTTTTCCTAAGTTTTAGAATTTTCATATTCTGTCTCTCAATAGTTAACTTGAGTTACCTAATGACTACCTGTTTCTCCCTGTTCACTTCAGTCAGAGCAAACAGCAGCTCTAGATGTGCCCAAAGTTTCTTTTCACTGCAGATTATGCTGGATGAGCAGCAAACCTGCTGAGTGCCAATCCATGAGCACAGGAAACTCCCCTTGGATGGATCCTGGCTCTCAGTCCCCCGTGCACGGAGAAAGGACACAGCACTGGGCACAGCCAGCCCCACATGGGGCACTTTGGTTTCCAAGCTGTCCTTGGAGGTCCTGGTGGAGCAGAATGGCAGGAAACTAGCAGAGCACCCCCAGGGCACACCCCAAGACTGTTTGTGAGATTTTAATGAGCTAAAATGAGCTTCAACAAACATCACATGGATCGGTGTCTTGATTAGCAGGTTGCACCTCATCCGTGAATACAGTGGGGTTTTCCTGGCAATTTTTTCTTCTAAAAAAGTACTTATATGTTCACTTATTGCCTCTGGAAAAAGTGATTGTTTTATGGGTATTTTTTAGTGTATTAAATTTGACCTGAAAAAAAAAAGAAGTCAGTTTTCTCTTTTTATTCCCTTCCCTTTTTGTCTTCTGTGTTCTATAAACACTGGTGAAAAGCCTAAACTCTTCAAACAAATGCAATGGCATTTCAGGAAAAGAGATCTATGGTTCTCATAATGTATTATTTGCATTATAATATATTTCTAATGATTATGTATGATTGTAGTAACAGCAATAATAATACTAGAAGACTTTCAGCCAAACTTAAAACACCCTTGACTACTCAAGTTTAATACTTGCACTTCAACATTTCTGGTTTTATGTGTTTAATATGATTCTGTGTCCTTTCTTTTCAGCTAAAAGAGGGAGTTCTCAGTGATTACACTGTGATTCTTGGTGCACCAAGNAAAAAAAGGCAAGAGTTGGCAGCCAAAGTGTTGAATGAACTGAATTCCCAATGAAGTTTTTGTTTTTTAAGTGAAGAAATATTAAGGACATGGGCATCATGAGGACCATTTGGATTTGATCTTCCATATTTTGCTGTGCTCAATTCCACAGACCCTGTGCATGCACAACATCTGAGCTTTCATAGTGTGCAAGTGTGCTGAGGATAAGGGGGAAAAGCAGGGAGGAGCCATCAAGATGAAATATGGCGAAATAAAGACATGAAAAAGCAGTGCAACCTTACCTATGTAATAAGAGAATGTAACAGATGTAAGAGAATGTAACATTTATAATTCTTTCCACGCAATTTTACACTACTTCCATGTCCAGAACGCTGTTTAAAACTATTTAGGAATTCTGGAACAACCTGTTCTCCATGTCAAAGCCCATGGGGAGTAAAGAGGACAATTCAGGGTCAATCCCAAACCAAGTCAGAGCCACTTGCTAAGTTGAATGGAAATGACATAAAAAGACAAGACTCACAGTTACAGGAAAAAAATACGTATGAAATTGTACAAATTGGTTCCAGACCAATTTAAAAGGGGTCCAGCCTCATGCATCCTTAAAGCCCTGGAGAATAATGTACAGTTTCTCATTGAATTGGAGATGTCACTGAGAGTGCAAATCACGAAATTTTCCACAGAGCCTTATGTTAACTTGAATAATATTAAAGAAAAAAAGTTGACTGAACAGAAAGAAATTGTCAGAAATTGTCACAGCCTTCACCCCAGGTAAAGGATAAGCACAAATTCTCTCCCCTGGCACTTGGTAAGTAATTAGAGATGTTCTGGAGGTGTTCAAGCAGTGACATTTGCAAAGACCCTTGGGATCAAGGACCCTTTCTGTTTAGCACTAGGAAACTTTATCTCTAAAGGCTCATTATTTCAGAGCATTCAGAACTATAGGGCATGACTCAATAGATAACAGATTTCTTACCTGGAGTGTACTCTGCAAACCAAAGCCTCCAAAGCTATGTCAGTATTTGGTCCAGCAGTAAATACAAGAATGCAAGGAGAAAAGCTGCTGAAAACAACCAAAGGAAATGTAGTGTAGATTAGTTTTTGCTTTATTTCTGGGGAAAAAGAAATATTTAAGAACATTGGAAATGTCTTGACAATTCCTTAGGGTTTGCAGATTAATAATTGGCTTTTGAAGTGGTGTTCGTAGTTAAAGAAAGAGATTTGTGTGGGGGTTTTATCTACACTAACATAAAAAAAAAATCGTGCAATTAGATAATTCAAAAAAAAAGAAAAAACATTCTTGAAAAAATCTACAAATGAAGAGTGTGAAAGGAAAAATTTAAATAATTCAAGCTTTTCTTTTTCCTTTGGAATATTTTGAAGTTAGTTAAATATGTCTCGGAATTTCCTCTAGTCATGAGGTTGTAGAGACAGTGGAAGGGAAATTTGTGGTGTGTGGCTCTCCTCTGATACCTCTGCTCTTACCAGCAATGTTTATTTACACACCACAGTAAACTTTACACTGACTTGGGAAAAAATACTCCTGATCAAAATCACAGTTATTTTCAGGGCTGAAAAGGACTCAGACCTTTACAAGGACATTTAACCAAGCTGTTCCAATGGTGACAAATGTAAATTTCCATGGCTTGTCTGGCAAACATTATTGAGCTGTCTTTTTAGGAAGAATGATTGATCTGCTTTTCCGTGCAAATTCATGGGATCCCTTCACCTTTGCATTCAGGTCAGGTTTTCTGAACCACGGTCCCCTCACACATCATTTTTCCTCCTATTTGTTTTTGAGCACATTGTTAAAACTGTACTCAGAATACTTGGTCACCACCAAGTTACCCTCACACAGCCTCAGAATTTTCTTTTATTAAAATTCCATTTACATCACCAATTTCTACCATCAACAGTTCTAGGCAAAGTTTGAAAATGCAGGTTTCTTTCAATAGAAAAATTTATGTTTATTTTTTAAAATGGTTTGGTTTTTTGTTATGTGGTTCTGCTTTAAGCATGGTCACTGGACAGAATTAATAGTGCTTGACTGTTAGCTTATTTCAAGCGAATAAAAAAAACTTTTATTCAAACAATAGCAAACAGTTCCCCAGTGATAATACTGTTCCACATCTCCTGTTCAATCCAGGACTATTTGCCTGAAATGCAAAGTTCTCGTAATCTTTAATTACATTCTAACAAACGTCAGCCTTTTTATTCTAATATTCTGAAAGTTTACTTTTAGAAACACAATTATTAATAATTATTAATAGACTTATTCGTTGTCCTGTAGAACATGAAATTATTATGATAATAATATGACTTATCACATTTCTCTAATAGTTTATTTTTGAGATCTGTTACTCTAGGAGTTAAGGTTTTTATATATTATTTACCCCTTTCATGTTGGAATTCCTTCAGTGTATTTTGGGTGGCTTCCTCTGAAAAACAAGAAAAAATATGTTGTAAAAAATGCAAGAAAATCTTTCTATTGCTCCCTTAAATAGCAACAACCAATAATTTCATCTCTTATTTTGATTTTATGAACTGCCTGTATTTTTAATTACTGCTGTTTAACAATTTCACTTACTTCCCCTTGATTTTCAGTCTTGGAAAGCTTCATGAAAGGAATCTTTCACTGGAAAACATAAATCTGAAGATGCAACTTTATAGACTCCACATCAGGACTCTGTCACCACTTCCTGAATAAAACAGTCCCTGCTCCCAGTCCCTGCCAGTCCTCACAAAGGCTGAAGGATTCATTTGCTGACAAGGCAGGTGATATCAACCTGCTGTTATTAAATCCCATTTGATGGGATGTTTCAGAGTGCCATTTTATGAAAGGGCAGAGCTCATCAGTCCATCAGGTCCTTTTATGCTGCTGTTTGCTATATTGTAGGCAGCAAAAAAAAATTAATGCAATATCTAATATATTATATTTATATTAAATAGATATTTATAAAACGTATGTATATAATATGTATTTGTATTTTATGGCCCTATTTGCTGTATTGTACACTTGCATGGGTGTCAGAAATGCTCCTGATGTCAGTGCCATCTGTCTGGTGACAGGACAACAGCAGCCCACGGAATGGGGAAGGATGACAAGGCTCAGAGCCCAGCAGTTCCTTTCGTTTAGACAGTGGTAAAAAGTAATAAATCGAGATGGAAAGGGGAACTCCCATAGGCAAGTCTCCCTTCCCCAAAACACCAAACAAACCACCCAAAAAAAAGGGAAAAAAAACAAAAAACCACCAAAACCAACCAACCAAAACCAACAAAAAAGACGACAAAAAACAAACAAAAAGCCCCCCAAAAATCTAAATCCAAAACCAAAACAAAAACAAAAACCCAAATCTCCCTCAAAAAAAAAAAAAACCCAAAAAAAACCCGAACAAAAAAACCCCAAACAAATAAAGAAACAAAAAAAAGAAACCAACCACACCTAGAAAGGTATTTTTTTCCAGAGCTTGGAGTTTAAGGCTCAGGAGTTAACTGCTTTGAGGACAAAATTTCAGCAGGTCAAAATACACCGAACATCACTGGGAGAATCTGTGTGACAAAGAGGATTTAACCTTGTTTGCCTTCTCCTAAAGCAAACCTATCTTCTCCTAAAGAGAACGGCATCACTGAAATCAAAAGAAGTTAACTTAAAACTTTTCAGGCTTATTTTTTAAATTATCCAATTCCTCCCTCTCTCATCCTCCCACGAAAAGCCTTTTCTCCAATTTTTGCAGAGGTGATGTCCTTCAAAGGATCTCCTTTGCCCCTTGATGTACCTGCCCAAGCGCAGACTCATTTCTTCAGTAATAAGTTCCATCCCAAGCGATGTCTGTGGGCAAACTGCTGTGTTATTTTGTGCCCCGGGCAGGTAATTTTGTTCACTTCTGGATCATAGAGAGAAATGTTATACAAATTCTGCAGACTGGCCCTTGATGCAAGTTTTGCTGCAGTTTTCCACCAGCACAGAGGTGCATAATTAAATTCCTGTAAAGCACAGCAATGCACAGCCCCAGCTATCACCACAGCCCCATTTATCACCGCTGCTGTTGCTTTCAGGCTTCTTTTTTAATACCAGAAGTTGATGGCTTCCATATTTCTGAAACATTTTTAAAACTGAGAATAAATTTACCTGAAAGAAGAGAGGGGAGAAAAAAAAAGCATGAAGTTAAAGGAAAATAAAAGAAGGCAGCAAATCTGACAAAGCTGTAAGTGTGCAGTGGTAATTATCCAGCTTTAATATTTAGACTCTATCCTATAATTCCCTGGAAAGATGCTTAGAAAGCCAAAGGAAACAGGACTTTACCAGTCTGTTGGTTAAAGAACAGTGTGATTTGAAATGCAAATGCAGTTTGGATGGATATGACTACCTCACCTTGCCTGACACGTTTAGCTCTTTCCAAAAGTGCCAAAGACCTGTGGAAAGAAGCTTTAGTCAAGGAACTACTCAGCTGGAAACAAGAAGAGTTCCTTAACACTTCACCACTCATTCCTGCCTGCTGGGATGTTGGTCCTGAAGGAGGCCAGGCTCAGCTGAAGTGCCCTTAGCCTTTGAACATGAGCAGTTTCCTGAATTGTTTCTAGCACCTGCTAGAATTTAAACTATTCCCAAACCCATTCTTTATTGCCCTGGTGTTCTTGCTACCTAGAAGCTAAAAGAGCAGCTATTGTGTCTTAAACAAGCACCAGTCAGCTTTGATCCGGAACATTTCCAAAGTGTCGTGGGTGCAAAGCAGCTGTTTCCTGAGTATCTGCCTTCCTAAAAAAAATGGCAGTAATGATGCATCCCTTTCAAAAATAATTAGCCATTTGGGGAATTGATGGTTGCTATATTTAAGTTTTTTAACTGAATCCATTGTGATTTGCAGAGAGCAGAACATTACACGTTCTGGTAGCTGGATAATAGGATCTGTACCCTGGGGACTTTTCTGTCTGTCCCCACGCACAGATGTTCTTGTGGCAGGAACCACAGGGGGGATAAAAATCATCTGTTTCACAGGAACACCAAGAAATTAATAGGCACAGAGACCTCAAAAACAATGCTCCTAGCTCAAGATAATGACCCATTCACAGAACCACATTTTGGGAGAAAAAAGTGATAACTTATAGCATTCCTGTCCAGGGATTAGAATGTCCTTGGTTCTGTTCCAGGGCTGACATTGGCCTTTCTGAATGACTGTCAGTCACTTTGCAGCTACATGTCCCAGTTCCCAATTTTACAAATTATTCTAGCTCTTTGTAACACACTCATTGAGATCTGCTGATAAAGTCCTTTTATTCTTGGTCATAATTGCAGAGCTCGCATTATCATCTTTCATTGATACCATCTCCTATCATCTCCGAACATTGCATGCACAAATCTGCACACACCTCCCTGGAATGGCAAGTTTTATCCAGCACTGCATGTAGGAGCTTCCTCTGAATGGATTGCCATGTCTTCCTGTTGATCTGCCTCTGTCATTATCTCACTGTTTAATTCATGAGGAGCTAAATATGAAAACTGTTGTTTCAGTTTATAAGAAAAAGCATTGCTATTTCGGATAATGAACATCCTAAATTTTGGCTTCACTCTTAATTTCAGCCCTAGGGATTGGAGCATCTGTCATTGGGGAGAGGCTGAGAGAGCTGGGACTAATTAACCTGGAAGAATTAAGGCTCAGAGGTGTCTTTTCAGCGCAGGTAATTAGCAGTGGTGCTCAGGGATGGAATGAGAGTCACGCTGGTCACTGTGGAGAAACTGCTCCAGAAATAGAGGCAGCAAGAAATGTGAGGGGAAGAGTGAGACCTTGTGAAACGCAGCCCTTGTCATGAGAATTACACAATTCTGACTGCCTGGCTCCCACTGAAGTTTATTAAGTGGCTGGAAAGCGATAAATTGCTTTAGTGATGTACGGAGGGGATCAGCATGGATCCAGCCCCTTTCATTACACAGAAAGTAATTACAAAATCCCAGACCTCTTGTTTTCTTGCATCCAGTGCCAGTTTTGCTGTGGGTATGTGTGGAGTTGTATTGAATCAATATTTACACTGAGAGTACAATTCATTGCCCCTCATGGAGTTGAGAACTGAGAAATTTAAAGACCATTGGTGTGTGCTCCTAATATACACATTTAGGGTTTTTTTTACATTTGTGTAATTATGCAATTTTTATTTTCTGCACTCTGATCTTAAAAGAAATAGCTGAAGCAATATAAACCTTCTGGCCTTTTTTTCTTTCCTAGATTCTCTTCTAAATGAATGAATTTTTTCGATGGAAAATGAGCTGCATGTACAGAAAGTTAAGCTAAATATTTGCTGTATAAAAGGTGATTAAGGGGAACACAATTCTACTTTTTGTAGGGAAACACAATCCTATTCTTCTATACAAAGTCACCTGGAATGGGAAGAAAAGCCTCTGGATTCTGTAGTAATCTTCAACAATGAACTAAACCAGCCAGCACCTTGTAGATCTGTCCTCAAAGACAGATTTGCTTTCCCACAATCTCACTGTTTAATGCATTATTGTCAGAAATATTGCACTGACAGTGTAAGAGACCTGAACATCCACAACACCCACACACAAACCTTCCAAGAATGTTTTTCCCTTTCTCTTGTTTTGCCTAAGCCTTTCCTGCCTCACAGCAGGGCTGACTCTCTCAGCCTTCCCTGTCAGGAGAAATTGCATAGCTTTAAAGGATTTGCAGAACACTTGCTCAAGATCTGAACACCACTGTATTAGACCTGATGATAAACATCACACCCAGCCCTTGCTTCCATATAGCCAAACAAACAAGATCATAAAGACCATTTGCATTCTTCCCACCTGGCTCCCTTCCCTGTGTTTGAATTATTGCTGTGCTCTGTGTTTGCTTTGGTTTAGGCAGTCATGCAAGGATTATATGCCTCAGTGCAAGACATTAGAATTTCTTTATATTTACCTAGGGTGAGTGGCAATACTGCAGATCAGAGCTGCTCTGTCTGGAGAAAACTGCCCCCAAAATCCAAATGATGGAAGGGAAAGCCTGTGCAGGGTTGATTTCCTCTGATGCTCTTTCTCCTCTCTCTACTGCACAGTTTTCACATAGGTAATACAGTCAAACAGACTTTTGTTTTTCTAGGAAGGGGATTAATTTACCCATCTTGGAAGACAAGTTTTCTGTCTGGTGGACACACAGGAACAGCAAGAGAGACCTTCACAGCCTGAATCATCAGATTTGTTTTTAGTGGCTTGGATTAGCATATGAATGTGTCCCAGTTTGAGATGAGGGGATTTAGGGAGGGTCTAGTGACCACACCTACCTCTTTGATTGCCCAAGACAGTAAATTTAAATTGATCTTCTGTCCTTTTCTAAGTTGTGGAAGGGCTCCTTAGTCAAAGCTGTAGCTGGAGGCAGTGAGCATGGAATTCAGGAGGTTAACCCCAATCAGCCAGGCAGGATTTGTAAGGAGAAGTAATAAACATCACTTCTATAAATGCTCATGTCTGGGAAAAACAGGTGAGGCAAACAAGGCAAACCCTCCTGGGGCCGTGTGTGTGGGGGGAAGTTGGGTTTGTTTTGCAGGTGTATCAATGCCTCTAATTCATGACTGCGTCACAGCCTGAAAATCCATTTTTATTTACACCTTAGACCATCAGACTGCAAAACATCACTATGAGTGGAAAGTTGGTATCATTTTCAGGTTGCTCTGTCAGACAAGATGTGATAAGGACTCCTGGTCTTGTAGACATGGAGTGCAGAGAAAGAAATTAAACAAATATTCAATGCAGGGGTGTGACCAAGTCTGTAGTTTAAATCATGGCATAACTCAATTTCTGTGTTTGTGGCCTTAGGACACTGTGTTCCTACTGAATCTTTTAAAAAGAAAGAAAACAATTAAGAAGGAAATCCTTTTACAAGTGCAAAAAATGTGTGGCAAGGGGAAGAGCCTTAAGCATCTGTTTTGGAAGCTTGTCTAAAACTTAATCCATTAAATTTAGCTTTTATTTCTATTGGCATAACTATCAAACACACACTGTGTTTCTGATAGAAACAGTCTAAACTTCCTTTAAAAATTTTCCAGAGTGCCTATCATTTTATTTTTACATGAACAGTTATAGCAGCATAAATCCTAAGTGAGAGGAGATGCTCAAAGCTACCATCTACCAAACTTAACAACCCATGCTAATGGATACTCTGAAGCCACCTTCGTGACTTCCAGAAAAATGGTGCATAAAATGGGCAAGAAATTACTTTTATTGTCTTTCACACAGCTCTAAAACATGCACGTGTGAGGTAGACCAGTAATTAGATTAAGATTTTAAGAGGAGGACAGTGTCACTCTTTACTCTTGTGAAAATCTTCCAAACTTATCTCAACTTTGATCCCCCACTGACAAAGAAAATTGCATGTTTATGTGGGAATTTGGATGCTTGGATGTTACTGCAGTGAGAAGTGGCAGAACTGTCCTCAAGATATGAAATTTTAGGAGCTGCAGTTCCAGTGTGGGCATCACATTGCAGCAGCCACTCATGCCTGTGGAAGTCACTTCTACACTCAAGGGTTAGCATCAGGAATTCATCATCAATGTCTTCACAAAAAAGGACAAAATGGATAAATATTTTGCTTGTTGGGTTCTCAACTGGTTGCTCTTGTCGATTTCTGCCTGGTTTTACCTGCTGTATGTCTAAATACAAACAGTGAAATAGGTTAAAAGAAAATCAGCCATCCTCACCTCAGTTGTATCTAGAAAGCCAGAGGCAGACTCTTCAAAGATTTAAAGATTTTCACTTTTTTTTTTTTTTTTGGTGAGGCTTTTGGTTTGGTTTTGTGAGGGTTTTTTAGTTGACATCTCTGGTTGGAAAACCTGAGTGGATAAATAGCTGTGGAAAATGAGCTTCTTGCTATTAAGTTGAAAACATATCCCTTCATTATAAATTTTTAATTACTAATTTTTTATTTCAAGATTTTCTAAATAAAACAAACTAAAGCAACAATTTACTTCAACAGCAAACTAATATGTTGCATTTTAGATCCAAAAGGCTACTGTGGAGGCACTTCCAGTTTGACAAACATATGTGGAGGATGAAACTCATGACTCAAGGGTCTTCTGCTTTTACAAAAATGCAATATTTCACTGTGAACACCTTTTGATAGAGAAATTTCTCTGTGGGCCTCAATCCACACCTAAAAATTTCCAGATGTGGTCACTTACTCTACATTAAAAACCTTTCTCATGCCTCAATCAAAACTAACTACAGATTTCAGGGTCCATCCCAAAGAAAATGCAAATTGGAATATAAAACTTATTTCCTCCATCAGGAAAAAAATTATGTCTCATCTGCATGTCTGTCCTGTCTCACATACTTTTACCACAGCATTTTTTGTATTTTCTATACTCTTTTCTGTATTTATCACATCCTGCTGACCCATGACCATGTGTTTTGGGGGGCTGACACACCCAGCACCTGAGCAGGCAAACAGCTTAGCAGCAGGGTGCCTTTTTTTTACCAAAAATCCCATGAAGGACACATTTTCTCCTTCTACATTTGATTTTTCTGCTGTGATTCATAGAAAAAAAAAATGGTGTGTAAAAAGTGGCATTTCAAACACATTTTAGGATCTGAGGATTAGCAAAATGCTTCATTCTGGCAAAATGTTAAGATGGCATTTTTATGTGATGTTCGAAAAATAATTAAATGGGATTCCTAATGTTGTCTTATGGCCATTACAACCGTTGGAAATTAATGAATAATATGTAGGTATTCTGCTGCCTAAGGAGGTATCCTTTATTTGGTGTTCTGATGGACTGGAAGCTGCCAGAAGAGATCAGGGTCCCTCTCTGCACACCACAATGCTGGCACAAAATATGCAATAATTTGTCTTAAAAGATTAGTGCTCGGCTGTAACACAAGAAGGCATCTGGTTAAGAGCTCTTGAATCAGAATTTAATCAGCCAGGAAGGGCAATGAGAGAGAGAGAAGAAATATCATTGCCTCCACCTTGGATGGGGGTCTAGGAAAAAGAAACTAAGTGCCTACATTTTGTCCACAGGGTCTCAAGTGGCATTTAGACGTCCTGTGGATCAGAGCAGCACCTCAATTAGAAAACAATCCTTTCTTCGACTGCAATGAAAAGCTATAGAAAAAGCTATTTCTTTCATCAGGATTTCTGGAACAAGTTTATGTAAAAATTAAGAAAAATAAGAGCAGAAAATATTGGAATAAGATCGGTTTTCTGATTTTTTTTTTTTTTTTAATTTCCTTAAATTATATAATCAATGTTAAATCTTCTTACTCCTTCCCACAGCTAAAAAGCAAAGACATCTTTAGAAAATTCTTTATCTTTCCAGAAGATGACCATTTTAAAAATATTGAAAAATGACCTCCCCAAGAGCTAGTTTTATTACATCATTTTAAGATTGATTAACTATAAGAAAAGTTTTATAACATTTTGTCTGATTTTTTTGTCTGACTTCATATGTCTCACAGACCATACAATCATAACCTTTCTTTTCTTTTCCCAATGCCTTATGTTTTCCTGAAACAAATAACTGAGAAATACACTCCATCCTCATCTGAAGTAATCACAAGATGTAAATGGAAAACTTAATTGATTTTTAATCAACATCACTCTTATAGGATTGTTCCTCAATTATAATCTTATGCCACACTTGTAATTTCAATACATAAGCTCTAACTTTTAGTTGCTCATTCCTGTTATTTCTCTGGTTGGTACACTTGAAATACTGAAATTAAAAAAGATAGGGGAAGGGCCTGGCAGAGTTAATTTGCTCTTTATTATGATATTTAATTATACACCATAATCAACTCACTTCCTGATCTTAAATTAGAAGTGTTGGAGTTCAACTCATTTAGCTTTATGTTTAAGTTTTTGCTCATCTCCACAAATTGAACTCTAAAAACTTCCAACTGAAGAGCTTTTTTCTTC
The DNA here is from genome assembly GCA_013397895.1 of Origma solitaria. Lineage (NCBI taxonomy): Eukaryota > Metazoa > Chordata > Aves > Passeriformes > Acanthizidae > Origma > Origma solitaria. The sequence goes on from VZRL01002454.1 coordinate 99,165, forward strand.
CAGTTTGAAATATTATTGTAGGAATAATAGTGATTAAGATAATAAGAATTAGAATACTAATTATTCTATTTCTCCTAAACCTGTATGGATTTTTCAAATTATCATAACAAAGAATTCCTGGTTCATGTCTGTGTTAGCAGCAGGGTATGCAGAGGAGAAATCAGCTTGTAGTAATTGATTATTTTGGCAATAGAGTGTATCCCCCAAAGGTAACAGCAAAAGGAGCCCTAAATAGATCCTAAACAGAGCATAAAAGCTGCTGGAATTGCACTGGAAATGATAATAAGTGGCTTTCGCAGACAAAGTGGTGTGTGCCCCAGGGTCTGTGCCTGATTATGGTTTATTAATTTAGCAATTAATAATAGATGTCCACTTCATCTTGCTAAATGGCTTGCATATCTTTCCATTATTAACTGGGAATACATTAATAAATGTACAACGCCAAGAGCAGAGGCATATGTGTGTAGGTAAGCTAAACTTTTCTCCTTTTTATTCCTTTTAAATTCACTGCTTCGAAAGCTTTTCTTGGCACGGAGACAGAACTTTTTAGACCAAAAGGAACAGTTTTGTGCTTTTTCAGACCAAAAGGAGCAGTTGTGTTTCTCTGGAAAGCAGGGGAGCCTCTGAAGTGGTTTGGATCAGAGGCCAGGATGGGATTTTCAGGAATGCTCTCCACTGGAATAATTCTGAGTCGAGTCAGTTCAGCACAGTAGAGTAACTGGGTAAATTCTGAGTCCTTCTGGAACAGCAATTCTGTGACATGGAAGCAAAGAGATCCTTCCAAAGGCAACAGAGAGAAAGGATCAGCCCAGCCCAGGGTGCTGTTTGTAGAGTCACTCAAGAGCAGATGTCTGCAGGATAATTTTAGATCTGGGCGAGCATCTGGTGATGCTTTCCAACAATATTCTTCCATCTCTGCAATTATTTTCTTCCCAGAGCTTCCCGAATTAAGCTGTTTAAAGCCTCTCATTCTACTACTTGGAGGAAAAAAAATAGTCAGTGGGGAACGTGTCAGACATGGGATTTTACTGGGATTATAGTTGTTTTCTAAAGCAGCACGGGAATTCTGCCCTCAGGGTCAGGTTTGGCAATTCCTGAGACAAGTCTGGATATTGCTTCATGCCAGGTAGAGCAGCAGGGAGGGGAAATGCAGCTCTCCCAGCCCAGTGAGTGACCCTTTGGTGGTGAGAGCAAACATTTATTTATTCATGTCCACATTCTGGTGGATTGACCACACCCACCCCACTCTGTTGGCAGCCAGGGGGAGAAGAGAGCTGGAGAAACGAGCTCACAGGGGTTTCATGAGGGTCAAAATGTTCAATTTAAAGCCCCGTTTCTGGAACAGAATAAATTCTTGCAATAGTTCAGAGCAGGGATGAGAAAAGGCTTTGGGAAAAGCTGAACAAAGGTCAGCAGTGTGTCCCTAAAGCCCCTACACTGCACCTTGGCTGTTGGGATCACAGCAGAACCACTCCAGGAAGGAACTCATCCTTTGCTTCTGCATGGCGTTTATGAGATCACCATGGGAGTTTGGGGCTGGAAGAGCACAGTTTGGGGTTCACATTTGATATAAATGAATTTGCAAGCTGAAATTTTAACTACATAATATTGAACATTTATGAATAGAGCAAAGGCAAAAACAGCACAGGGCCCTTATCAATTTTGCCAGAGGCGCACCCATCCATTGGACTGTGAACTCAAGTAATTTCTTTAACTGTTACGTATTCATTAAGCCTAGAAGGTAAATTACATTTCACTCAACTTCCCCCGTTTGATCCTTGCTCCCTTCTGCCAGCACGGTGCCTGTCTTGGACTCTCGGATCCTCTGCATTGCCTCAGAACTGAGGGCCGAAATCCTCCCATCTATGTTTCCTCAGTTCCAACTTAATTTGTAGTTGACAGTTCCTTTTGGGAGGTGTGAGTCAAGACAACAGACTTACTGGGATGCCTGTGATTATCTTCTTTGTTTCTTTAAGATGTCTTGATCCCCAACTCTGTGGTTTATCAACTTAAAAGACATTTATTACCATGTACTTATTACTACATTTTCTAACATATCACAACTATTTCAAAGTTACAATTTACCCTAACCTTGTTTCTACTCAATTGTATTTTATCTTAACACTATTTTTTTTTACAATACCCACCACTTGTAAATGTTAAATTCATGTATGCAAAAGCCAGCATTTATCATTCAGTCATTTATCACACATTGCAGAGAAAGCCATTGCCATATGGGACTGAGTGCACCAAAGGGCTGAGGGTGACTTGATTTGTGGATGTCCAGAGACCCTGGACATGGAGTTGTCAGGCCAGGGCAGCCTGGCTTTGGGAGATTGTTGGGAGTGTGCTATGGCTTGGAATCAATGCCATGTGTCTGGTGAGATCTGCACACAGAGAGGCACATTCTACCCAGAAATGTGGGAGAACTTCTGCAGTGAATCCCAGCATGGTTTGGGTTGGATGTGACCTTAAATTTCAAACAGTTCCAAAACCTGCCAGCCCACAGAGGAGAAAACACAGATGATGGCTCAAGGATCGTCATCCAGCACTGCATTCTAATAGCAGCCCTTTGAAAGGAAAATTCTTCCACCTCACAGCAGTATTCGAAATATTCTTCACTTCATTCCAAGTCTTTAAGCCAGAGTCCATCAATTGCTTCTTCTGTAGATGACTCTGTGGATCCCTTCTAATTCTNGCTGGGGAAAGTTTTCAAAACATCCCTCGCTGGCGGCAGAGCTCCCAGCTGCGGGACACAGTTAAAGCTACAGGACAATATTTCTGGTCAAGCATACAAAACGATAGGGAATACAAGATATCATTATGCCACCCCAGGACAAATTCTCATTATCAAGCTTTGATAATGCTGCACACGTTCAACACACATTTCCTTATCACACCACTGTCACTGAATAGTTCTGGTTAAATGTAAAGTTTTGCAAGAGCTAGAATAAGCTGGAATGATTTGGAAAAGCAGGAGATTTGTGTGTAGCACTGTTGCTTAAGGATTTACCTACCTCGGAACGTCAAAGCATTAATGCATTCAAAGTTATAATTTTTCTTTTTGACCATATTTTTTTAAATGCTTTCTGATCTATTTAATGATTTGCAACTGCTTAGGTGAATTTCATATAAGGTTTTTAAAGGGAAAAAAGCACTACGTGACACTTAGCAACAAAATTTATCTTTAAGTGATTTAATTTACCTCGACATTGACCTGCATGAAAATATCAAAAAGGCAAGAGTGAAGTGTCATCACCCCTGAGACAGCAAGAGGTCACAAATTATCCTTGTTGTCCTTTGAATAAATGATATGACATTTTTCATGGATCGTTAACTTTCCTATAGACTGAAAAGGGGATCTTAGGGAAGGGATTTGGGTTCTACCTCTCTAGGAGACTGATTGTGTAAAAATGGTGATAGATGTTATAAGAACAGTAGGAAATGTGATCAATGTGTCAAAGCCAAACCACAAAGGGCACAAAGTGTTTTTCTGGCGGTCGCACCCTTTCAATATGTGATGGCAAGTGCTTCATTTTTTAACTGGTGTTGATAAACATCCCTCATGCTCAAATAAAACTGCTGTTAAAAGATCTACAAGTTCTTTCTTTGAATCGGAAATATTCAACAATTTCAGTTTTAACGAATTTTTTTTTGCAATTATGCGTCTTTTTCTAACAGTAAAAGAGAAGAATCAATAAAATTGAAAACTTCTCAGCCAGCCTGAAATAAAGGCAACTGAGAGCTGAAAACTTCTCACAGCCAACCTGAAATAAAGATAACTGAGAGCTGCCACGGTGAGTTTACTGTTGCATCAGCCTCCAACATATTTGGGCAGGAGTCTAATGCTGGTGGGAACCAGTCTGAGACCAAATTCACGTCAGGATCAGAGCAAGGAACCAACTACAGCACACCAGTGTGATGTTCTGATAGCCAATTTATTACTATAAAAGCTTATATTTTATAACATAATTTGTTCCATATACGTGATCGTACCATAATCATGCATATCTATGACTGGCTGCACTTCTTCGTTCACAGAATAATTTTCTCTAATGATCGGATAATTATTGTTCATAAGCTGTTCGCAAGCCCTCCGTAAACTAAACTATTACTTGCTACAATATCCCAAAATTTGGTTACTTCCACGTTCTCATTACTTGCTTCCACATTTTCTTGTCACTTCAGTGGATTTGTCTTATTGCTTCAGCGGTTTGCAACTGTCCCTTCATTGCTCTTTTATACCTTCTACAGTTCCTTCATCGTTCTTTCATATTTTTTACAGTTCTTCCATTGTTCTTTCATACTCTTCACAGTGCTCTCTATTATTCTTTCATACCTTTTACAGTACCTCCACTGCCCAGGCCCCAACACTCACACTTCACCCTTGAGAACTGTTGTGAGTCCTGCCAATCTCCATGGGCTGTCACTCAAGGGATGCACAAACCAGGAGCCAATTTCAGCTGATGGCTGTGATAAAATGCACAGTGGAAGGGTGTGCAAAACAGGCAATTCCCTGCAGAAACTGCTAATCCCTCTGGAAGGAATGACGCCCTGTCAGCGCCAGGCCTCATGCATTGTTAATGAAGAAGAGACAATTAAACGGGAAAAGGGGACTATTAAAACAACACTTAGTTGTGACAACTTGATGAAGTATCCCACCAGCTAATCAATACAGCTCCTGGGAGCCTAACAGGCCTTTTCAATGCTCCTGATGTCTGCAGATCTGCTAGTTTTAAATTCCTGGACTACATTTACAGTGCCTGGGAGAACTTTTTATATTGCAAATGAGCTGGGAAGAAGGAGAACCCAGCAGACAAGTTTTCCTCGGTATTTTTGAAAACCATTTGTGTCATCCTGGTTCTTCAGCCAGAGGGTGGCTGGCCACTGGACAGGCTCCCCCAGAGCAGCGGTCACAGCCCGAAGCCTGAGAGAGCTCAAGGAGCATTTGGGAAATACTCTCAGGGACATGGGGGTGGTTTTGGGGTTGTCCTGTGCAGAGCCAGAAGTTGGACTTCATCCTTGTAGGTCTCTTCCACTTCAGCATATTCTATGATATTTCTTTTGTTCCTGGTCAGGTTCTACCCTTCTTTCTTCGTCNGTTTTCTCCTTTTTTTTTCTTTTTTTTGTTTAAAAAAAAAAAAAAAAAAAAAAAAGATCAAAGCTAAATGGGAGATTTAATCTCCAATTTAGACATTTAAAAATAAAGTGGTACTATTAAGTAAGTAAAACTACTGCAAACAAAGCTACATGTTGGCCACACTGATTATGGGAAGAAAAAGCCATGCTGGTGGTCAGTTTCCTTTAACACTGCCCTTACCCATGACAAATCGTCTTCCAGTCCTACCTCTTTTTTCCACATTATCAAAGACACCACAGGTGTCATTTGGTAAAACTGCAAAGTATTCAGTTACGTTTATGTTTAAACTATGTTTAGTTACATTATTAGATTTGGATCTCTGTCAGTTCTGCATTAATTGCTCTGTCTGGCTGCACTAATTGGCTGTAGCTTAATGGTAGAAGTGCTGCGTGGTGTGGGTGAGCAGCACTCAATAAAAATGTGATTGATGAATGATCCATTTAAACCAGCAAAAGACTCAAGTGGGCATTACCTGAGAACTCATATTTGACTGCGTGTGAGATATTAGGGCAGGATGAGTGTAATGAACAGACTTTTGTTCTTTATTCTCATTTTACCCAAGGTTTCCTAAACACAAAGCAGCAGCTCCCTCACTGTATTAGCAGCAACTATTTGTAGATTCTGTCTTTTTTGGCAAAGCGTAAGAATGATTATGAAACTTCTTAGGCCAGATTTAATTACCCTGCAAGTGGCAAACACACAGTTTTAGTAGTAACTTTATGTGGTATTTGGTAATTCTGGGGTGAGACCACAAGAATCACTTCCACACATCTTCATGTATTCTGAAAACTTTTCATAAGAAATCTTAAATTTACTTCAAGATCAGAGCTTCCCATTTTGAGAATTTTCCAATGTTTTGTGCTGTGTCTCCAAACATACAAAATGTTCATCCTGACAGTAAAGAGAATGAAATAATCTGGGTCTGGTCCAAGAATGACATAAGTCATTCTTCTTCAGCTGTTTTAAAAGTGGTATTGATGGAGGCAAAATAATTTTCACTGAGCAACCTCTCAAAAACCTGATTTTATTGCATATTGATCACAATCATAGATTTTCTCACACTAACATCTGAGTAGATGTCTCTGTGGCCTGAGGTTTGTTCCCCTCTCTGTTCCATGGGTATTAAAAATCTCTGTCCTGTGGGAAATAACAGCATGAACATCTGCCACACGGTAATATTTTCCTTGCTCCACATTAGGGAAATTTTCTCAAATTGCCTAAGTTAATTAAGGTAAATCAGGGACTAAAAAAAAATGTTCTTGACCTGTGCTTTAGCTTGACATTTGCTTCTGTCCCAGAGCAGAAAAGAGGCTGATGTGCTCAAAATATTTTCTTTTTTTTTTCCTGTTTTATGAAAAAACATGACTTCTCTTTACATATCTACACATTCTTGGGTTTAATTTAATTCAATGCAAGACTTGTTGGAACAAACTGTGACAGAAAAAATATTGAAGATGCAGAGTCAAACAAAAATGTTCAAGAATACAGCAGTTCATCAAAAGTGGTTTCTGGATTAAAGTGTGATGTGTCTTGCTAAGGACTGAGAGGGGAAGCTGTCTAATTTTTGCTTGTGTAAAGATTTCCAAAAGGAATTTGATACAATTGTCTGACAGTGGGAAGCAAAAGAAAGTTTGTTAATTTATTTCAGGGCACACCTCTAATGTACAGCTTGATTGATTTTTGCACACCAGCAGACAAGGAATAGAGACAGAGAGACACTGTGAAAATAGGAGAAGTCTTGATGGTACTTGAAGTGGAAGGAGGAAAATACCTTTCTACAACCCACAAGAGAACTTGTTTTCATGGTCATCACTAAAATTACAGTCCTAAATTAGTCCTTTTCCAGGAGAAATAATGAAATTGTTTCATAAAAGGGAGACAAAAATAATTTCCTAGGATTTAAAATACTCAGTACTGCTTCAAATGTGTAGTCTTGACATGTAACCCTGGCTAAAGGAATGCCAGTGGTGATCTAAGAGATCCCTGCTGTGGTCCCATTTCCCTGCCCTTTTCCCATTCCCTTCTTTTGACCACATCCTCTTTCAACTTCTTGTGTAGCAGCTCTGGTTCTCATCTGACCTTCAGTGAGCCTTTTCTGTTCACTTGCTGGGCAGTAAACTAGGCCGACAAGGAAAAAAAAAAAAAAGAAAAAAAAAAAAGGAAAAGAGAAAGAAGAAAAAGAGAAAAAAGGAAAGGAAAAAAATAATTGGGGGGGAAAAACCCCAACTCCAAACAAACCCAGAAATAGTTTTTTGCTGGTTAAGTATGTTCACATTCTGAAGTTTTTAAAGGTTGAAGTCCTGCTCCACAACCTCCAACACAGAGGAGAGCCATGGTGTAGAGTGCGGAAGGTATTTTGCAATATATAATATTGGTATTTTTACCCCCGATCACTGTGATACCTGTTTTTTTCTCATATGTCTTTTGGAGTCACTGTAAAATTCTCAGCATATATTTGGAGAAGATGCAAATGGAAATATATGCAAGCTAAAAAGGAAAAGTAGAAAAAATGAAGGAGTAAAAATGAGGAGGAGAGTGCACTTGAAGACAAATGCAAGAAGGGAAATGGAAATGACTTCTGAACGTTCAGGAAATATCAGAAAAGACATATGACATCTGTGAGCCCTTGGCCTTTAAGCTTGGAAAGGTGCCTGGGTTTCACCTGGGAAGCAGCCTGAACAAATGTCATTTCCAGCTGGGGGAGGTGAAAGAAGGAAAAATTAATGTGCTTGAGTGTGACAAGGAACTTTCTCCCCCAGTTTCTGGTGCCTGCACTGAGCTGTTAGAAATGTGTGGGGTTTGGAAGGGAAGGCAAGGACTGATTTGCAGCATCCCAAGGGAAATACAAATAGAGAAAACCAGATATTTTGTACTAGTCTGGCAGCTCGTTCCACCAGTGGTCATGTACTCTGGGATTTCCCCACACACATGCAGAAAATAAATCACAGCCTGATATCAGAAAGAACAGGTTTTTCTTTAACTGAATGGTTAAAAGTCTACATTACTAAACAAACAATGAAAACCTGTGTGACAAAACCTATATTTCATGATGGCACACTGACATACAAATCTTGATTCCTGACTGTGAAATCCATTCTTTTTCCTCTGGATTGACCTTTTCAGTTCCCTGATCTCCCTCCTTCCCAACACACAGGGTTTCTAGGGTAATTTTTAGGTGAGTGATTAAATCGAACCTGTTTTCTATAGCACTTGTGAGTTCATGTTCCCTTAAACAATTGATCCAGGAAATATGAAGTTTTATTCTCTGCCAACTTACATCTTCTTCCATTCAAACAGAGTTGTAATTTATTCATCTCATGGATTTCATCCATCATCTGTCTTCAGTGTGTGCAGTGCCTTGCTTTTCCTTTTCCACTCCTTCTTTCTGTGTCCTCTAATAAATCTGAGTGTTAGGGCTGCTAATACAACCCTTTTTTTGTCATATATGGCCAAATGATTCTCTCAAGTTTCCTCACTGATCACCTACATGATAAGGTTGCAATTTATATTCACTTTCATCAACTTTGTCCTTTCTTTTTAAATCAAATTCCATATATAAGTGAATTCCAGATGTTGGCTCCATGTTTCTGTTAGTTCCTTCCTATCTTTTGCCAGCTAAGGTGGCATTTTTGTCTGGATTTTTGGGGGAATTTCTTCTGAGGATTCACCTGACTGAAGAGCTGTTAGCATTTTCCCTCCTAACCTGTCTGTCTGGCAATTGTTTCGAGCTTTGGGAATGGCCTTTTATTCAAATTCCCAGTGCACATGAGGCTTTCAGGAATGCAAGAGCTTATTTACAATGACACAACCAGTAGCACTACCTAGACAGATAAACAAACTTTCTCCTTTTCTTTTCTTTTCTTTTCTTTTCTTTTCTTTTCTTTTCTTTTCTTTTCTTTTCTTTTCTTTTCTTTTCTTTTCTTTTCTTTTCTTTTCTTTTCTTTTCTTTTCTTTTCTTTTCTTTTCTTTTCTTTCCCTCCCTTTCCCTCCCTTTCCTTTCCTTTCCTTTCCTTTCCTTTCCTTTCCTTTCCTTTCCTTTCCTTTCCTTTCCTTTCCTTTCCTTTCCTTTCCTTTCCTTTCTTTCCTGATAGAAACTCAAACCAGGTCCTTTCTTTCAAGAATTTACCCCCCAAAGGTAAAACAGAGTTTTATTACCAATCATGAAGGGAGCTATATCAATTCTCTACAGTTAACCACTTTCTCCAGACCATCTGTCCTTTTGCAAAGGTTCCTTGGCAAAACATTTCCCTCTGTTTGGTTTCCAGGGCACTCAGCTGTGCCGTTGTGCCACAGCAGCTCCCAGCAAGGAAACATCAAGTCACACAGCAGTGTCCCACTGGGCATTAAAGCCTTTTTGAGAATTTCTCTTCTGGAGTCCTGACTCGGTGTGGCAACATCAAAACTTTTTGTGGCCAAAGAACTGGGTTTAATTACCATTCAATTAGTACTCTTAGGAATGCCTGATGAGGAGAGGTGAAAAGGTACAGAGATTTTACTTAATACGTAGTAAGAGCAAAGCTTCCTTCTCCTGGGAGGAGAGGAAGGAGCAGATGTGCCATGCCACTTGTCTTTAGCAGAGGAGAAAAACTGCTGGCCTGTTTAATTGGCAAACACAGAAACAAAAAGTCCATGGTTCTGCAGCCATGGCTTTTTTCCCCTCCTTTCAATTTTCATGGTCCCAAGTAGAAATTCCGTGATGTCATGAACAGTGCAGACAGGCTGGTCTGCAGTTTTCAGCCTTGCTTTCAAAGCTGTAACCCATGTTTGAGCTGAATCCTGACAGAGCTTCCCCAGCCCATTTCTGATAAAATCCCTAACAGATCAGGTAGAAGCCTGTGATAAGGTGGGAGTCCCTGTAGTTTTCATCTCTTCCCCCCATGGCTGCTTTTTTATAGACCCACATCAGGCATTTTGATTGAAAAATCAGCTCTCCATAAATAAAATAAAGGACGGTGGTAAGTCAAGTAGCTCCCCTGATGCTACTTGCTTCATTAACACTCTTCCCTGGTCTCCAGTGGATGCTCAAGTTCTCCTTGGGGAAAATAAACACCTCTCCAATCTGTTTTTCACCTTGCATTTTTTTATTTATTTACTGACTTCTGGCGAGCTTAAAACACGCCATCAAGTTTCAGGAGCTTTTATGTTGTGTTTAATTTCCTTCCAAGGTGCTTTTCGCTGTTGGATTCTCTGAGGGTTTTGTTTTGAGATTAGTGTTTTCCTAGCTGAACTGATTCCTTCTGGGGTAAAATAAACTGCACCACGAGCCTTTTTAGAAATGAGTAGTGAAGCATCTGTTGTGTTAGTCAAGCCCTACCTGTGCGAGACCTGACACTCAGCCTTTTTTTTTCCTGTTTTTGACTGACCTTTTTAAGGGAGACATCAGTTGTGTTGGCAGCCCGAGGTAGGCAAGGGCCACAGACAGGTTAAAGACTGATTCTGTTAAAAGCTCTGCAAAGAGATGAAGCATCACAGCAGCTCCACACATGAACCCACAGGTAAAAGAAAACCAAAACCAAAACAAAAAAAACCCCAAAAAACAAACAAAAAAAAACCCAAACCAAAAATACAAACAAAAAAACCCAAAACAAATTTTAAAAAACACACATAACAAAAAAAAAAACCTCAAAGAAAATGCCCAAAAAATCCCAACAAAAAAAAACAACAAAAAAATGCATCTGACAAAATCCAGATTTTGTCAGATGTTGAGCTATTTTTGCAGAGCCTGCGTGTGTAGGCACTTCAGAAGCCACCCAGCAGTGATAACCATAGTTTCTTTCCTACTCTGTGGGTTTCAGATGACAATTTTCTTTGGGCATTGCAGCAGGGGTGATTTTAGAGGATGTGAAAGAGTCCTCTACAGAGAGGGTTTAAACATGAAACTTTTTCAGTCTAGGCTTAAGAGACACACACAAATCAAACTCCAGTTAGAGTCAAAGATGATGTGATCAAGTGGAGAAATGGATGGCACTCTGCTTGACTCACAGTTTTAAAAATTTATTAGAAATTGGATTAGGGATGAGTCACTGTACATGTTCTTCACAGTAAGAGCAAAACTGCCCAGTTAAACCCTGTTATTCCCATTGCACTTCCATATTCTTTATAGCATCTGTCTTCTGGTATTGTAGGTGGATGATTTTCACAACTGAGTTGCTAAATGTATATTAGAACTGCATTTTAAACCTTTTTTGCAATTTCTGTCATTGGTTTCTATGCGTTTAATAAATGTTTAGGGAGCCAAACCCTTCTGTGGTGGCAAACCTGTGGGACTTACTGTAAATGTAAATAGTTTTCAGTACTTTTGAATGCAAATTTCCACACCCTGAATGTATTTCCAGAGGTGGAAGTGGTTTAGCTATTGTCTGACACTGGGGATCAGCAGAACTCTGTCTTCCTTGTGCCAGAGCAACACAGAGGGTAGCTGCTGACCCAGACTGGGGTTCCACTGCCAAAACCTGAATTTCTGATGCTCTCCAAGTTGCTCTCATGACCTACAAAAGAAAGATGCCCTTAAGGGCACTGGGAAGTTATGCCCAGAGCGTAAAAAATGGGCGGTGGGTGTGGGCAACTAAAACATGCACTAAGGAACTCAACGGAAATCTGCTAAATGTAGGCAAATGGGATGAAGAGAGTCTGCTCAATTGTTAAGAGAGTCTGATCAATCGAAACTCAGTTCTTTTCCTTGGAGGCGCCTGCATAACTTTCTGGCTGCACTGATCACAGTTTCTGAAATGCCATCCCCACGAGACAGAAGATACAGGAGACCTGCACTCTCCTGGAAAGTAGAGGTAATATTTTGGGGAATTAAAAGTGTCACCAGACACCATTAATTGGTACAGTTGGGAAAATAAACATGTGCTTCCTTGGTTTGCTTAAAAAAATCATCACTGCAACTTCAATTAGCACTTCAACACTCTTGAAAACTGGTGTACATGAAGTGTCCTCATTTTTTCATTATGGAATCAACAATACCTTCTTTCAGATCATTCCTTTCATCAAGGACTTCAAAGCCCTTAATGAAAACATATTTTGTTTGTTTACATTGCATAATGGATCTCGGCACAGTAGTGCCTGAGTTGACTGATATGCAGAGGGATACAGCCACAAAATTCAACTTCTTCTTTTGGCCTTAGTAGCCCAAATACATCATATCTGGTTCCAGGTTTATCTAAGGCTGCCTGTACCCACTTTTGGAAGAAAAAGATGAAGAGATGGCAAAATGCTACAAATATGAAAAAAAATAAAGCGTACTAAATAGTTAATGAAAGATTATGAATGTATTTATAGCAGAAAATAGCAGAGAAGCAAACAGAAAGAATCCTGATATCTGTATCATTTTGACACATTTGCTACTATTTCACAGCAAGTTTTTCCCTTAAGAACATTTATTCAAGATAGTTCATGATTAATTCATATACACTGGTTGCAGACAGCACATGTCTGGAGGAAGATCCCATATTGCATTTAATTAATATAATTCTTTTCCTCAAGTATTTCAGTCAGTTTGGTTGGATTCAGCTCACTGGCTGAAGACATATAAATATATTTGTGCAGAGACAATCAGCTGGAATGTCCCTCACGAAGATATAAAGTACAATGAAGACTTTGTTGGGAGTCAGTTTCTGAGGTGTCTAATCCCACTGAACATCCCCTGGGATATTGGGTGTACTCACCCACCAGCAATATTTTACCCACACATTACAAAAGTCATTTTGCATTTTTAATTCCTCTGTTTTCAGACCCTCTCTCCATTGGGAAACTCAGTGCCATGGCTCCGATCCTGGAGCTACAAAAATGGAGGTGACAAAAAGCCAGGTCTTTTGCCCATGAACTGTCACGTTCCTCAATTTCCCTCTCTTAAAAGAATACAGATCTGGGGGGTGCGGTGTCCATGCCCATGGTGGGGAGGGATGAAAAGAGCATGCCATGAATGAAAATATGCTTTTTCCTTCCAATTTACACAAAACCTGAGTCTATTTGGATTTAAAGAACACAACTCTCTACCGATGGTCTGGGCTGCTGCAGCTGAAATGTCACATCCACTGCTGCGCTTCTTACAGGAGTGTAAATACCCAGCTATGCTTCTGGCTCGGAAATTAGCCCTCAACACTCCGCTGGAATCATTCTAAGTGACTCAGGTTTCCAAAAAGCCTCTGTACAAAATATTGCCCTGCTAAAGGAATTTCTCTTTCAAGCTTGCTCATTCGTATCCCTCAGCCAATAGGAAATGAAAACTGATTATTTTCCCTTTGAATCACATGTGCTCTGCTCATTTTCTGCAATAATATAATTCAGAATAAAATCAGGGGAGGGATACAAATTTTCATTGACCACATTACATTGAACAATGTACATACTTCTGTGGTGTTAGTTTTCATTACAAAGGAAATTGAACTGAAGAAGATGGTCATTTGAAGCTCTATAGATTTTTCTGCCCCATAAGCTGCAAAGAATATGTTTGAATGTTTGAATACTTTCTTTATATGTTTGTATTCACATATTTTTATATATGCATATGTGCAAACACACACACACAAATTAATGTGTATGAGGAAAACAGAGTCCTGATATTTAACTTGCTGGAAAGATGCACATTTAGTTTTTGTGTATTTTCCCCCATGGTTTTAATTTTTATGATTTTTCACTGTATTCTAGTCAGATCCTTGGGTGTGGGGGAGTGACGGAAAAGAGAGGAAGGAAGGCAATAAATGAAAAGATACACTGAGAGTCTTAATTAAGATTTATTTAATCCAGCTACAACACAGTATTTAGCATCATGATGGGAGCAGATTGCTTTCACATTCGATGTTGATTTCCCATTTTTAAATGAGTAAAGTGTTACTGTATTAAACCTGAATTATCGCTACAGTTCTGAGATATTTGGGATTTCAGAGCAGGTACTTTGCCTTGGCTTTGGAGCAAACCTGCCCCCGAACACAGAGCCCAGCAAAGCCTGCCCTGTGCTGCAGAGCTCCCTGGGCCAACCTCGGGGGAAGGACCTGCAGAAGGAAGCGATGGGCTGCCAAAAAGGCCCAGCCTGCTGCTGGGCATCTTTTTTACAGCATGACCTTGAAGGATCATGGTAGGCAATAAAATGTCAAATGGGACCTACTGTCCCGGGTCATATCTCTGAAAAAAGTCAACCCATGGAAATAAGTGTCAGATGGCACATCACCTCTTCTAAGGAAAAGAGCCTTTATCAGCAGCAGACATTTAGGATTCGGTTTTTTACTGTTTGATCATACTTAACATTCCCTAGGGAATACTGGGAAGAAATTGAGAGGATATTAGGAAGAAATAGATACCAGGAAGAACACCCTAATATTTATTTAGATATTGGGAAGAAATTCTTCCCTGGAAGGGTGGATTAGGTTGCCCAGAGAAGCTGCGGATTGCCCATCCCTGAGTTCAAGGCCAGGCTGGGTGGGGCTCTGAGCAGCCTGCGATAGTGGAAGGTGTTGGAACTGAAGGATCTTTATGTTCCCTTCCAACCCAAACCATTCTGCTGCACTTTTACAATGTCATATTAAACACACCTTTGCGAGTACTTTTGGCAGTGATTCTTTAAGTGATGCAAATCGCCCATTCACAACACAACTAAGCACCTTCTTTTTTCTAAAATCTGCACCCAAGCTCCCTGTGTAGGTCAAGCAGGCAATCCCTGCAAACACAGGGAGGAAAAAAAAGTATTTTGTAAATTCATAGTCTCAAGGCAGCCTCAGTTTTTAATTTCTGAAGCCTTTCAATATAAAGAACTACATTACCAGACTGTTTTCCAAGGAAAGAATATATGCGACCTCCTAAACCAGGCAGCCTTGATGCAGAGGTATATTAACTGGGAGGTTTAATAAATCTTTGACAAAGCTCAGCAGAAATAATTCCACCAGTATCAAGGAATAAAATGAGAAACATAATGATGCTGTTTAAAATGCCAAAGAGCTCTAGGTTAAAAATATGAATATAAGGCCTGATTCAAAGTCTTTTGAATTTAATAGAGTCATGATGAATACAGTGATTCTGGAATAAGGCCCCAGAAGAGCAAAGCACCATTGTGTATTCAGCTCCAGGTCAGCCCTCCACACATTTCCAGCACATGAACCAATTTCCACCAGGGCCGCTGAGGTCAGTGCCAGGCTGCTCAATGCCCTGAGAGCAGGACAAGTCACTTGGGGCTTCTGTCTGTGTTTGACCTTTGGGACAAAAACACCCATCTGGAGGCCTTTGGGGCTTCACAGACAAGAGTTTTGGGCTGGAAAGGCTTTTGTGAGACTCGGTGAGGCAGACCCTGTGGGCTGTGTGTGTTGGGTGCATCTTGCAGGCACCAGGGCAGGGGAAGAGCATCCTGCCCAGCGAGCCCCAGGCTGTGCCAAGCTGTCTCACACAAAGCCACAAGGTCCTTTCATGTTATCTCCGTGTGCTCCCAGTTCAGGCCCAGTCAGATCTGCTGAAATGGGAATTAAATCCACTGCAAAACCCTGTGCAGAGCAAGGAAAGATTTTGCTCTTAAACTCATCAGAAAATAGGAATGCAATTAAAAAGCGAAATATTGAACTGTTTCATTGACAGAGAGCCACCTATAGCTGGTAGCTTATTCAGAGAGGATGTATTTTCTGTAACAACATCTGTGATCATATCTAAAATATTTAGAAATTACTTTTATCTCTTCTAGATTGCAGTCTTTAAAATATCCTCCCAATTCTTTTAATGGAATATGTGGGCTTATTAGAAGAATATAATCAGCAGGAATAGAAAGTAGTTTTGTGATCATATAATGGGTATTTCAAAAACATCAGTACCAACTTCCACACTCTCTGCTTCCTCTTCCTTTACCTCCCCCTCCAAGCAAAACAAAAAAACAAACCCAAAACAACAAACAAGCAAGAAAAAAAACACCCCAACAATGAATAAAAATTTATATTTCCCTAGCTAAATTCTATTTGTTTATTTTTCCCTCCTCTCCTTCCCCCAAAATAGTAATAAACATCTGTCATGAACAAAAGGATTACCCAACATTCAGGTGTGTAGAAATCATCAGTAGAGTAGAGAGGATTCCATAGCAGATGGAGACACAAAGGATTCTATCCTCTGAATTTCTCTATTTTGGTACAGATTACTGAAAATGTATATCCCAGAGGGGAACACAACCATCCCAGAAGCAAACCAACCCCAACAGTGGGTCCAGAGGGAAATGAGTCAGAGGACAGACTCCCTTCAAAGACAATGCATGGCACAGTCTTGAGTCACACAGGTGTCCCCAGGGATAGTCCAAGATCTTGAGGAAAGCTCAAGTGGACAATGCAACCTGTTTGCTAATGGAGTACATACAGCATGAGGAGTCCTCACAGAGAGATATTTCATTTTGGATGAAAATTAAGCCCTTTTATGTCACAGAGACAAATAGGGTGAAGGACACAATCACTTCAAGCAACCAATATGTGCTGCAATTTCATTTTTCACCTCTAACAGCCAACAGACAATGTTTTCTTTTCTTTCAGACCCACCTGATTCTCACTGTTTCCACTCTTTCAGGCGATAAGTTGCCACTACCGTTTCCTATGTTTGTGTTTATTGGCAACACCTCAGGATATCCAGTTTCCAGAGAGCCCTGAAGCAATCCAAGGAAGACCAGCAGCACTTTCCAAGGGTGTCTCTGGTTCCCAAGCTGTGTTTCCAGACACACAGCCCCTCGGCCACCAGACTTTTCTCTGTTCAGTAAGTCTCCCTTCTAACCAGGCTGCTCACATCAACATCCTGCATTCATATTTCACTGTTACACTCACTGAATTCTTTCTTATTGGAGTTGACCTGAAGAAGAAAAAAAAATACAAAAAAAGGAGAATATTGATCTGTTTTTTCTCTCTCTTACTTTCCAGAGTTTTGGAAAAATGTTTTTGACAACGACGACAACATTTTTGTACTGCCTGAAAGGTCCCATGAGAAACAAACCTACTTAGGAAGGCCTTTATCCTCTAAGGATTTCCCAGTCTCAAACATCTGTTTTTCGTGAGTGAGACAAAGAAGACAGAGAAAAGAGAGTCACAGGACAGATGCCATTACCCCAGGGAGAGAGGACATGAGGATCCCCTTTGTGCTGCTCTACAGAAAGCCTCAAAGAATTAGCACATTTTATGATTTCTGGGTAAACTGAGGTCTATATTCCTAAAAGTGTGCCTGCTCTGCTGTTTGAGGATTACCTGAAGGCTGGCCCACACTTATCCGGAATATGCAGCAGCACATCCTTACTTATGAAAATCATCATGAGTCTGTACCAAAGCCCTTTATTCCAATATAAATTTGATGTCTGCCAAGCCCATTTGTGCCACGCATGGTGAGACCCTCTGGGAATCAGACTATGGATCTGCTTTGCCCTTCTGTCAAACAGAGTTCAGAAAGATGGGAGCAATAAATTTGGGGATTTCTGTTAATGGATTCAGTGTATCCATGGTCTCTGGGCTTTCTTTTCAAACCTGACCCTGCAGAATGCAGCTGAAGCTGGGAACCAGGCAGGGAGAACATGGATTTTGTGGCCACAGAACATCAGAATTTGCAAGGCGAGAATAACATTGAATTCCAAGAAATAGAATTTTCAAGCAGGTGTTGGAAGCACGCTTTAAAGGCTGAATAGTTTGTGATTAATAACAATCCAATCTAATCCCATTAACATTATAATTCAGGATTGTTAAGAGTATCTTCTTAGGAAGATGCTATTTTCAGATGCTGTGTGTAAATTTGCAGATAATCAATTTAACAGCTGTCTTCAGGAACTTAAAGTACTAAAATAATTTTAAGAACTAATAATTAAAATGCTAATGACAGAGATATTTGTTTTATTACCCTTAAGTAAAGATGTACTTATGTAACACAACTTTATAGCTTGTTGACAAATGTTAATGTATTTTAAAAATCTTGTACTTTTATCTCTGAGTTTTGAATAAATGGATGATTTTCAGTGTAACACAGGTAACAGATGATCACTCAAAGCCATCTGCCTTCCTGCTTCCACTGCTAATAACTGAGAACTACTGAAGCAAAAACATAACTTCCTATTAGCAGCCTGTGTTAATGAAGAAGGTCTAAAGCACACATACCACTTAGCTCTTAAATAAATTACAAGCCCTGGGTGTTTAGTGGCTAAATGAGTATTTTAAACAATATTTGAATAACACCTCTTTTCTACAGCTGCAGGTGTTTACAAAATGCCTGTATTTTACCTGCGTTTTTGTACTAATCTCTAAAATAACATTTTTAAACAGCTGTTAGTTTTTCTGTCAATAGCTCGTGCTTTGTAATCACCAGTAACGATTCAGTGAGATTCCCACTGCATTCCCTCAAGCTATACTCTGCAAGGAGGCAGTTTTCCAACTTATTTTTATTTAAGTAGCATTTCAAGCACAAAACTTGAGAAGATTTTTCAATGGCATTTATGTGCAGAAAAAGGAAGTCGTCATTTGAAACAGATGAAAAACATGTTCATCCCTCACTTACCAATCAAAAAAAATAATACCTGCAGGTGGGCTGAGGTTGCTTCCTTTGTGCCCAAAATAAAGTATTACCAAGCTAAGAAGGAAGGAAGGAAGGAAGGAAGGAAGGAAGGAATGGTGCGGAAGGAAGGAAGGAAAGAAGGAAGGAAGGAAAAAAAACCTTTTATGTATGACTGGGAATGTTTATCATAATTTATTTAAATGCTTCAATGCAATATATAGTGCCATGGAAAATTCAAAGGTCTAGTACTTTTTCTCCAGGACTGGGGTATTTTTCAAGTAGCAACCTGAAAATTTACAATAATGTTAAACATGCACAGCTAATTTCAATGTGAGATTTGTAAAATTAAAGTCAAAATAAGTCAGTTCTGGTACTGCAGATTAGCAGAAAGATTTGACAGATCTGCTCACACTTAGAAACCCTGATTCATCAGAGCTGGCATCAGAACAGGCACAGAAATATGACCCAAGTGAGCAATATAAAGCACTTAAATGTCCAGAAGAGAGAATAGTTTTGGCAAGTTGAAAGGTATTCTTACATGTGCTATTTTTATTTCAGTGTTTCTGACAGCACCAAAATAAATGTGACTTAACAGTGAACCTCAGTCTAAAGCTTTTCTCCTCCATGGGGTCAAGCTGTGGGAATGACGGACAAACCTCAAACAGAGAGTTTTGAGCTTAAACTCCAACTTCCAAATATTAGAACTCTCACCAAATCCTCCAAATGTCTTTGGATATGTAAGAGTGTTTACTTAGGTGGGTGAGTATTAGTATGAGTATTCCTGTTGGGCTGCGGGACTATTTTCAGCACAGCTGAAGAGGCCCCAGGCATGACTGTGTGGAAGGAGGTTGGTTCAACAGCAGGAAACTCAAGTTTAGGTTAATTCAATACTAGGAAACTCAAGTTTAGGTTAATCCAATATTTGGAAACTCATGTTTAGGCCCTGCTAAACTCAAGTTTGGCAGGAAACTCAAGTTGGTTCAACAGCAGGAAGCTCAAGTTTAGTTAAAACTTTCCCAGGTAAGTTTTTATGCCGCTCCTGCACCTGGCTCTGGGGTGATGTCCTTGTTCCAGCTCTGAGGGCTCTGTTTTTCATTGCGTGTCACACAATACCACCAGCATTTTACATTGCTGGTGAGATTCACTAAAAGCCAAGCTCCATCCCACAGCCACTTTTCCCTTTGGGATCTCTCCTTGGATCATGGAGGACTTGAGGCAAACTCATAGTGTCACTCACATAGATCCTACTTTAGGCTCAGTGTCATAAAATAAGATTGAAGACAATGCATAAACTGGACTAGAATTACTAGAGCTGCAAGGCCTGAGATACAATTCCTGTCTCCTTAAAATAGCTTGGAAATAAACCCAAACTACTCACGGATATCTTCAGGGTTTTGTGCTAGAATGAGCCTGACACTTAGAGATCTTGTGCTGAAAATATGATTTTATTATCTGATTGAACTTGCTTTTTTTCAAGGAGAAGGATCTGGAAGATAAGATGTCAGCTGAATGAAAATTTGCTGACCTCAGGATAAATTATTCCCAGTAGTCTCCATTCCCTCGGAATAAAGGGCAGCAGCATCAGTGTCTCTCTTCATAGTCCAATTACTTTTGTCTTGCTCCTATAGTAACACTTGGCTGTCTGCTGTCTACCAAAAAAAAGCTAAGTAGGGTTCAATTGAGTTACACAAGGGAAGTTAAAAATCTGTATTCTAAATCACAAAACTCATAGTCAAAAATCTGAATGTTACAACTCTGAATTTATCTCCATATTTTAAAAGGCCATACAAGAGATTGTCCGTCGTCCAATGTCATTACCATTAACTATAAGCCAAAAAAGGAAATTTTATACCACTAAAAGAAGTTTGAAATGAAACATGGGGAAAGCTGTGCTGATGGCCTAAAGAGTAGATTGGATTTTTAAAAAGATCACTATTTTACTTTTCGTAATGATTATATTTATATTAGCTTTTTTTTCCCTAATGAAATTACAGAGCAGACCAAATTAAACATTAAGAATGATACTGAAATACCAGGCTATGTTTGTAGGAACAAGCTGATAATTTTGCTATTTTTGTGTAACAATGAGAGGTGAAATAAAGAAACATATAAAATGTAAATTTTTTTCCTGAATTATATTCCATTTGCATTAGAAGGCACAATCAGAGATACCACTGGGTCCATTATTCGTGGTCGGGGTGGCAGCTGGCACCAACAGCAACACAAACCTATCTTCACTCAGTAACAACACAATTTTTGCGGACAAAAATTTTATAAAACAGCGAAAAATGTCACCCAGTTCAGGCTACTCTCTCCTGTGCTTTCTCAGGAGCTCTCTGCCATGCCCACAGCAGCAGAATGCTGCTCAATGGCTTTGATGAATGCTTCACGGAACTCTAATGTGAGCAAAATCCTGACAGCTCCATGGAGGATGTGGATCTAAGTCGGGGATGGATTCAGCCATGAAAGAGAAGGCACCACGGGTCTGACAGCAAGACACTCACACCTCATTTTCTGTCTTTTCTGGAAAGAGCTGCCATAAAACAGAGTTTTCTGAACTGCCTGCGCTTCACAATGTGGGAAAGAGATGGTTTGACATCGGAGATAATTATGTCTGATTCTCAGACTGAGGTCAGGTAGGTTTGGGCAACTCCTTTGCTGCGCTGACAGTGATTATTAAACTGTACTTTCAAAACTCTTCTATCATTGGGCCATTACTGTGTCCCACTATAAAGGTCACTCTTTTCCTTCCTTTTCTTTAAATATAACAGGGAAGAAAACCTTTTTTTTCTATCAGTCCTAATTTTATAAAATATGTTCAATTGCATTTGACAGTTGATATTTTCAAAGTGAATTTTTGGAGCCTATGCCCTTTATGACTTCCTGATTGGGCCATGTGCATTAAAAATGTGACAATTTGGGGAAATTTCCAAATTTAAATGATAAAAACCCAAACAACTGATTAAATTCAATGTTGAAAATGACCTTTTTGCCTAAAAGCTTAGGATCTACCTTGAGAACCTACTCTAGAAAAAACTACTCACTACCTATTCCTTAATGTTTCATTGATGTGATCTAGCACACGACAGAATCAGAGTAAGATTAATGACTGATTTGGATTTGAAGATTTTTGTTTCTTAGCCCAGTTAATGTATATATGTTTAGCAGCTAAAATATCTGCAGATGAAACCTCGTTAGAAAATTGACAAAAAGCCTCATGGAATCTATTTTAGTCTCTTCAGCAGCACCTTCCTCACAATGAACATCTGGAGAGTATTGTAACATATGCTGTGCTTAATAGTGAATTATCCCACACATTTCAAGAAAGGGAGGAACTCTTAAAATTTTCTTTTTCTTTCACCAGAATTTGCATACTTCAATAAAAGCAAATTTTTATATCCTCTTTTGTAAAGTGGCATTTCCTGAACATATGATATTTACATGTGCTATGCAATTTGGTGAGCCATTCCACCCCTCAGATTAATTCTATCATTAGATCGTTAGTAAAAACACTGTCTTTTAGTTCCGTAGAAGGCCACCTGGACACCCAGGCTTCTTTGTTTTCATTTTAATTGCATCTAACTTTCATTTAAGGACAGTCATTGCCATGCTTACTCATTCAGAGTATTGTGTTATAGGTGGGTTTTCATATAAAAAAAATACAAATTTGGATTCCATTGGCACGACTCTTATAAATACATGTGCGCAGGACTGTTTGAAAATTCTTATTATTTCCATTGTATGGATTTCTCCTGACTTGGGTTTGGTCTTCCTAAAGGAAAACACCCCACAGAGCACAGCAGAGGGTGTTGGCTTTCCTGGTGTTTTCTCTGGGTAGTTCAATCTCCAGCTGACACTCAACTGCAGCACGACTCCTATTCAAAGGAAATTTGGGGTGATTGAAGACTTGCCTCTTTTACAATAGCAGAAAAAACCTGCAGTTTGAATGTTAGCCTCCACTAAACCCATTCCTATTCAGAGTAATTTCATTTCCACTGGTGAAAGCAAGAGCAGAATTATGCCCAGATTGTCTAGCAAAGAACAGGATGTAATGAAGGCTGGATTTATTTTCAGAAATCCTCTTAGGGTATTGCCTCAGGAAAGATAAGAAAAATAATTTAATTTCATGTGCAGTTCAGCAGTTGTAAAACCCCACGCTGTGAAACAGAAAGGAGACTTTTGGAGAAAAGCTTTCTGGGGCAGCCAACTGCTGAGGAGCACCAGAGCATCTCGCTCGAGTCCCACGTCCAGACACATCTCAGACCAGTGCTGCTGTTTTGAAATGAAACATGCTCTTCCTTTGAGAAAAGTGTCACCTATACTCAAGAAATTAGTCCTTTCTTGCCCCATCACCATGAAATATTATTTTTGTTACAAAGAGAGGAAAGATTTTTTTTTTCTGCTTTTATTTAGCGTCTGAACCTATAAATTGCAGGTAAACAATATAATTTTGCTTTTTTCCTCTCATATCTCTTGAATTATATATTTAAATTGCTAGAAGAAAATTTACTTCTATTTCAAGCCTGCTTTTGTATTCTGTACCTACTCAATTAATTTTCTGCTTTAAGGTATTTTTAAATGTATTTTAAAATTAGACAAAAGACACTGTCTATGAGCCCTCAAACCAATTTGAGCTTGTATAATGAGCATAAATCATTCTAATAGAGCAATTTTGAAACAATTATGACACCACTATTTTTGAGCTCATTACTGCTTTTATAAATAAACCAGTAACCTTTCATCATTATACCATGTAGATGGCTAGACTGCATTGTGTCAGGACACGAAATGGGTGTCATCTTGCATCCTCAAGGCAAGTTATTTCCCAGGTTATTAAAGTGTTTGACAGCCCTGTAAAGTGCAATGCAGAATAATACCATGGAAATTGTGTATCATTTCTCTCAAATCACAAGGAACAGGAAAGTTTTTCCACCACTCTCTGTTAAGTCATCTTCCTCCCTAATTAATGAGACACTAGTTTCTTTATATTATTCTTCTCTGCCTTTCCAGTTAGGTCTTTTTACATCATCTGAATTTGAGTCTGGGTAGGGCATCCTAGCTGAGGACTAAGTTGTCTAATTTGAACTGTTCATTTTTTAGGACTTAAATTTGTGTTTCATTTAAGTCAGCACCTTGTGCTGAAAAATGAACATATGGCTCGTGAGTGTCAGAACCTTCCCAAAGATGTGGATGAGGTGGATAAAATGGTGAAGGGTCAGCTCAGCATAAATCAGAAGCAGAGATGAAAACTAATCTGCATCCCCTCCCAACAGTGCTTGCAGGAAAAAAAAAAAAAAAGAAAAATTACTAGGTAAATTTCCATACCATTACAGTGATATTCTTCAAATGTCTTTTTTCTCTTGGTCTGAAAAAATCCACGTTTTTACCTCTGTGGACCATCCCTACTCTTATAAAACTGTTGATCTTGAAAACAGCTATTCAGATAACCAGTTAATTATTGAAATAAGTTGCTTTTATAAACAAATATGTGGGTTCAGGCTGCCACAGGAAATGGGAATGTCATTGACACAAGGATGATGCATTTCTGAGCAGACTTGCAAGGGCAAGGCCAGGTTAGAAACAAGGAGACACAGAATGTGAAACAGATTCTCCCTGCCAGAAAAGGAGAGTAACCTGTTGTTCAAGGGGAAATTTACCCCAGTGGCTCCTCTTGGGATGCAGTGACCCTGCCGTGCTCTTCACCTCATCGTATCTGCCCAGCTTGTGACCACAAAGCTGCCCAAAGCAGGTTATGAGAGAAATGCAGGAGCCAGGAGCTGCAAACATGACAGCACCACATTGCCAGGGCTCTGCAGTACTTGTCTGAAGCTGTGCCTGTGCTGTTAAATAACAGAGCCTGTCCTCTGCCCTTGAAACCCAGGGGTGTCTCAGGATGGCTGAACTGTCTTCCCTCCTTTGGAAACAAAATAAATGTCTCCAGCCACGCTATCCTGCCCTCCGTGTTTGGAGAGCGCTTGCAGACCCAGGCCAAAATGGTGCCAGGAGCACACAGTAATTAAGATTAGGAGCCACCTTGGGATGGTTTGGGAGGCAAATCCTTGGCCCTCGTTCCTTCACCACTGAGTGAGTGAATAAAATCCTCAGGAGATCCAGAGCACAAGCACAGGAGGTCAGCTCTGCGCTCTGGACCATAAATCAGAAATGAGCTGGAGGGCTCCATCTGGCCCCCTTTCAACAGCTGATAGACAGCAACCAAAAAGAAGTGGCTGTTTATGAAAATGCCAGAGGGAAAGGAAAGCAGAGGGCAAAGGAGCATGGGCTGGAGAGCCCTGCGCAGCTCTCAGTGCACCGACACATCCACAGAGGAGTGCTGCTGGCCTGGGAAAATGCCAGGCTCTCAGCATCAAATTCACATGGCATTGGTGACGCTGCTGAGACAAGGAGGGCTTCTTTTCTACCTCTCTTTGGATTTCCAGGCAGGGACAATAACAAAAAGCCAGGTGTGCATTGGTCTTGACTGTTTGGAAGCAGTGCCAGCTCCACCTCAGAACCAGCATGGAGGTGTGGTGCATCTGCTGGGGGTTGCAGCGCTTTAACTCTGCCCTGTGCCTGTCTTTGGGCAGCATCTCTCTTCAGAGCAGTTAAATCAGGAGCAGAAACCTCATAACAGAGGAATTTTGTGCTCCTAAGTGCCAGGAGTTGGCCAAAGTGCTGTGACACTGAATATCTGTGGTTGAGGCCATTGAGATCCCCGGAAGGACTTTAGGCTGAGGGAGCAGGTGGAGACTTGAACTTTGTGAAGGGAAGCGATTGTTGAGACACAGTCTCTAAGAACACAAGCTGCTTTCAGGCTTCAAACCAAGGTCAGACACCTTGAAATTTCTGCTTACCATGGCTACAATATTTTTTTTTTTTTTTAAATAGAATAAAAAATTGTGGATGTGCTACTTGAACTGAGCTACATGCATGGTGGGGTTGAGGTAAAGGTGATCCATGTGTAATAATTTGCGTGACTTGGTGTAAGCCTGGTGTCCCACCTGCTCTCTCTCCTGCTGTGGAAGCTTTTCTAATACAAGGCCCAGTATCATGAGATGTTGTTAATCTCTAGGAAAATGAAGTGAAAAGTGGCCCTGGTGAAACTCATGGTCAGCCTAGGTGTTTACTGAGGGTAGAGCTAATGGCTGGGCTAATGAATATTTAAGAAAATGTGTTGGAATCAATTAAATCCAATGCACTGAAGACAGACAGAGATGCTGCATTGGCTGAGTTGATAAATGTCCAGGTGTGGAAAGAGAAGGAATGCTGTTAAAGGAATATTGTAACAAGAAATTGTCTGGAGACAATTAAGGGCTATTTGAACAGGGATTGATCAAAGTACTACCTCCAAAGTAATTTACAAGGCAGAACTCAGGAGAATTGAGGATTCTTGACTGTGTCTGCATCTATTCTGTTTACCAGAATGGACACAGACACACACAATGGGGACTTGAACTCCAGTGGACATTTGAAAAGATTTCTCTAAATAAATTAAAGTACTATTGTTCCCATGTCTGTTCAACCATAAGCCTACTAACTCCTACTGTCTTTGATCTGAAGGATTTTTCTTCTATGGGTGGTGAAGAGCAGAATGGAAAACCTCAAGCTGAAAATGTACTGAAGGCTGATCTCCATCTTCATATTTATACCTTAATATAAGAATCTTTCATTATTGGCTTCACTTTCTTTTCAGATTTAATTGGAATGTTTCAATTGGGTTTTAGAAGTGAACGAAATATTTGAAGTATCAACACCTGAAAGATGCAGTGTAGGGGGCAGAAGGGAATGTGCTTATCCCTCCCACTCCCTTAGTGCAGAAAATGCACTAAATGTGTCTGAAGTGCCCCAGGGTTCTAATATCACACTCCAGCCCTTTACAGCTTTTCTGTGTTTTGTGTTCAGCCTCGTGGTAGAGAGCACAATTTATGCTGAGTGCTCCAGCTCTCTACAATGCCTTACACTCTCAGAAATTTTCAGACTATTTCAGAAGAATTATGACATACAAGGCATGAAATTGGAAACAAAGAGACACAGCTAAATTGTTTGTAAAGTTACTGCCACGGAGATATAGATCCAAATTTTCTGAAGGCATAAACTGATGGAACTCTTTTTGTCTTCAGTGGAGCAATAATCTCACTGGCTCGCAGCAAATTATCCTTTCCCCATTTGAGACGCTGTGCAGTAGAATATTCACGGCTGCCTAAACTCTGGGATCCTTCTTCAAAAGTCAGAGAGTTTCTGAATGTGGCTGCATATGGGGTGTCCCACCCTCCCTCACAAAACTGTTTGAGTCATCTACAGCTCAACATGGGGTGTACAGAAAGCAAATAAAAGGACTGAATGCAGTAAGTGTTGGAAGGAAAATTTTTCGATTTTTTAAAAAATGTTAGTCACAGCTCCTTAGTGAGTTCCTAAGAGACAAAGAACTTTGAAGTCTTATATTGCTTCATCCTTATCTCCTCCTCCTCCTCCTTCTCCTTTTATGCACAGAGCAGGGTTTGGCTCTGAGGTACAATGTCAAATGAATTTTAGTGCTTTGTAACCAAAGACAGGAGAAGGAAGTTTTTCCTCAACCTTCTGCTGTTCTTTAAACCATCTCCAACTGCCCCATTTCTTTTTAAGACTTACTAATCGGGAAAAAAAGCATTTCTGTATTTGAAGCCGGCTTAAAATGGGATGTTTCAATAGCACAAAGGCACACCTCACCTGAAGACTAACTTCAAAAGGCACAGAGCCTTCTGTGAGTGCATTGGGCTCAATGGCCATGAGCAGACATTCAGTGTGCTTTGGATTATGGATTTGACAGTTGTTTTACTATAATTCCTTAAAACCACCTTTAATGAAATTTTTTGGGCAATTCATTAAGCATCATTGCCACAGAATGATTGCTAGTTATTTGTTTGCTGTAGTAAAAAAGTTTCCATACCTAAAGATGAAGAGTGGGATCATTCCTGTCCCCCTGCACTCAGCCTGCAGGAGGGACAGGTTTAATGGTAACAGCTGGGGTTGCTGAATCCCATCTCCTTCCCATTTCCTTCATGGGAGACTCATCCAAGGAAATAAAATCCCTTTTTGAGGAAAAAAGCCCCATCTGGGATAAGTCTATTTGATATAATTTTAATTTTGAACAAGTTCAGAGACATGATAAGCTCTGACCTGAGGCTTCTACCTCTGGCAATTTTCAATGGCCCATCAGTCATGAGGCAGTGACTGATGATTTATTTCTCCTGCCTGGACATCCAAGGCTCATCCCTAACACATGTGCAGAGGAGAAATCACCCAAGACAAGATCCTGACTCCTCTGTTATACATTGAGTTTTTTCCAACATCTTCTAGACTTACTTGTTACACAGAAATTGGCTTGAGGATTTATTTGGTACAAGTAGGACATACCCAAGAGACGTCCAGCCTGCAAGCCCAGAAGAGTTGAAGCCACTTTAGTAAGGATTTAAAGGCAGACTTTTCAGAGATTTACTAAGAGTCCTGAGAGGTTTGTACAGCCTGTGCTAAATGCTTTTTTTTGGTCACATTTAAACTGTGACAGTGATGTCAAAGCCAACATGAGGAACTCGGTGCAGATGGCCTCCGCATCTGTGAGTGGAGTGGAAAAAAAAAACCACTAAAGGTAGATATTTAATTTGGGCAAATGGTGGGATCATTATTTTGCTGCTTTACAGACTCCCAGTACAATGACTTTGGCACTGACTGTGATCATTGTGAGGAGAGACATCTAAAAGAATTGTGGGGAAAGTGTCTGAGCTCAAAATAACATAAAATTATAATTAAAGTAGGGAAAAACTGACAGCCTTCTCTGTAGAGGTTTTAATCACAAAATGTTGAAGTGACAAAGAAGGGAATAAAAAATAGGTGTATAATTTCAAAATGTACTTCACTTTGTTCACATATTATTCTCTTTTAATGAGATGTGTATAATATTCAACTCTGGGCACAGAGGCAGTCTGTCAGCATAAGAGTAAAACAAAATCTCAAACTCTGAAGGAAGTATTTTTAAAAAGTGATTTTAAATGAGAAAACATGCTATAAGTAACAAATTAAGTATAGAAATATGAAATAATGATTTGTTTTGCTACTGCTGTTGAGTGGACCAAGCCCATGTTGTGAGTAGAATATTGGTACTAGAATCATGCTGGCCAAAAATGGTCAGGTGTTATATGAAACTATAAAGGGGAAATTCCCATTTAGAGTCTAGATGGGAAAAAAAAAATATATATTCAGCAGCAAATCCAGGAGAAGAACTCAAATTTCATGAATGCCAGAGAAGAACTCACATTGCCCAGACATTATAAATCTTTATTGTGTGTTTACCTTGCTAGAGGTATTCTTAAAAATTCAGCTCACAAGGACAGTTATTCCCTTCCTTTTAACTGCACCCTTATATTTATCCCTTCATTACATAATCTATACCAAATTCTGTTATTTTCAATATTTTCTTTAAAAACACTCTGATAATCTTTATCTCCATCCAGGCTTTTGTTGGGGAGGAATGCACTTTGTCAATGCAACAGCTTCACGGGCAGCACCATTTAAAAGGTATTTATTAACAACCTCTCTCTGGCTTCATCCTTCATTTGCTCCTCACTACATGAAAAGCTGCATTATATCGAGCATTTCCTCAGTTTAAAGTCTCACATGCCAAGAACGATTAAAGCACATGCATTAATGCAATCTATTCCTCAGCATATCTTTTTCTTTTCTTCCCTTTTCTCTTCGATTTTCTTCTTTGCTGCTGTTTGACCTCCCACAAATCATCACACCGCGGTACCCTGGGTGTCAGATGGAGATAACTGAAATACAACAAAATCAAAATCTTGCCTGAAAGAGTTGATTGCAGGGGCAGAAGGAGGGGGAAAGACAGTTCACCTGCCCCAGTTAATTGACACACATGGCTGTGATATTAAATGCTGACTGGACAGCAGAGAGCTGCTCGGTCACTCAGAATCTCAGAGCAGATCTCAAACCAGTTTGGAAACAGGATTTTAGCCATTTTCTTACTGAGTTTCCCATGGGCAAAATTTCCTATTAATTCACTGGAGATAAAATGAGGGGAAAGGAGGGAAGGTGTGTGGTTTTGGGGGGGGCTGGATGAGAAAGAGAAAGAAGTGGGGGAGAAAAATGCTGTAAACACCTAAATGGGGCAGCAGCAGCAAACACTTATGCATTGCAGCACTTTGAACCAGCTCAGGTGGGAATCTCTTGCCTTCTGGGCTCTGGCCTGTGAAGGTTGGTTATACACAGCCATTCGAATTCCTTCACTTCTCTGTCAGGTAGATCCAGTGCAGACAGCTTTAATCCACTATAATTTACACCAATTATTTTCTATAGGTCACATATACAGTTTTTTTTTAAAATATTGATACAGCCTGTTTCATTATTTTAGACGAAGGAAAGTTAAATATTAAAATGGAAGGGCTAGAGTGTCAGAAATTTGAAATTTCTCTAGCAGTTTTAACTGGTTTGATAGATCTAGGGTGATTTATAGCAGCCCTAAATCTACTTCTGTCCTGTATTATAATGTCCTGACAGATGTGCTTAGCAATATATATGCACCAGAGGTATAAAAATACAGCACTGAAGATTTTACTACCAAAAAAAAAATTAGACCTTGAGTTCAGGAGAGTCAAAATGAAAAGGTAGAATGAAATAGAAAAGAGGAGGGGAAATATGAGCTTGTCTGCACGGATTAATTCCTTAATCTTGCACCATCTGCTTTGTTGGTTTCCTTATGTCTATATTAGAGCTTGCAACTTGTGGCATGACAATGACTGGCAATTGTGGTGTTAAATACTTCTTTCTAATGTTGCAGCTACAATTTCTATTGAGATGTAAATTAAACAGCACATAAATTCAGGTATTTGCATTTCATATGTTTTAAAAATAATTTTAGACAGTTATAAAAATGTGTATTTTGTGGCAGCTCTTTCTGTAGCTCCCCTTTGCTTACTTAAATTGTGGTAGTTTTTAAATTATTCTAACAATCTTCATTCCCCTTCCCTTCATTCATCAGACTTAAATCAAACCTCAGCATTCCTGAAGTGTGGTCTAACACTGAGTTAAAAGAGGCTGCAGGGTGGCTAAATCACTGAAGGAGTTCTATTTTTTTGCAGAGACAATACCTGCACATTGTCTGTACTCAACCAGAGATGGGAATGCAAATTGCAAAAGCATCCAGAGCTGATATATAGAGAGAGATGTGTAGCTAACCCCTTTAACTTTTTTGGCCTCTTTGCTTTAACTTAATTTTATTTCACCATTTGCAGCACATAACTGATGTTCCCATTAAGATTATTCAAGGGTCCTGCAGCTACAGATACTCAGTGATGCCTTCATGAAGACATATCTGAAAACTGTCCGGGAGCATTCCCTTACTCGAGGCCCCAAGAAGTGCCACTCAGGTAATTTGTTTTCACTGGTGGATTTGGTGACAATTGCTTATTCATAAAGACAATCAGGCTGGAAGTTACACTGCAATTTCAAAGCCCAACTGTTTCCACACAAAGCAGGAGATCAAAAAACATTCAGGTTGTCATGTGAATTTATCAAGTCTAAAGTAAAGAGAGATTTGTGTTATGTCTTTATAATTCCTCACTTCTGTTCCTCTGAAAGCGAAATGAAAGGTGTGTGGAGGAGGAGGCTTCACCCTATTGTACTTGTCAGGCTTTTTTTGTGAGGATCCCACTGGAATCGAGAAAAATGAAGATATATCAGAGGAGTTTCCATGCAGGGTGCCCGTGCTGCTGTCACACTGATCCCTGGCACAGTCCCTCCTACACCTCAGGAGTGAGCAGGATGAGATGCAGGAGGAAGAGAGAGGAGGAAGTGTTGGGGAAGATGAAATAGGAAAGCCTTAGAAATATGATTACCTGGCAAAAGATGCTGAGAATATGGAAACTATAAGCGAGATTGAAATGAAGACAAGCTTTGAGATACCAAACCTCAGTTACTGAACAACTGGAAAACAATGGTATGGCCACTGAAGGGAATCTCCCTTTTGATTAAACAATCCCCTCTGCTTGCAGACAGGTCCAAGGGTCAGAGCAGACCCTGCCAACTTGGCAGAGGGTCCAAAAAGCAGTTTTTAGGGTTTAAAATATAACGCCGTATGGTAATGCAATGACTCTCATAGGCTGTATGTAAATGTTGTAGGATTTGTAGCTTGTTCTAGATTGGTTAGTGAAAATTAGAATATTCAGCACAGAAGATGATTTATTGTAAATGGCAACCATGGCAGTACATTATTATTATTCAGTTCTTTTTCTTTCTTCTCTCTCTCTCTCTTACCTCTCTGCCCTGCTCTGAGCTGTGTCTGGCAGCTCCCAGCAGCTCCCCTACACCCACACCTTTCACAATAAACCTCATGCTCTAAGACCAAACTCCAGAGATCTCTCGCCTCTGTCCCGACCATCCAAAACAAAACCGGAGACAAATCCCACAAGGAAGTACAGTATGAACAGAGATGTGCAAAGCTGATAGGTGGTCCTTCACTTCTCAGGGCCTGTTGGTAGTGGGGTGAAATCAGAGAATTCTTTAAATACACCCTAGATGGCACTTGAAATTGGAGAGAGGGTGTTCATTTTATCTCACATCATCTTTATTCCCAGGCAAGAAATCCTGTAGCTCATTTTTTAATCAATAGAGAATTTCTCCTGTCATTTTTCCCTCACCCCATTACTGTGGCATGGGAGAAGCTGTAATAAACATCCGTAAATTCAGCTCCAAAATGAAACCAGGGATAGAAGCAGGCCAGGCACTCCTCGTTTGCACTCAGCAGTTCCCTCATGCAATCTCCAGAGCAACCACTGCCTCCAAATGCTGATAAGCCCTTGCTGAAGTTTATTGCATTTGCATGGGTGAGAACTCTGACATCAGTGAAAGCAATTCAGTTATTTTCATTACAATTCATTGAGTTTTCAGTGGAGGGAGAGAAAAAATTACACCGTCTTTTCTTCAAGTAACCTGTTTGCTGTAATCAAATGCCTGCTAACAGATGCTGAGTAGCAAAAAAACCAAACCAAACCAAACAAAACAAAACAAAACAAAACAACAAACAAAAAAAAACCAAACAAAAAACAAAACAAAACAAAACAAAAAGACCCAAAAAAACCCCCCCAAAAACAAACAAACAAAAAAACCCCAGTAATTCTTGGTAAAATAAAAATTCTAATTCTAAAATCATTGATCTTTCCAGAGCTACCAGATCAGTGTGATAATGTGAGTGGCACTTTAGCTTGATAGAGGTGTTGCTCCTTTAATAGAAATATATTTAGGAACCTGAAGATCAGCATCACAGGGAGAAAAGACACAGAAATGGCTTTAAACAACCAAGAGGGCATTCCAGCAATGAATGTTCTCCAATAAGAGACTACTCTTTATTAACCATGAAGAGAGCAAAATCAGTGAGAAACGAACCAATAAATGAAGCAATCTGTGGAAAAAAATGGAGGAAGTATCACAAAGAGATGTTGGGCTTTTTTATCAGCTCAAGGGAAAAAGCCTTGTGACCCTCTTGGGAAGAGATTTCTGCTTTTTCATATCAACACATATCCCAGAATCACAGAGCAGCCCCTGGGGGAATTAATATTTATGTCTCCCAGGGCTCTTTGCATGGTATTCAATGGATATTTAGAAAACTGGAAATAATCAATCTGCTGAGAAAAAGTTAAGATATCTTCCTTCTCATTCTTGTCTTTATCCTCTCGTTTCAAAGCCCATTTTCAAGGTTTTCCAACAAAATCTTAGCACCAGGTTTTATTTTAATGGAACAGTCATTGAATTATATTGCAGGTAGCTGACATAACAAATGTGCCCAGGAAACCTTTAAAAAAGGAGGGGAAAAAAAGAGAGAGATGGAGTTAAAGAAATTAGACCCTGAAGATTTTGTTATCGTGTTCACCACTGCAATGTTCTTGGATTTGATGATTACTAACCACAGGAGATGGCCAAAGAACTCGCTGTATATTCATTTTGTGAAAGATGGTAATAGAGAGTTATATCAAAAGGCAAGGCAAGGAATTGCCATGAAATGTTTCTCAACTGCTATATAAAGTAATGAAACAACAAATACTTTTGTAAAGTACTGCTTCTGGAGGATGAATTAAAAGGAAAAAAAAAGGAAAAAAGATATATTTTAAATATTGTCCATGGAAATATTTACTTGGAGAAAGAATTCCATTTCCTTCTGCAAAATTTTTATTACTGTGTTCCGTGTTCTGTTAACTCCACTGGGACAAAAAAATCACAGACACTTTTGGCTCCTCAACATAAATCTTTGCTATGAGCACTGAGATAACCTGCGTATATAACTACACATCTTTATTTATATGTCATTTAGTAAAAAGAATAAAAAGGTATTTTGGCTGACTTCTTGGACTAATGTAGTGAGTAGCAACTGCAGAAAACAGGGCTCAATTGCAACAGTACATAAATAAATGAGAGAAGTGGATAAATCCAATCAAAACAGAATGAGGTTAATTCAGACAAATTTGGAGTATTTTGCTTGTAAGAGAAAATTTTTGAGTCATTACAGAAAATATTTGCTATAAAATCATAAAGACTCTATATCATTTTAACTATATTTACGACTATATTTATTAGCAAGGATAGATGACTAAGGCTAGAATAAGAACTACCTCCTCTGGAGTCCTTAAATGTCCTCCTGAAAGACTTATTCTATCTATTTCCAGAGAGGAGGACAAAATCTCAAAGCACTGAAAAAGGGCACTGCCAGAGAGCTGGTTCTCATTACTTAATCTCGGGAAGAAATCTGAGAATTCCTCAATACTGTGCGACAGAGAGAATTTGTCATTGCTAAGATGTTCAAAACACAGAGCAATGAGTACCCCAGGATGCGAAGGAGGGATTATTCACCTGTGTGGATGCACCTGCAGACCACAAATGGGAACTTTTCTGTTCAAATTCACCCCCAACCAATTCACCTGGCTGCAATGAGGTATTGTTGTGCTCTAAGTGGTGGCGATTTCCCGTCTGCCCTCTCAAACCCTCAGGAGGGGTGAGGAGCTATAATTAATAATTGGCTATAATAAATATAATTGGCTATAATTTAGCCAAGTCTGTAATGAAAGATGGTTGGGCTCAACCATGGGGCTTTGCCTCCTCTGTCCACATGAAAAATCCATCCAGACACAGCGGCTCAGATAACACAGAGATAAGTACAGCAGTTTCTCTCTGAGAACACAAGAAATGTGTCTGTGGGGAAGAACAACACTCCAGGACCACGCAATATGACAAATTCTTTAAGGTGGCCTGGTCACTTCTCACATGTCCTTCTTCGACTGATTGGTGCTGTTAGAAACTATACCCAAGTCCATTTCTTTTGGCCTCTGCTGTTCACAGAGCTTTCCTGAATCTAAAAAGGCTCTTTTCACAACTTTCTGTAGGAAAAAAAAAAAAAAAAATTGGAAGTTCACTACCTGCTGAGTCAAGAAGTCTTAAAATCAATATCCTACTGATTTTACTGAGAGCCCGTTTGTCTTCTTTTCACGCTGTCCAGAAATATAGACTCGTCCTCATAGCCTAAATGCCTCTCCACTTCTGAAGTTACTTTCATTTCTACTGGACAGAGCAGCAGCTGTGAGTTTTATTCTTGCCTCCAAATGGGGATGTTTAGGAAGGCACTGGTGACAGCTGGCAACCTGTCAGTGTGTCCATTCCTCGGAGGCTGTAGGACGACACATTTCACTGCCACAACAGTCTGCCAGCCTCCTTTTTAAAGCCACACATGCATTCACAAAAACTGGGAACCAAGGCGAGGCACAAATCCACACTGGAATAAGCAGTTTGACTGTTGCTGTTCTTACTGCTATTAAACACTGAATATCTCTGGATTTCTTTACCAAATATCTCTGGAGAAAAGATGTGATAAGATACAGAATACTTTCACTTTAGAGTGCTTTGATATGAAGGGGAATTGATGCACAAAACGATTGAGGCCATGCATGAAATGCTGTCAGTGGGGCAGGGTGTGCTCCTGCTCTGCTGTGCCTTGCCTGTCCTGAGGACTCTGCACCTCCCACGAGGAGCAAGAGGAGGTTTGGGCAGGGAGTCCCTTTGGATGCTGAACCCTCTCCTGAAACCAATTGTGAAGCTGTCAAAATACTGAAACTAAAATTTCACAGTACTCTGAGCCTCATTTTCTGGTGTCTGATTTGGTAACTATCTGATTTTCAGAAGAATTGTGCACTCTAAGTGATGGTTTGAGACAAAATAAGTGCTATGCTTTAATTCTCTGAAGTCCTAGTAACTTCAAAACAATGTTCTTTAAATTAGACCTCCCAAATAATCAGTTATATTTTCATCTATTGGTTCTTTAGATTTGAGATAGGAAAACAGTTCATTGCTTATTTATTGGGGAAGTCGCCAAGGTTTCTTTGTGTTTTTCATGAGGAACACAGATGTAAGCTGGCTGAAAAAAGATGAAAAGTCCAGTGACTGATTCTGCCTTCAAGGCCAAGCAGACAGAAAATGTACTCAAGCAATGAAGAAGGAGAAGGCATCTGGAACAGCCACTTTCCACTCTGCACCTTCGAAGCAGCAGGGATTCTTCAGGAAAAAGCCAGACTCAGAAACCCAAACAGAATTAGTGTGTGATCATACAGAAAGGCTCCTTTATAATGCAGTTTCTAATTTCAAATGATTGATTTAGCAATAGAGCCAGTGTGAAATTCCTTGACAGAACCATTTGCTTTTTGAAGCCACAATTCCATCAAAATGGAAATGATAAAAGAAAAAGTTGATTTTCCTTTGACTTTTTGGGTTGGAGGGGACAGAGAAATATATTTCATTCCATTTTTACTTTTTCAAAGTTGAACTTTTTATGTGACTTTTTTCTATCACATTTGATGATTTACAAGAAAAAGTACAAGGGACAAAACTGATGGAACAACAAATATACCTTCACAGCAGAATTTCAAAATTATAGAGCATTTCATGATTACGCTTTAAAACCTGGAAGCAGTTCCAATTTTATATCCTTTACATTATTTTTTAACTTCTCTACGTAAATATGTTTCCATATATGAATGAGACAAGGAGACAAGAAAAGGGACTAATTACAAAGCTCAAGATATTCTTTGTTTTGTGGTTTGTTTTGTTTTTAATTCCATCACGTGGCAATGGAAAGGCTGAACTATTTGGAGGTGTCACTCAGGGCAGTCTGCTTCAATTTCTTGATAACAATAATAGGTGGCAAACATTATTATGGCAAGCCTAAGCAAAAGGCCACGGGCAGGGACACTTCCACTATCCCAGGTTTCTGCAAGCCCCATCCGACCTGGCCTTGGACACTTCCAGGGATGGGGCAGCCTCTCATTGGCTGTCAGCCCAAAAATTCAACCCTTTTAATCAGTCGGATTACTATCTCACATGTATTCATTATAAAAAGCCTTTTTTTTTTTTTT
>VZRL01002454.1:136229-168950 GCA_013397895.1 Origma solitaria
TTTTTGTAAAATATAACTGTGTCTATGTAAAATGAGCATAGGAAATACGGTGCCTTTAACACAGGGGATTCCATTCTTTGATTCACTTTATTTGTGTTCAACACTCTCCTCCCAGTGACTGCTGCTCTCTGCAGGACATGGGAATTGTCAGGACTGCAATTAAAGCAGTTTCCCTGCTGTCATGCTCTTGTGTTGGGCTGTTCACTGGTGTCAGTGTTAATCTTATTTCATGGCAAATAAAGTTTTGTCTAGTGCTAAAGACTCGATCATATGTATCACCTACAAGACACAGCCCTAATATTGGTCCCAAAAATGTGTGAGCACATTGTCACAAAACTACAGCCAAAGGGACAGTGCAAGGTTGGTTTCTTTTGGTTTTGTTTATTTTGTTTGTTTGTTTGTTTTGTTGGATTTTTCTTTTCCCTCCTTATTTATAGAAGTCAAAACAACCCTGCAAAACAAATCTGGATGGACACATTCCATCACTTTCACAGATGCCACAGAATTGTCACTCCTTACACTTCGTAAACATATCCATGTCATTCCCTTTCTCAATCAAAAAATATCTTGTACCAGGTCCCAGAATTCATGATCCTGTCCTTGCTAGGACAATTCATCTGACATTAAAGCTTCTGTGGGATAAATTCTGGCTGATCCTTTACCTTAATCATCAGTCGACTCCAAATGAAAATGATTAGATGCATTAAGTGGTTTAATTACTCCTTAAGAGAGTGAATGTTAACTCTGAACAGACAAACTTATAGGGGAGGAACTTTATCACTTTAAAGGTTTTTGAAGACGTTTATATTAACTAAATTTGTGTGGTTCTTGGTGAAAGGGGGATAACAGTTCTTGTTCTGCACTGTAGTGCACACTTCTGTGGTGAGCACTGATTATCTGTCAAATCCTCCTTCTAATCCATCCACATGGAGATGGTGCCTAAAGAACCACTTCAATATGTGTTGTATGAATATATTTATGCAAGTGTGTGTCTCTGTTTTGTTTCATAGTTCCATTGCATCCACTACTATCAAACTTCATCATTTTCTCTGCATTGTCTGATAGACCTAAATTATTTTGGAAGAGATTTTGCAAAATAAATATGCAAATATATCTCACAAAAAAGGAAGGAAGAAAGGAAGGCAGCAGTCTTTAACTACTTGATTACAGCCTTTGACACTCTTTAGGAATCAGTGATACTGACTGCTCTATAATATATATAAATATGTCCTTATCTCTTTCTTTAATATTCATAATATTTCATCTCATTCATCTGTCTCATCTCTATTCTGCATATATCACCCATTTGAATGACAACTCACCATGAATCATCGGTGGTGGTCCCCTTTCCTGCTCTCCCCCACGAGTGTTCCCTGACCCCATTTCTGCTTCTGAGAAAACTGATTTACATGTAGAGCAGCTGCTGACCCCACTGGAGCTCAGGCTTTTAGCACAACCCCAGTGCTGGTTTCTCTTTATATTTGGGGCAGTGATTTCCAGCAATGGCTTCACAAACAGCTGGCTCATCTCTGCAGGGCAGACAGCTGGAAATGGAAACCATTAGTGCTGAAGGGATAAAGATAAGCTATTCACTTGCAGATAAAGCCCTTGTAATTTCAGTTCCTTGACTGAGACTCTCACCTAGCCTTGACCTTTCCTCTTGGAGGATCAATCCCATTTGGGTAACAAAGGAACCAACAAAAACCCTGAATGTCAAATTTAACCATTCAAACATTCTTGATTTATTTAAATTAGTGAACATTTCTTCAAAGACCCTACTTTGTCCTATGAATTTCAGTAAGTTACAGCCAGCAACCAAAATAAGCACCAAGGCCTTTGACTGAGGTTTGTTGGGTTTTTTGCATTAGACCTCAGAGACCAGCGGAACATTTCATAATACCTGCAGAGGATGTACAGTCTAACAGAGGCAAATCAAAGA
Organism: Origma solitaria; assembly: GCA_013397895.1. Classification (NCBI taxonomy): domain Eukaryota; kingdom Metazoa; phylum Chordata; class Aves; order Passeriformes; family Acanthizidae; genus Origma; species Origma solitaria. Next base: position 138,169 of record VZRL01002454.1, read on the forward strand.
TTCCAGGGGTTTAAATGCCAGGAATCAACATCTTATAAAAGAAAAAGGAAAGAAATACATAAAAAGATGACGGTTGCCTAAGGAATTTATATTCACTTTTCTCTTCACATATACAAGTGGTATTGCACCTTTTTAGCTTATCAAGCCCACCTCAGAAGCAGACTGGTTTAGGCACCATACCCCATACAAGGTCTCTTTCCTCAGTGTTCAATCGTTCTGCCTCTCAGGCAACACTTCAGGTTCCTGGATGAATCAATTTGCCAGGCTATAAATATGTGAATGGTCTACTGGGTAGGATGGCTCCCAGCTGAAAACACAAAGCCAGAAGAGTAAAGAGAGCAGGAAATGAACACAAGAGGTGGACTGAACAATAATGTACATTTCAGACTTGCTGGAAGTGAGGGGAAATATATTTTTCTTTGTTCATAAATGAAAAGGAAATACTGTTTTTATTTGCCTTACAGTGATGTCACAAAAATTACTCTTTTCTAATCTCCAGTATCCTCTCCTGCTTTGCTTACACTTAATTACATTAACATGTTCTACTGAAACAGGCTGTCATCCAAAAATTAAAAATGGCAATTAAGTACTATAATTTACACTATTTTAAAAAGAGACTCTGTGGGAATAACTCTCTCAGATCTGTTGCATGTGAAAGTCTGAATAAAAGGTCCAGACCTGTATGTGTGTTCATGTAGGTATGTGTGGATGTGTGTGAACATATTTAAACTCACACTCCAGCAGATATGCACACATTTTATAACTGATGCCTCTAATGTTTTTCTTCAGATGGTTTAAACAAAAGATTCTCAAAGTGGACTTGATGCCTCCAAAGGGTCTTGAATGGCTTAATGTCTTTATAATTTAATTTTATTTCCCTTAATACTGATAAAGAAATAGCATTGCCTTAGGTGAAATAGCTAGATTGTTTCTTTGGGCTCAAGACACAAGTAGATGGAGCATGGTTGAGTGGTGGACCTGGCAGTGTTAGTTACTGGTTGGACTCCAAGATCTTAGAGGTCTTTTCCAACTTCCATAATTCCGTGTTTCTCTGCTCACAGATTTGAGTAGGGGTACTTTTGGAGTTACCTATTCCTCTAACACCACTCCCTTTACGCTGTGCCCTCTGAAGCCATGGATACTTCTTTGATGTTGCAGCTTCCAGCAAACCTGTAAGAGCTGGAGAAAGCACCTCCCAAAGCAGGGAACCCAGGGGAGCAGAGCAGCATCACTGCTCCCATCCCATCATGGAAGAGAGACATGCTGACAAGTGCTGGAGTAAATGGGAATTCATCCCCCAACAATTATTTCTTCCCCTTCTTTCTCCCCTTTAACTGCAGTGGCTGCAGTGCTGATTGTTCTCGGGGTGCTCATTTCTCCTCTGCCTCTCAATGCAAAATTCTGCTTATTTTAACACATCTCAGGCAGTCTCTAAGCTGGTGCTGGCCTTTGTAGCCCATCTGCTGTGGTGCCTTTTTTCCCCCTGCTAATATTGGCTGGCCCAACTACAAAGGTCAATGACAAAATAGAAAGCCTTTCCTCACCTAAGGCAGAAGAGTTCGTGCATTAAAATCCAGAGAACTGAGGTTCAGTGTCTGCTGTCTGCCAGTTCAGCCACAGGCACATTAAAACACCTGAACCACTTCCTCTGCAGAGATGGCTTTAAATAATGATATATTCCTGTCTGGAAAGTCTCAAGGCCAAAGCCTATTCCTCTTAAATTCAGTGTCAAGGATCCTATTGATTTAAAGGGATTGGTTTTCAGCCATCAAACTAGAAATATATGCCTTTACTGACAGAAGAAAATGTAAGGTAGGATAGAAACAGGAAGGGGAAGGATCCAGGATTTCAGTCAGTCAGTAACGTGTGCTGGATCCACCTCTGTTATTTGAATGTCAAAGAAATGTCATTTATTCCTTAAAGTGCAAACCCCTTCAGGGTGAAGTCCAAGCATGTCTATAATTGTAATTTCTCTTGACTCTAGGAAACTTCTTCCCATTTCATTTTTTCAGCAATAAATAAATTGATTATAGTATTAGACTTACAGGGCACAAATTTATTGGTTATGCTCCAAACCCTTGTTTGGGCATTTTTAAAAGAGACAGTAATGGAGTGAAAAAAATAGATTCAAGTGATACTTATAAATATATATATGTTCTTAAATGGGTAAAATAATTTTAACCTTGAGTTCACTGAGACTGCTTGACTCAATAAATTCATGTGAGAGTGATTTTGCAGAATCAGATTCTCAGTCTAAACTCTGTCAGGCAAGGACTTGTCTTCACCATCCTTGTCTATGTAGAGGCTAACAGAGTTTCGGTATTATATAAATAATAATTCACCACAAAGATTAACTGACTCCTGCTAAGGATCCCACTTGCTATTCAACAGGCAACTGCCATTTAGTACCGATGAATTTAAAGCACTTGAGATAAAATCAATTTGCTGCTAGTGAAATTTTAAATTCCATTGCCCCTCAGAAAGGTTGCTTGAATTCTTGTGATGTGGTCAACTGTGTGGATGAGGTTTGATCATGGAGAGGATTTCCATAAAGACTGTTTTGGTCAGAAATGTAATTTATAAATTATCTCTGACCTCAGTATATTTTGTTTGTGTAAGCATGCATCGCATATTTGGTACCAATGATGAGGTGGGGAAGGATGGAAACAGTTAAAAGATGGACAAGGTGAAAAAACTAAAGTATATAGGAAAACCATTTTCCTAATTGTGCTAAAGAGCACTTTACTTTTTTATAACACTTCCAATTTATACTCCAAGATTGAAGGTCTGATTAGTCTGAGTGCAAAAGCAGTCAGAATGTTTTGCTTTGTGTTTATCTTAGTCACAAGCCAGTTAACGAATCACAAATTTAGAGACAACCCTAAAATCTGATGTGGAAGCAGGTATGACAGAAAAAATGGCAGAAAAAATGCTATTACTTATCTCTTAGGGCATCACTTTGTCTCTGGGTCAGTGTTTGAGCCACTTTCCAATTACAGTGACACTTGTGACCTCAGTGAAAAAAGTTCCTTCATTCAAAGTGTCCTAAATTTAGCCCAAGTTAAGACTAAATCTTGTTGAAACAGGAAAAAATGTGCTGAGTAGCACATTGCCAAAATATTTTGGTGACACAGAGCATAGGTAACCTTCTTATAGAGACGACAATGTCCACACCTTGAGGATTCCACCTTAAGGAGCATTAGGGTACAATCCCAGACCACAGGGACAATTTGAGAGAAGAGTTTGTCTTTTTCACAGTCAAGGAGCTATTTTATTAATGAAATTTCTTTTCCTATTATAATTCACATTATTTGTTCTTAATTCAATTATTTCCTCTAAATATTTGCTTCCTATCCAGCTTGACTGAATGTGGAGATAATCTATTCTCTCCCCTGAGTCTTTTAGGTCCAACGTGCAAATACCTGAACCATAAAACCTTCCCTCAAATTAATTCAGTAACACAATGCAGGTGCTAAGAGACCTAAAGATAGACCCAAACTGATCATGTGTGATTACAGGCAATGCTCTGACAGGAACCTTTCAAGTGTTGTACCAAGAAAGACAAGCTGGAAATAGGAGGATAATTAGGCTCTTTCTTTAGCAAGAGCACATTTCTGCAGTTCTGGAGTAATTGCATCCCTGCTGTGATATGCAGAAACTTTCTCAGAAAGCAGAAAAAGGCTTTGGAAATTGTAGCTGTTCAAGAAATCACTGGGTCTCTATTTCTGTTGAACTTTTTGGAATACAAGCAAATATGAGCTTTAGGCAAGCTTGCAAAAATTAATAAAATCTCTGATATTTGCAAATATTGCTCAGGCTTAACTTACTTTCCCATCAGGGTTTTTTTGCAAGCAGTTGTGTAGTGTAAAGACTTACGGTTGGGGCACAGCAATTATGGCACGCCAGGAACCACGAGGAGGTTTTTCCCAGAACTCCCAGACAGTTACATGGGTAGAAATCCAGCCCCAGGGTCTCTAAAATTTATGAAATTCAGCTAGACTGAAGTATTTATGCACTTTTGTGAGTCTGGATGCTACTGGTTGGCTTGATCTCACCCAACTTTAGGGAGCTAAACATTAAAAATAAAAGTTGCTCATTCAGAGTTTTCTCAGATGACAAGATGAGGATTCCTACAAGAGCAGCTGTCTCTCCTCATTGATTAATGAGAAATTTAAGATTTCTTTGCCCAAAGAGGTTGTGGACATCCCATCCTTGGGTGTGTTCCAGGCCAGGTTGGACGGGGCTTGGAGCAACCTGTTCTAGTGGAAGGTGTCCCTGCCCATGGCAGGGGGTTGGAACCAGATGATCTTTAGGCTCCTTTTCAACCCAAACCATTCTATGATTCTAAGTTTCTATTTTTAGTAAAAAACAAAATGCAAACAAAAGCCCAAAGAGTATGGCCTAGAATTCCACTGGTCAATACTTAACTAAGTGTTCCAGTCTCCTAAATGAAAGAGAAGAGGTCCTCAAAGGGGCAGAATGTGACACATTTAAACTCTTGTGTTTGCAGATGCCACAGCTGAAACTGTGGAATCCAATTGTGTCTTTAAATTGCATCTCTAGAGTTAATAAGCTGGGTTTGATTCTTAAGACACTTGCTTTGATACAAGAAAGGCATTGGAGTCATAGTGATTTGAATTTTGTCAGATCAAAATTAAGACTCCAGATATTTACTAAATGATTCAAAAAGATTCCTACTGAAAATAACCTAGTAGATAAAACAACAGTCTTGAAACAAGGCCCTGAAAATAAGTAGATGTGGCCCGTGTGTACATATTAGTATAATTTTATGCTCCATTTCCAACATGGATATTACAATAATATTTCACACAAATTATAGGTCAATTTTCACAGAGATGCTGCCCTAAAGGTGCATGAAATTACATTAGGAGGGGAAATTCGCATCATACTTGGCAATCACAATTGAACAGAAAAGTAATGTTTTAGTAACCTCGCAGCTTTAGAAGTGATGCTGGGTTTCATGATGTAAAACTAATGTTCCACCAGAATGCTCCAGCTGTAATTAAAATGGTTTGCATTGTTCCTCACTCTGTGGAACCTCCTATGAATGCTAACCTGCCTTACCAGGGCTTATGCACTTTTGTTATATTTTAATTCTCTAAATAAAATCATGCCAAAACACTTTTTCCTATGCTATTCCCCATGACCTTGTAGCTTTCTCTCATCAGTGTAAAAACTCAAAGAGAATTGCAGTTTATTCCTTTCCTGAGGTTTGGCTGTTGTAGCTGGGGGAAAAAAAAAAAAAAAAAAAAGGGAGAAAACCATTAAGAGCAGGCCAGGCCAAATTCCCAGATTGCTGGTCCATGGAATGGACCATCAGTGCTCCTTCCAATGCCCAAATTTACCTGGCCAAAATCCCTGTGCTCGATACTTCTTATCATCTGGCTCCAGGATTCCAGATGGGCTTAATTAGGGAGAAACATTTGTCCCAAGGACTGAGATAAAATTAAGACCGGATGACTTCTGGCTCAATTTCTTTGATTTTTTTAACCCAGAGCAGATATTTCTGGGAAGCTGATCTATACCTACACTTTTTACATTCCTTTTCTCAATAAAATTTTCCTCCACAGTTTGTTATTTCTTGGTAAGTGCCGTAAAGAGCAGCTAGGACCTGATTCTTTCCCTGTGGAAAGAGTTATCCTTATATTTGTCTGCTATGTTCCAACTTATCTCCAAAGATTTGTCTGATTAAGACCTTTAATGAACAGGGGCCAAAGAATGAGGAAGGTGAAATTCCTGGACTTTGTGGCTCAATGGCTGTTAGAATTTTTGTCACTCACCTGTCTATGTGACTCAGTTTATCTAATAAAAATCTAAAATTTTCAGAGCTATAACTCCTTGCATTCCTCAAAAGGCAATTTGAACATAATTCAGCTGTGACAATAGAAAAAGAGCAATTACACTCACCTACATGGACTCAATGAAATGAGAGGTGTGATTTTGTTCAAAAAGTAATTGATGTAAATGGACTTCCCAGTGAATGCCACCCACGCCCCTAATTCTGTGTTTCAGAAGACAACTGGCATGCAAACCACGGGAAGTCTGACTAAGAGATTGAATGTCCCCAGATAACATTCACGTTACTATAGTTAATCATTATTTAAATACTCTCAGCCAGAATGTGGATTTTCAGATGGCACCAGCCTTCCCTTCTATCCCAGGGGTGCTACCATTACAAATTTAGAGAACAGATAACTAATGAAATGTTTATATCAGTTTCAAGATTGTGATTTATGCACACCTTTATAGTTTTATCTTGAGTGAAATCAATTTTTAATACACTGTGTAGGTCGACTCTGAACTGTCATTGCAAACTCACTGCGGTGAGATATTGTGGACAGAAAAGGCTCTCCTTGGAACGTGACAGTCTTTTCATTGGCATTAAAATGTTACTTTTGCTTTCTATGAAGAAATTATATGTAAATATTTTCTTCAGGTCTCTTTAAGAAGCAAGTGATGTTAATCTTTTTTTCTCCAGACATGGAAAATGATAGTTTTCTGCTAAATGCTATGCAGGTGACTGGCAAAAGGACATGAATGAAGGAATTCATGTGTCAGTATTTGAAACCTCATTAACATCCCTTCTCCATAAAACAGGCGCACCTTGCCACAGCAAACCATGCAACAGTCAGATGCATCACTACAAAAAATGTTACATGCATTTTGTGTCACTGGGTTAGGAGAAATCCTTAGATTACTGAAATGAATGCATTTTTCTTTCTCATTAATTTTATGAAAGAGTCCCACTATGTTTCACATTTGTCTTTATGCTCAGTGCTTTCCAAAACAATTCCTCTGTTCTATAATTTATAAAGACAAAACAACTAGATACGATTTTATTTTTCCTATTTAAAGAACACCCTAAATACTGGGATAACCACATAAGAGAAAATTCCCATGCTTATAACAAAGAAAAGTGTAAAGCAGACCCTTTACTATATGTCCCCTGTGCAGTTCACTTTCATTTTAAGTTATAAGAGAACAGAATACAGCTTGGCAGATCATCTACTTTTTCACGTGCATCATAGCTGAATCACCTTTACCTTTACTTTTCTTTTGACAGATGTTTACAGATGTTTTGTTTGTCACACGTCAATTACTGACTTCTGGCAGATTCCACAGCCTGCGAGTTTCTGTCACACATGTTTCTTCACACCTAATGAAAATGGTAGAAAAGCCTCCGGGCAATATTGCTGTCCTAGTAGCTGAATGCCCTGAAGCACAGAAGAGGAGCACCGGCTCATGGCTGGGTCCACAGGATGGCCTGGAAACACTCTTCTTTGTATGGATGTGCATTTTCTCTCACTGCAGAAGTTGTTGTTGCTCCACTGTAGGCTGTAAAATAGGAATTTGGATCTCAAAACCACCAGGGCTGAGTTGTTCATGCTGATGGGTGAATAAGAGAACTCTCCACACTGACTTGTGACACATTTAAAGTGGAGCCTGTTACCTGTTCACTCTGATCATGGTCACTGGATCAATAGTGTATTCTCTTTTTTTTTTCTCATTTGCCCAGAGAAGCTGTGGCTGTTCCATCCCTGGAAGTGTCGAAGGCCAGGTTGGACAGGGCTTGGAGCAACCTGGGACAGTGGAAGGTGTCCCTGCCATGGCGGGGGGTGGAGTGAGATGGTCTTTAAGGTTCCTTCTAGCCCAGGCCATTCTGTGATTCTATGATTTTATGATTCTCGGCTGAACTTTTTTAAAAATGTAAATATTCTCTGAACTTTTTTTTCTTAGACTGAGAACTTTTTTTTCTTCCTCATTTTCCTCACATTTATATTTTTATATAAATATATATATATATATATATATATATACATACACACACACACATCCTAACATTTGTGTGGATGATGTTCTGGGATATTCATAGAACGACACTGATACAGATCTCTAATGAACAAAGCATACCACTGTGTCTGGGAAAAGAATCATATGCTTGAATTATCTAAAATCAAGGGCTGGTTTAAGTAAACCGGGGGAAGCACAGACTTGAAAAAGAGGCTGCTTAGAGTCATAGAATGGTTTGGTTCAGAAGGGACCTGAAAGATCACTTAACTCCAGCTGTATATAGAAATTAACTGATTATTCCTTCCTATTCAATGGTTGTAGTAGTTTAGAACTATAGAAACACAGAATATATCCTGGCCCTGCCACAGGACAACCCCAAGAATCCCACCATGTGCCCAAGAGTATTGCCCAAATGCTTCTTGAAGTCTCTTAGGCTGGTGCTGTGACCATTGCCCTGGGGAGCCTGTTCCAGTGCCAGCCACTCTCTGGATGAAGAACTTTTTCCTGATATTTAATCTAAACCTCCCTGGGGTGCTTGAGTTTCAGCTTGCAACCACTATGCTAAAATGAAGCCACAGTCTCACCTAAAGTGCTCTTTGCTAAAGAATTTTTTACCCAAGGTGGCTGAAGAACTTTTATTGAGTGGGGTTCAGTCACAAGCAGTTGTCCTGTATGGAAATTTCCTGTTCTGCACCAAATTTAGGCTCACATTGACACTGATTTCACAATCTCAGCTACATTGTATTAGCCACTATAGGAATACTGTGCTTGACAAATGATGGACTTAAACTTCACAGCGATGCTATTTTGGGGCTGACCAGAGTAGGAGGTATTGAAAATCTGTCCGCTCTGATTTGTTTCAGGAGATATCCTGCCCAGTATTCCAAAACCTGCACCGTGACTTTTATTGCGGAATTTCTCCAGCCATTTATATCTCTTCAGACAGGCAGCTTGCTCCTCAGGTAATGCATGGACATTATATGAATGTTCCACTCTGTACTCGCCATGAATTTGCAGATGCGCTGTTGCTACCAGCAGGTGTAATCCCCTAATTCACTCTGCAAGGGCTGAGCCTTATTATTCTTCAGAATGGATGAAATGATACATTAATTCACTTCGAGAGAAAAACAAGAGCTGCATAGACAAGACTTCAGCCGGGGCAGTAGAGCCCCAGCTCAAGCGTATTATGACGCAGCCCCAGCTATATTGTGATGGCTCTGTTCGAAAATACACCCATTTAAAAATTTTGTATAACTTTAGTCAAAGGCTTTGTTTGTCTTTACCCCAGGAAAAGGAATTTTAAGTTTCTTTTCAGGACATTGTTCTGCCAGGTGAGGTCTGATGAACTCAACATATCAACAGAGTGGAGCAGCCCAAAGATCCCCAGAGATAAAAACCATCCACGGAACACCAACAGAACATCAGTGGCCATCTCCAAACATCCACCCCAGAGCACCTCTGACACAGATGGAGACATCTCGCTGGGAAAGGACTGATAAGAAAATTGAAAAATGAAGATCTAATTTACATCGGAGACGAGGGGGATTTGGATCCAATGGGAACCTGAACACTGGGGGTTGCTCAACTCTGGACCAATGAACTTTGAAACAGTACATCTCAATGGGTTTTGACTGTATAAAATTTGGGGGAAAATCCTGTAAAATGGGTGTGCATCACGGAATGATTCTCTCTGCACACCCACGCTATGTGTGGATGAGATGATTTCTGTGGCACACCCTGGCCAGAACAACATCCTGGCCAGATAATAAAGTAATGCCTGGACTCTCTAACATTAAAATGTTGTTCGAGGGTTTTTGTTTTTCCCACAGTTTTGGTGACAGCTGTGGCAAAAATCCCTTTGCCCATCAGCACAGGGGAAGAAATGCAGTGACCCCTCAGCTTCCTGTCCCTCAGGCATGGATTATTCTGCTCACTGTTCAAGTGTAGACTAATGTGCGAAACAAGTATTCACAGATTACATGCTATATTTGGGGTGTTCCCTTATTCCCTACGTGTGGTTAATATCGCCTGAAAGTTTTCATGAAGTTAGAAGTCAATAAACCCGAAACTGACAACATTATTACACTATGAAATAGAATTCAGTTTTTGTGCTGAACTGAAGGAAAATCTCAACCAGCACTTGATTGTTTGTTAATTAGTGGTTTATTTTGACAATTATAAACTCCTCTGTGCAGCAGAAGCCACTGCATTTTAAATGTTTAATAAAAACGCTAAAATTCTTGCCTTTGTCAAAAGGAAAAGAAACTCTCAGATTTTGCTCCTGTATTAAAGTGCAGGCAGAGCAGGTCCAGAGCCTTTCCCTCACTTCACCATGTGAGGCACCCTGTCCCAGAAGATCAGGGTGGCCAGCAGGACCTGCCTTTTGCAAGCCCACGCTGGCTGGGCTTGTCCTGTATGAGCTGTGTGATGACACTGGAGGTGATCAGCTCCATGGAGGAGCTGCTGCCTACTCTAGGATCAAGAAACTGCCTGTTCTGCTCTCCTGCACTGCAAAGAACATCTGAGTGCAGCTCTGCTCCTCGGAGGGGCTGCTCACCAGGAACTTGCAGGAGCGGGAGCTGGGCAGGAACATCAGACGCCGGCACGGCCACTGAGGCAAACGCTCCCAGGCTGAAAACAGCAAGTTTTCCACCCAGATGGAGATTTGCTCCATGTTTAAGTAGGAGCCTGTGCAGAGGGTTTCTCGGAGCAGTGAGCTCTGATCCTGCAGCAGCTCGTTGCCCTGGCAGTGGACAAAACACAAGGAATATCCCATCAGATGCTCCATGGAGCACGTGCACTGCAGCACCACGCGGATGTCGGAGCACCTCTCTGGGTGCTGTCCCACAGTGTCCTGCTCCAGGATGAAAGAGTGACCATGGGGTGGCCGCAGGAACACGAGCAGCTGGTAGAAGATTCCATTCTCGAAGACACTCCAGCATTCATGGCTGCCGTCCATTCCATTTTCTGGGTAAATCTCTGGCATGAAAATCATCTGGGAAAACTCTCGGGTGATATACAGGAGGTCACGCACCAGCTGCTTCAGATTCCTGCATGGCTCAGGCAGCTCCTTCACTGGTAATAGGGTGGATTCAGCCAAAAACTTGGTGTCATCCCATGCTCCGTTGAGGTCTTGTTCTCCCTTATTATCATCCTCCTCAGTGCTGGAGACAAGTTTCCTTTGCCAGGCCAGCCAGGAGACCTCGGTGAGCACGGCTGCTGCAGTGGCCCAAAAGAACCAGTTCTGAAACACGGAATGGAGGAAGGCTTCTTCCAGGGACCTGATCTGCTCAACCTCCTGCCACAGCCGCGTCATCTCCTGATGCAGAAACTCCTCACGCTGCCAAACCCTCTGTGCTGTGGCCATATCGACCTGTGGATCGTGTGTCTGCCTGGGCAGCGCGGCCAGCACAGCCATGAGGAGTGTGATTGCCACTGCCATGGCCTGGGGGAGATGGGAAAAGCTGATCAGCAGCTCTGGGTGAGAGGAAGCACCAGGCTGGGGCAGCAGGACAGGAGCTGCCTGGTGCTGGCTCCCACTGTGACCTGTTCTCTGCGATGTCACAGCCCCCAGAGCCTCATCACCCCCTGGCAAACCCCAGAGCCCATCCCACCCCTGCTCAGAGGGTCCTGGGCATCACAACACTGAGTGCCACCACACCCACAGGAGCTCCCAAGGGGTGCCTTGGCCAAGCAGACAAAGTCCCCAAGCCACCACGGGGAGCCCTGAACTCCTCTGACCCATCCCCAGTGGCAGAACCCTGCCAGGCCCTGAGGGGCTTAGAACTCTGTCTTAGAAACCCCCCTGGGTGTTTGTCCCAAACCTCATCCAGCCCTGACCAATCACAGAATAAAGAGCTCAGAAAACATCAGATAAGATTTCACTGACTAACAGAATCAGAAGGGAGCCTTGAGAATGTGCTAAATTTTGATTAAGTTGAGCCTGGGCTTATGGAGGATAAAATTTAGTGTGTGTTTCTGCAATATCTAATAAATATCGACAATCAGCAGAGACACTGACTTGCCTGTTATCTTTATTACTGAGGCCAAGTCTCCTAGAACACAGAAAGATTTTGTGCAAGAGATAAGACAATGTGTTAGTAATGCTGTGAAACATGGAGATGAGATGTCCAGCTCTGCCTTAAGCTCAAACACTGAAGTTTAGCTGACACCTGAAAGGTCATTGACAGACCTCTGGTGAATCTGAGCTGCTCTGAGTTGCTCTGGCCAGGTGTACAATAGCGCTTACGGACAAATGTCAGGGATTTTCTGTGGTCCCACAGAGATGGGAATTAGGACAAGTTTCTATTTTTGCTGATTGTTTTGAGTCAGAAAGAAGTAGCTCACACAGAGAGACACGTGCAGGTGACTGTGAATTTTCAGCCTGGAGAGAACAACATTCACAGTACACAGAGACATCACAGCTCAGGGACAGAGGATGTGACCTGAGTACAGTTTGTGATTTACAACTGAAAGGTCCTCTGCAGGTATGAAATCTGGGGTTTCAGACTTGGGCTCTGCTCCCAGGCAGTCAGTGATAGGATGACAGGACAGATACTTAAGCTGCACCAGGGGAAGTTTAGGCTGGACATCAGGAGAAATTTCTTCACAGAAGGGATGACTGGACATTGGAATGGGCTGCCCAGGGCAATGGTGGAGTCACTGTCCCTGGGGGTGTTTAAGAGAGGACATGGCACTCGGTGCCTTGGTGGCATTCAGTTGTGGTTGGACTCGATGATCTCAGAGGTCTTTTCCAACCTGATTGACTCTGTGATTCTGAGGGGATGCTCGGAGTTACAGCACTTACATGGAGTGAAGGCTTTGGGCATTCTCTGTCCAGTTTCCCACACTGGAGGATGTCTGAGAGCTGCTTTTACAACTTAGACCCTTAGACACAAAAATCTTCTCTAATGATGTTTCTAGCAGGTGGTCTTATATGACCTGTAGCTCTCTCAGACTTGGCACCATTAAAAATCCCTTCCTTTCTTTCTTATTTTAATGCTTAATGCAGTTAAGTATTTTCCCCAGTAGACTCAACAAAAAGCATAACTCATTCCCTTTTTTATTTCTATTTGGTTGATATATATGGACATACGAATATATTGATATTCATGAAATCGGATTTTATCTATTCTTACTCCACCCTCCCTGTCTCTCCTCTTTCCTCCCTATATCCATATTTATTGCATTAACTTTATCAGTCAGCCTTGAATTTTATTGAGTCGCCAAAGGAAGAATCTATTTCATCAGTAGAGGAATGCACCAATCCTTCTGCGGGTTTTTTCCCCATTAAGAAAAAGCATTTTCCTGGTAAATGCTTCCTTTTGGAGTGTTTCCAGTAAAGGTGCTTCCAGATGCCTGATTTTCATCTGCTGAGCACACAGTGTCAACACCGGTATTGATATTTACTGGGACATTTTATAGCTTCAGTAGGAAGGGTTTTGTGTGTGTCTATTTATAAAGGTATTATTTAATGCATTTTTCTAAAATGTCTCGATAGAAATGCATTCATCCTTCTAGACTTGATATTAAGGTAGCTGGCCAGTGGATCAAACTCATGAGATAAATTTCTGAAAGATATAAACACGAAGAAGCAATTTGTCTGATAGAAAATGTATGCAAGCAGGTACAAGGGCAGGCAAGAGGAAACACTCTCTGCTCTGTCTTAAACCCTTACTGATTTTGTTGCCATTCTCCTTCTTTCCATTTTGAAGCAACATAAATTAGAATTAAGGATGAAGTAGCACCTGATTTGCTGGTATGAAAATCAGCACCAACCCAACCTTAGAAACTTACCCACAGAATGTGGGAAACATGTCCCGGAGTTAGACATCCCAATGGCTCTGTGGCAGTGAAGATCTCCTGATTTCCATAAACTCCAGACCTAGACCCAAAGGTGTAATTTTTGCAAGTTGTTTTGCCTTTGGCCTCAGTTCACTCATGCTTTATAATTTTGCGACTGTCCTGACTATTACGGACTGGAAACATATTTTCTCAAATACACAAGCATTGTTGGTGGGAAATAAAATGTAGACTAACACTCAGTTAATTCATAAAGAAGAATCAGAAAACACAAAGATACATTGCAAAGCCTGGGGAGAGTATCCTCTGAGAGAGATAAAAAGAGAGATCCCTAAGGGGTTTAAAAGAATGAATAAAATCAGAATGTTTCTGTTGCTGACACAACATGATATGAACACTGATTTCTTCAGGCTCTCTCTCCTATCTCCTTCAGAACAGGATATCTCATTTGCTTGCTTCAGTCCTTTTGGGGTAACTCTTTTTGCTCTTCTGGTGAGTTTTGCCTTATACCTGGTTTCACATAACCCTGTCAGACTTTGTCTTGTATTCCTCTCCCTTCTTCTTCAGTTTCACCTAAGGATCCATCTATACAGTTTCGTCATAAAGGCTTTTGTTTAAGGGAACAGCTCCTACCTCACTTTTTTCAAACAGCAGCTGTGCAAGGCTGGCCTCATAAATTTATTTAGTTGCCTTTATTTTGATGTTAAGCTTTAACTCTTAAATAACTGTTGGATTTTTTTGTGCATCCATAGGCAACTGCATGCAACCCCCCCCCAGCATTTAACACTACATTCATTTGTCTTCCCCTTTCCTGGATTCTAAACTCAGACTTTTCCATTTTAATCTGCCTCAGGATATTTTTTTACCATATTTGCTCGTGTCTAGGCCATTATATTTTCTAAGGTATTTAATCACATATATTCTAATGAAATGTGCCAAACCAATGCTTGGTCTTTGCATAGTAGATGTTTAGGAGAGATGAAAAAAAGCTTCTAGATGGAGACTGTCTTTGTGGAATTTGAACATCCAAATCCAAGCCATTATTTTAATGTATTCTTAGATATAGCTTTTATCTATCTATCTATCTATGTGTCTGTCTATCTGTGTCTATCTGTCTGTCTATCTTTAACTACACACTTACACATAAACATTTTAATTGCTGTGACTTCTTTTCCCTCCAGATTTCTCTTTTCTGATAAAAAAAGAAATTATTTTTTTGCTGCTGGTGCCCGTATTTGAGGAGTTTTCTTCTCCTTCATAAAAGAAGTTGATTTGGTTTTAAATCTCGTATTACATTCATGGCTGGAGTTTAACATAACTTCTAAAGATTGTCTAAGAAATCTGTGTCCAAACAAAAACAAAAACAAAACAAAACAAAACAAAACAAAACAAAACAAAACAAAACAAAACAAAACAAAACAAAACAAAACAAAACAAAACAAAACAAAACAAAACAAAACAAAACAAAAAAAAAAAAACAGTTTATGTAATTCTGGACAACATATTATTACACAGATATATCAAACAAGGAAGAATTCACTAGTGAATAACGTTTTTCTCAATCTCTTCCTTAGAGGTTGTGAATAGCAACCTTCACAGCATTGATCAGTAGACTTTAAATAAATTGTCTTCTAGAGGAAAATTTGTGTTGTTCATGGTCATGAAGGAATGGAAATAAATGGGAAGAGGGAAACCCTCCATTTCCCCTCAGAACAGTACAGAAATTATTTGGAAAAATATTATATCCTGAAGTTTGGAGGAAACTATTCCTATCAATGATAGATCCTTAAAATTCTTACATTACTTCCTGTTTTCTGTTTCACTGTTATAGAGAACCTTTACTTTTCCCTTTTTGTGTGTGTACAATTGTCTCCAGAATGTGTCTTTCAGCTTTCAACTTTGCAGAGGAATCAAATTATGTTTAAAAACTTTTTACATTTCTGCAGTTTAGCTCCCCCAACTCTCTCCAGGCTCTGCTTTCCCCACCACAGACACACAGTAATTGCATAATATTGATGTTATTCTCCTATTTTTCAATTCTAATTCTGTGCTGCTATACCTCAAAATACCAATTTGCTTCTTAACATCTACAGTGTATATGGAATAAGACTGTACTGTTAACCAAGCTGTCCAAACTGATTTGTTCCTTTTCAGATATTTTAGGTGTTTTAATTAGTTTACTTCCTTACAGTGGATATAAATTTTCCTTTTTTTAAAGTTTAAAGTCTCCCTATTTACCACATCCCTTCTGCCCATTAAATTCTTCCTGTTTTTTTAAAATTTGATCATTAATAGTGTCCCTGTTGGATCATGACAACTTTGCTTGTTGTAGTTGTCATTTTCAGTGTATCAGAGCTGACCCAGGGCATGGCTGACAGTGACCCTGCTCTGAAATTAAAATTAAATGGGGGTGCCAACTCCCACTGGATAGACAGTTTGCTTGAGAATATATATCTTCAAAATAACTGTTGCTAAATCATGATGAATGAGAATGGAAAATAGAAAATCTTACAAGAGGAGATATTAAAACAACACTGAATAAAACAAAAAGCCATGTGGAGTTATAGAAATAGAGCAAAATAAGTGATATTAGCAATGTTGCTGCTAATAATTCAAATTGTTAGTTGTAATAACTAGTAATGTAGGATGGCACCATGAAGTACTGCGAACAGGCAGAAATACTGCCCTAAAGAATGTTTAGTCTGGATTTAATGATATTCTGTAGCTAAAATTAAGTATTGCAGCACACAGAACAAGTTGTTGGGTTGTTTTGGGAAAAAAATACTGCCTATGAAGAGGCAAAAGCCTAAGGGAAGATATGGGAGATTGGAAACTGCCTGAGAGAAAGATGAGAGGAGAAGGCAGTGCCAGGGCAAGGGAGTCCCAAGGGCTGGAAAGAGGACTAAGAACAGAAGTCCTGTTGTGGGAATATGCCCTGATATCCCTCCTAGCATGAGAAAGAGTATTTGAGAGGAAAAATTGTCCTTGATTTGAATTATGTTTTCATATATTTGATGGTTAAAGATGTATTTTTCTGCATGCCTGGACTCTCTTTCCCCTGGGAGGAAATGTCTTTTCTCCATATAGAGGAAAAATACACAGAAGTAAGAGGAAAGCTGCAAAATACTACAAAAAAGACACAAGCAGCACAGCTCCAAGAAAGGATATCTGGTTCATCCAGACCTTTATGTGCAGGTGGAGCACATGGGAAGAATAAACCACCACAGTTAAGTGCTCTGTGGAGGAGAGGAGGGAACACTTTGGCATCTGTATCCCATAAAGTGGAGCCCACGCTGCAGTCAGCAGCAATACTGACCTGGGGAGCTGACAGGTTCCTTTCCCTCCCACATTGCCCCAGTTAACTCTGTGTTGATTTCAGACCACAAAACACTCCTTATTAACATGGAAATCCAGCTCAACTTAAAAATCAACACGTAAAGACTGTTATTTTTTCAAACCCTGAAAAATTAAAGGGAAAAATCTAATAAAAAAAGGAAAAATCACGTGTCAGTAGCTGTATGGAAGGTCTTTGTTGTCTTTTCAATCTGATTGAAGGTTTTATGGTTGATGAATAAAAAGGTATAATTTATTAGAGGGATACATACCTGTGCAGATGTGTGCACACACTTTAACCGTTCATTTTGTCCTCTTGAAGGAGCTTTGATAACAAGAGTCTAAATTTTGTTTTCATGAAACAACTCAACTGATAAAGAAACTTGACAAGCAAAACTTGTAATGGTTATGGGAAAATGTTAATCAATTAAGATCAGGTCAGGACTTCACACAAATATATTTTCAGTGGGAGAGCAGGAATGATTATCCAGCCAGTGAAGATTCTTTCCATCAACTTATCTCTATGAAAAGTCTTAAAATTTGTTTAGCTTCAGTGCACAAATATTTATTTTGATCTTAATGGGTTTTACACACAGTAGAAGATAAGTATGAGTGCTGCTGATTCCTATCCTGGCAGCAGAGCTCATTTTATACAATATTATTTTAACAAAATTTTGACTTTGAATCAGCATAGAGGGAGGGAATGGTTTGGAGACACGGCCAGGAGATCCTGCTACCAAACTCACAGTTTTTTCTTTATTAAAAGAAAACTCACTTAAGGAATCCTAACAGACACTCAAGACTTTCAATAGGATTTTCACTTGGGCCTTTTTCACTGCAAATGCTGCAGAGAAACAAACTGAAACAAAGGCCTACTAAGCAATCAATTGTGGTTTTTTCAGGGGGTAGAGGACAGCTTTTACCTCATCTCTGAGTTCCCTTTCTTCCATATTCTTATTAATAAGCTCCAATTTAGCAACAGAAGTCATTGTTAAGTGACATTTATGTTGTCACAGGACAGACAGATTCCTGGCAAACCAGACTTTTGCTTAAGTAACCTAAGGACTGGGTGAACATAATCTTGATTCTCAGATGCTGCTTAATTACAAGCACTGCTCCTTTCAGACATAAAGGTAAGCAAAGCACAGCTGTTCAGGAGAAAGCACAAATACAAATTCTGCAAATCACTACAGTATGGCAAAAAGCGCTGGGCTGCTGCAGCAACGTCAACATGCACCAGCAGAGGACTTGATCTTTAACTCAGTTTGTCAGCAAAGGGAGTAAATTCAAAAGAATCCTTATTTTCAACATGTAAATCCTGTATCTGTGCAGCCTTAGCAAATAATCTTGGTAACAAGTGCGCATTTCATTCCGCTTTCATTTATTCCCACTATCAGGGAGAAGAACTTGCACATTTGTGTCATTCTAATATGGAAAATAATACAGATGTAAGATCCATTTCCCCAAGCCTACAGTCACTAAATTTTAAAAATATTATTCCACTCTTTTAAAACTTGCTTGGAAAATAAATTTAGAAGAAATGTGAAGTACTGGAATGTCAGCCTGGGACAGCCAATCCATTTCTGAGGTCTGCAGAACTGACACAGTGAACATGGCGGTTTTACAGGCTCCCCCATTAACCCAGCTTTAAAAACTTTGAGCTTCCTCTCTTGTAGGATTGTATCCTGAGTTGTTATTTTCTACCTGTGAACCACTAGAGAATAACAGCTTACATTTCCACCATATCAAAAAAAGCTGATTTTCTATTTATTTGTTTAATTTCTTTTTAAAGATTTTTTTTAACCTTTTTCTTCACACTATTTTTTTAACCAGAATCTGGATTTTCTACCCAAAACAGAGCAAAAGTCCTTGATCCTTTACAGAAGTCAGTGGCACATGTCATTTAACAGCGTCTGGGGTCCTGCTCATCTCCTGTGTGTGATCCAGGCGAATCCACACCATTGAAAATCAGCAGAGCCAGGTAGATTCATGTCAGGAGAGTTTTCCTCTGATCCAAAACTGTGTAGCCTGAGTGCCTTTCAGGGCTGGAGGACACAGGGAAAATAAGCTGAGCAGTTCCATTACAGACCGGTGCTCTCACAGTAGTTCTATGCCTCCTCAGATGGATAAATAAATATAGAGGTATTTTTGGAACAACGAGGAAAGTGACTTTTCCCTTCAAAAAGGAGGGAGCTAACAGGGTCTGCAAGGCAGTTACTGCTTAAAATGCAAAACTGGTGCACATGTGGCACTGGACTAAGCATTTCCAGCCTGAATCCCTTTCCTAGACTCAGGGAATTATGTCTCCCTTTTGAAGAGTGGTGATCTCCCTTTGGCACAGGAGCGTCTCCCTCTTTTCTCTCCAAGCCAGGCAGGGATGGTGCCAGCACTACTCTGTGCCAGCCCAGTGGTCAGAAATCCCAGGACAGAGTTGAGGATTTCCTCGAGGCAGTAAACAATTAAAAGAACAATTTTTCCCAGCAAGTAGAACACACCAATTTCCTGCACAGTCACCAGGCTGGACCAAAGACACGTTTCATCCCTCCTGTGCCACAGTGCTACTAAAAATCAAAACTAAAGGTGAAAAGATAAACAATTTCCAGACAAAACCAGAGTAACTCTGGAACCTCACAGCTAGCACTCCCTTTCTGGGGCTGGCAGTGTCAAACTCTTTTACCAAGGCTGAATTAAATAGTCTTTGAATAAAACATGTGAACAACATCAGGAACAACGACTAAACCCCTGTGTGAGTCACTGCACCACTGGGCTACAAAATCAGGCTGCTTTCTCCCGGCCCTCATGATTCTTGCCCTGCTGACCACAGCAGCCCAGTTCCTGTGTGTGTCTCCACACACAACTACACACTCTACAGGCAAGGCTGGGGTCAGGCACCAGCACTGATTCCTGAGAGAAGTGCTGCTGATTTTTCTGCTCGACAATAATCCCTCACACAGGACCCCAGTATGCGTACAGACTTTCATGTTACATTTATTCGCTTTTTACATTTCAGCCACAATAAGGGGAAAGATTTATGTTTTCCAAGTATATCTTCCCGGCGTCATCAGATTGAATATTTCAATAATTTCTTTTAATTGGCATTTCCAATTAATCTGTTTCTCAAAAACATCAATCTCTCTCTATATGTGTCTTATTCAAGTGCTTTATACTGACAGAATATTCAAATAACTCATCTAACCTTGTGTCAGTCTGGCAGAGGTGGACTGCCCTCGATAGTTGATGTATTTAATAGTTGATTTTGTTGCCTGCATTTCTTATGAAAAGAGATCACAGGATGTTAAGTGCTGTCAGTAAATTTTTAAGAGCATGATACTGTATTTAAATTATTGCTCTCAGTACTGTATTGGTCTACTGAATATCCAACCCAGGAAACAAGCCTTGGCTCTATATTCAGTCTTTGTTTCCTTACTGATGGGTTTTTAACTGTCTCATTCCCTTGTAATCTTAAACAAGAGCAACCTGATTATTTATTTATTTTATAATGCCACTCAGAACATTACTCTCTGGTCTTTGACTTCATGGAACTGCAGGGAAATCTCTCATTTCTAAAACTTAACTCCATTAGGGCTGGTAAAAAATTGCATTTTCCAATAGATATTTTTAATAGGAAAATTATGCAGACATACTCATAAATATTTCCAATAATTTTTTAAAAATGTTCAATAATCACTGTCTCAGAAATATTGGATCAAAAATAAAAATAATGTACACACACACTCTGAAGACCTCAAAATCTAGAAGTAATTTTCCAAAATGAATACTCCCAGCATACATTCTAAATAAATATGGACTGCCATTTTCTGAGTAGAACAGCATATATTTCCTGTAATACATTTTTTCTATGCTGGCCAATAGATTTCTGCATGATGCTTTGTAAATAAACTAAAACTTAGAATTATTTTTGATACAACTGGTTATTAAACAAAACTTATATGGTATACATTGTAGTATTAGACAATGTCTGTATGCTCTTAAACACTATAAGCAGTAGCCCATGAGTTAAAATGTTCATTAAATATTTCTTTTGTTATTGTCTTTTGACATCTTGTTTTTGTCCTGCCTTTTTAAAGTACTGAACACTTTTAAAACCTGAATGCTGTAGAATAACCCAAGCTAAGATAAGGAAAGTGAATGTTTATTTGGGAAAAGGTGAATGTCAGTGTTTATTACAAGGACACTAAAGCACTTTAAATGGGAAGTAAACTCTCATATTTCAGCTCAAAAGCAAACTTCTGCCTAACAAACAGGCATAAGAACATTTCTCTATGTTCCTTGTCTTCTTGATTCCACATCTTTTATTATGTTTTCCTCACAACCATCTGGGACTGGCATCAGGTAGTGCCAGAACCATGGACTGCACGACCTGCATAACTCATAGCATGAAACAGTTATATCACCTGCAAAGCAGGTAAATTTCTATGTATTCTTCTTCACATTAATGGCAATAATTTTTACCATAATGCATCCTTTGAATTTCCATGTATCTGATGAGACTCAAAACCAGAAACTTCTGAAAGAGAGATCACCTTAAATTGTGAGAGCTCTGGAACCACTCCTGTCTTTCTGTAACAATGACTGTACAACTGAAAAAGACACCTTTGGAAGGAATTCACTTGTTTCTGTTGCCGTTTCCTGCAACCAGTTCATCGTGTTCTGAACCCTTCTGCCAGGAGCACTAAAAGGAGAGGCTGCTCCTCTGGCAGGTCTCTCTGCTTCCCCAGACTGCTGTCCGTGTCCAGCTTTGGCCCACAGCAAAGCTGATGTGGGCACGCAAAGAAACCTTCTGCTGCTGCAAAATCCCTTGGCTGCCACAAACCCCAGGTGGGAACTGTTCCTATAGAGCAAAGGGACATTACTGAGCCAGGACTGAGCCAGACTGAGAATCACAGTCCCAAGAGCTATGGAGGGAAGCGTGGCATTAACAGGAGGCTGTGAACATCAGCAGATTCAGGACAGCTCTGCAAAAGCAGCAAAGCCTGGCTGCAGCCCCGTGGCATAGATGGGTGTATGAATCAGCCTGGAGGCGGATGGGATGGGATGGGATGGGATGGGATGGGATGGGATGGGATGGGATGGGATGGCAGCAGCACTGCTTTCAGTTTCAGCCTGGGAAGACATTCAGCGACACAGTTCTGATTATACCATTTCATAAGCACAGGTTGTAATTCTCATGTATTATTCTCCATTCCCTTTTCAAGAACCCATCTCCTCAACAGCCCCGAAGATGGCCTTTCCATCCTCTGGCTGGCTCTCACAGCACAGATCTTCTCCAAGGTCCTTAGAAATAGTGGCAGACTACCACAGTGATCATAATGATGGACACCAGAGATCCCTGAAGTTCTTGCTACCAGCCTGAGCTCAGTTACAAGGTGAGGGTGATGGTGAGAAAGGTAAAAAGTGACCAGTGAAAGGCAGAATGTGCTCTAAACATCCTGTCTTTGTGCTTTGAATGTTCAGAGAATCTCTAACTGCAATTCATTTCTGGGAAATCTAAATAACAGGACTGGCTACATGTCCCTGCTACCTAAAACAGGTAATTATGCCTTGCAGGATTTGGTTATTCACCAACAGTTAAGGTGGAAGGGGTGACAGAGAGGGGTGGGCAGGCGGGCACCAAGAAAAACACAGGCAAAATGTAGAACTCTCTGTATGTGCCTTGCCATAAGCTTCAAATACAGAGACACTAAGTTCATCTCTATAGGAATTCCTTACCTTTTTAGCTGTATGTTGAGTTACCCAAACTGACCACATTTACATGGAAGGAACAGGAGGGAAAGACCCTGGTTTAACAACTTTGAAAGTTTTTTTAAATATAAATCCCATGTTTACATGAACCATCCAAGCAATTTGACCTGTGTTCTTTCAAAAATGTGCTCCAAAGCCTTATTCCTGTGAACATGTAAATAATTTCTTTATTCCTGAGAGTACAGTGCACAAAAAGATTGACATTCTCTGCATCAGAAAGGTACAATGGGCCAGACCCCTGCTTTGAATAAATTTCCAAGGAGTCATTTTTTAAAAAAATTAAGGGAATGTTCTCCCCTGAAAGTGTGAGCCACAACCATAACCATACATGTCCAGGAGTGGGCAACTGTGTCTTTATAAGTGGTGGGTCCTCATCAGGTGAGCTGCAGTATCTCACCTTTCTGCATTTTTTTCTTTTCCCAAATGCAAAATAAGATACAGAAGCTTAAACCCCTGTCCCTAGCCCTTAGGTTAATGCATTTGATTTGTGCATGTACATGCACTCAATTACCACTGTCCAGCTGATGAGTCCCAACCCATTAATTTGTTGATGATGACTTGAGAGGTTCTTTGGCATTGCAGCTTCTACTTGAGACAGAAACTCCTGGATAAAAATAAAGAGCAGTGAATAAAATTTTCGCATGCACATGGCTTTCATCTGATCTGACCCACTTCTGATGCTCTGCAGAGTCTCCATCTGAACCAGCTGCCTCAGCTCCTCACTGCTATCAGGGAAGGTCCTGTCAGCTGAGTTAAAAGAGCTCAGTGTCTCAATTCCATTCCCAAACACAGGTACTTGCAGGGTTTGATATCTGTATGGTTCCCATGTGCTTGTGCTTTCTGTAGCAGCAGTCAAGGGCCAAGCAGGAATCTTAAAAACCAAAGTACCTCTATGTGGGGGCACTGAATGAAGGTCTGCATGCACTTGTGTCACCAAATGGAGAGATCTGCTCCTCCTGCACATCCGATGCTGTCTAGTGCCAGAGACAAGACAGTGGACTCAGTGGATCTTTGATCTGACTGGATGGAACCCTTTTCCATTTTCCTGTTAAAATGGCAATGGGACTTACTTTAAGGATGAGTTGTCACACATCACATAATTTCCTGTGAATTAATTCTCTGCAGCAACATGTTTATTGGGCAGAGTGTCCCAGGCAAGGATTTACTGTTCAGAGCAAGCTTACAGAAGGAGCACAGACAGCAAAGTGTCTGTCTGGCAGGGTTTGGATTGGGGACCAGGCTGCAGTGGAGGTGACTGCACTGCACTGCACTGCCAGCTGAGACCACAGCCTGAACCTCCTCCTGAGACCTTCCTCCAGCCATTCTCCTTCCTGTGGCTTCTGTCCCCTCTTCTGGCACAGCATCCACCATTCCTCACTGTCCCCAGTAATGTGCTCCCTCAGCCTTCACCACAAAATCACCATCCCTCTGTATCCCTGTTCCAGAGACTGTGCCCACTGTGTATCCCAGTCCAGGTCCTTTCTGATAGTCTGGGACCTGCTTCCCAGAGCTCCTAACTCAGAAAGGGCTTCACATTGCTGGGTTAGGAAGAATCCTCTTCTGCTCTCCCAGTAATACCAAATACAGGCCTTCCTGTGCCTCAGGTCTATTTTGTCCTGTCTCCTGGCTGAAGCAACCCCTCTGCACAGTTAATTAACCCTTCCTGTTTTCCCATCCTGGCGATCACCATCCATATCTCCCCTCTTATTTTGACCCTGTTCCTCTTTGTTTCAGGGGTGGTTTGCTATTGGGTTTTTTTTTTCCACAAATACATGGGCTTGTATTCACTCTGCTGGCATCTGTAGTTCGAAGTCTGAACTCTGTCTCAAGATTTTTCACCACATTTCTAATTGTTGCTATCTGCTTTCCACTTTCATTTTGCTGCTGCTAGAACTAAGGCCACATGCAGAGGGACTTTGTAGGAGAATTCAGCTAAGCTTTGTTTTCTCGGATGAGCAATGCTCTTGCTATAAGTGCCTGTCATCACAAGCCTTTAGAAAATATGTCATGAAAACAGGGAGTGACTGGGGAAAACAAGAAACAAAATAAAAGAGTACAAGTACATGTGGCTCTAGTTTTAGAATTAGAAATTGAGGAAAAGGCCTTATATAATACATCAAAAGAGTTTTATATAAGTGATTTATTGGGTTTAGTATAAGCCATTTATTTGGTCTATTTTTGTTCTAGGCTTTCAGTGTTATAAATAACAGCAAGATCTCTTTCAAACAGAAATACAACACACACCTTGCTAAGACAGAAACTTTCCCAATTCTCACAAAGGACAGATGAGGTGATGCTGGATGTAAGTCATAACTCTGGCACACTGTCAAGTATTTCTCAAAAAATAAGACTTGAAAACATTCATTTACAGCTTTGGAAGTTAACGGGGACCTGCAAGTACAGAGAAGAATTATTTCTCTTCCAAAACTCATCCGGATTCCTGCCGTAGTCCCACTACAAGCCCCACAATGCCAGATTCTCACATAATGTGTCCATTATGATCCCAGCTGCCCCCTACTTCCTCACCCAGGGGTGGAAGCTGTGCTGGATCACCCGCAGCACAGGGACAGTGTGGGAGCACACACAGGAGAAACAACAGCAGCGTCTCTGATGGAAGAACAGCTCTCTGTGCCAGCTGCTCCCTGGTGAATAATAACACTAATTCTGCCCCCATGAGGTATGCAAGGCGGCTTTTTGCTTCCCATAGTGAACAGGGAGGAGCTGGCACAGGGCACCCTCGTTCTGTGAAGTCTCTTCTTAGAAGCAGTTCCTGCACCGGCCTTGCATCTATGCAAAATTATTCCTGCCTGGAAGTAGGCAGGTTTTTTCCCACTCACCTTGGGTTTTTAACAAAGTACCTACAATCAAGACTGTCCTAGGGCTTTTTTTTACTACCTTATTTGAAAATAATGGAATTTAAAAAGGTAATTTCAGAAGATGCTTCTGACCCATCCCTGGAAGTGTTCAAGGCCAGGCTGGATGGGGCTTGGAGAAACCTGTTCTAGTGGAAGATGTCCCTGCCCATTGGCAGGGGGTTGGATTGAACTATCTCTAAGGTCCCTTCTAACACAAACCATTCTGTGATACTATGATTCTGTTCTCACTCTGGACAATCCCCAAACACACAAATATTTAATGCCCTTTCCGTGCCCTCATTTAACAGAATGAGATTTTTCAGCTTTTTCCTAAGAAAAAAAAACCCACCTTATTCTACCCCTATGCTTCTGGATCACTTTGACATCAATTCAGAGGGAAAGTCTGAAGCTCAGCCACATTGCAGGACACAAGAAAATCTGCCAGGTGGAGCTTCACAGAAAGAAGGAATCGCAAGTTCAACTTCTCACAAATCTGGTGGTTATTTTCTGTACTCCAAAGAGTATGATGGACTCAAGTCTGAAATGTGATGGCTGTTCTTTGGAAAAGATTTTTTTTTTTTTTTGATAGTTTATTAACAAGGTGAGCTGGCTCATAAAGACAGTAGAAATACCTTGGTGAAAGAAATAATCTAATGAGGTTGGGAGTCTCAAAGAAGATTTTGTTGAGCTATAGAGGAGCAGGCAGACCGAGTTTCCCATGATGCTCAGGCATATGAAAAATGTGTATAGTTTTTTTCTTTTTTACTAGTTGCCTTGAAAAAATAAACAAAATGTGAGTTAAACTGATGGATTTTTTCCTTTGTTTTCTTAGCAAATTTAAAGTAAGTTTGAACACATTTTTTTCCCAGAGGAAGTTAAATATTTTCTCTTCTTCGGATGTCTTTTAAAAATTAATGTCAATAAGTTTTCAGATAAAATGATTTTGAAATGCTAATGAAAACACTTCAGTTAAAAATGTCAAAATGAAGACATTTATTTTTCATTCTTTCTTTCTGTGATGACATTTGAAGACAAAAGAAGAATGGGAAATGAACTGTGCCTTCTTAGCTTAGTTTGTTACTGGCTGACACAAAACTTTATACCTTTTTTCCACCATTGATTAGAAATGCCACTGGAGATGATTTTCCCCAAAGCAGAGAGAGTATAGAGAAGAATCCAACCAACGCATCTGAGAAAATATATTTTGGTGGGAGCAGAATAGAGAAACTCAAAAAGAGAGACCTCTGCTATGCAGAACACTTCTAGATGATCACAAGCAAATATCATAAAAATGTGATTCATTTCTTACAAACTGATGCACTGTAAAAAATTTAACTCAATCTCTAATCAAATGAAATATCCTTGGCAGCTTTACCTGTTCACTTTATTTGCTGATGAGCTAAACTGCAGATTAAGAGCATCAATGTGCACTTCTTATGCGTGAAGGCCATGCTAAGGTGAAATCAGTATCTTCATAACCTGCTATTTAGATTTGAAGAGAGTGTGACAGGGAGAAAACAGAACCAAAAGCCTCAAAGGAACAATAGAGCTTGTTTCCAAAAATATTGATCGAAGCGTTGCCGTTTGAAGTCAGCTTGGCTCAGGCAGGTGGCTGATGAGCTGAAGGATTGTGCACTGTTTTGACAGGAAGGCAAACATATCAGTTTAAATTTAACAATCCCTCTACTCAAGTTGTCATTTCAAATCTTTCTTATGCCATCGGCCTGACATTAGATCAATAAAATTATGACATTTTATGGCACATCAGTGACATAAAAAAATATCGATTGGAAACCCTAGAGGATGGAAAAATACCAAAAAACATATATTACGTATGTAGGTTTTCTTTTGGTTTTTTGGGTCTTTTTTTTTTAAGTAATGACGTCTTTTACATCAGAGACGTTAACTGGTTTCATCTTTGCCATATAACTTTATTTAGTAGTTACTGATATTGTATCAGGGGATCATTTCTGACTGAAGGATCTTGGACTGGCCCTAAAGGAGGCCAGTTAGCTGAACTCATTACTTTTTGTCTGAATAGACATTTTGAAAGGAATTTGTTCTCCTTGACTGTTTCTACTTCAATCTTATTTTCATTTTTCTATTATTTCTGTGTGTGAGAAAGCATTATTACAATTTTTCTTGAAGTGTAGCTCGATACCCACTCTATGCATAAAACTAAATCTTTATGAATGATACCAGAAGGTATGTTAAAATGCTATATCTTTAACAGTACTCTCTGAGTCTAAATGGGAAAAAAATAACCTTATTTGAAGACTGACCATAAAACTTCCTCTTCTCAAGACAGCCTAAACTAGTGTAAGTTTAGAAAGCTACACAAAAACCCCAACTTTGTGAGACATAATATCTGACACAGTATAACTAAAATGCAGAAAAACTTTTTTTTTGTGTGATGTTAAGAAGGTGTAACAGTAACACAGGTTATATTTGGTGGAGTCAAAAATTTGATTTCCATTACCCTGGATTTTTCATAATTTGACAAAGAGTGCAGCAGTGTCCATGTTTTGGACATTGGGGATTCTGTCTATGGCAGCAACGTAACACATTGCTATTATCTGTGTAATTACCTCATAAGTTACTCTCCCAAGAGCTGATGGGGAATGATGGGTGTTTAGCAGTGTGATTTGCATAACCTATTGTGGACATAGGCATTAGGAAAAAATAAACAAATCCATGGACAGCACTGACAACTTTGTCCAGCCTCATAAATACAGACCCTGGAATGTCTAGCATAGCTCTAGCCATCTGGTCCAACGAATCCCTGCTTGGATCATTGTCCAAATAAAGCAATCTTCCACTTTGTATGAGTAGTAGTAGAGATATCCCCTTAGAGTGCACCATTCCCATCTGCACACTAAGGGTCTTCCAAGTGAGCAATAGTCATTGAAGAACTGATGTGCCAGATTAGATTGAGATTGAAATTATCAATCAGTGCATGACTTGAGCCATTCAAGATTAACCATGTGTTTCTCCATTGTAACCCTTCTCCTGACTGCAATAGCCAGTCATTTTCAAAATAAAATCATCCACAACAGGCTAAAGTCTAAAGAGTAGCAGAGCAAGAGAGCGTTCCAGGGAATACCACCCTTTTCTCATGCCCAAATTCTCAGGATTTGCTGCTGGCTAATGCCAGAAACAGGAAACACAGATATTGGACCTCACCAGCCATGTATGTTCTCAAGAACTCCATGGATTCTTCCAAACGCCTCCACAGAGGTAAAAAGTAGAGGCAACTGAAACTAAATTGAACTCTTGATTTGAAAAAGTGAGAAGTACTATTTCAATGTGCTCCTGTGATATGTGCATGCATTATATGTGTCCCTGCATAAATGCATACTCATTAACTAATAATTATGGTTTAATTTTTAATACATACTTAGGACCCTAATATATGAAACAGTGTTTACGTATTTTTTTTGCACTGCTCTTAAATTTTCTCATCATATGTGTGATTAGTCTAAACTGCCAAGGCAAATTTTCCTCCACAGACAGAGGAAAACATGATCCCTACAATTGCCTGACTAACGACAGATCTGCCTCTGAGTGCCACAGTGCTGATAAAAGTTGAAAAAGATGAACTATCTAAAATAAGTGTGTTTTCAATTAACTTTGTCATTTGAGCATTCACCTCAGATGTGAGGATCCTTTGGTTGAGAGAATTTAAAACTTACTTGATCAACATGAGTTTTCTAGCCACTGAAATAGCTGCAAGCCTTTAAGGCATCGTTTTTGAAGATGTCTTGATGAAGATATTTCTGCACCAAAGGTATAAAATTTAACACAGCTAGGGACAAGAGAAAAGGTGGGTTTGATTCCATATAGCCACCTGATACCTCTCCTGCTCCTGGAACCACACTGAGCAGTTGCCAGGAACCAGTGCCAGCTCAGTGTCGGTGGAGCAGGTCCTGCTCTGCACTGCACACCTTCCCCAAATGTTTGATCCTTTTCTCAGCTGATACAAACCAGCCAAACTCCTGTGTGGCCAGAGGATCTTGGCTGACCAACAGCAGTGACTGGGGTAGGAAATGTTGAGCATATCCCAGATCTTCTGCTAGCTCCAGTTCACAAAGCCAAGGGCTTGGTTCACATGTGGATTGTAGAGTATTGTGTGTACCTCTGCTGTCACTGAGGAGCAGGGATATCTGTCATAGCTCTTCTGTGACTCAGGGACTGCAGCTGAATCGTTTCTGTCTAACCTTAACTTTGCAGAACAAGCTGCTGCTTTTAGCTCTGGAGCAGGCTGTGCTCAAATCACAGTGGTTTAACTAAATGCTTTTTCTCAGACTTGGATGCTGAATGAACAGTTGTGCAGTCGGAACAATCAGATTATCTTCCATGGCTTCCATCAGCTGAGGATCTGATCCACTGATAAATGATATAAAAAAATCGGCAAAATCTTGCTTTGAGTCAAAGATGCTGGCACCCCGCTTAGGAATGCCTGCATGTGAACATATCCTTACACTTGGCTGGACACAATGAAATAACACAAAACAGTGTTTGCAGTAAGAAAGGATGGAGTCACTGCCCCTAGCAGAAACTTGAGCTAAAGAACCTTCATTATTTTGGGAAATTAACCTAAGCATTCTGTTAAAAAATATAGATCTTTTAAAGTTATATGGAGAGAAATCATATATTTGATGAATCCTCTGAATAAAAATAACCTGCAGTCTGTGAATTAGACCCTACCATTCCAGTATTCTTGCTTATTCTGTAACTTTTAGGAAATAGTACGACATATAAACATTGTAGGCACTGATGTCCAAAAGCCAGTTAAGTGAGGTAGAACATAGGAACAACGAAATTATAGGAGATTTATAAAACTAGACGAGAGGTTTCAAATGCCTTGCAGCTCCTATTTTACGTGTTCAGGATTCAGTGAGTTTCTAACCTTGCCAACTGTGTTTTGGGAATAGAGTAGGGAGAGAAGGGAAAATACAATGTTCATGACACAAAAGAAAATACTTAATATGAAATTTAAAGGCTTCATTTGGTGGAGGGGGGGTGTTAGGACTCCTGATGTTACACATAAAAATAGCTCCATTAAATAAATCTAATCCTATTTTTCATTGATACATTTTGCTCCTTGAAATGCTTGAAGACCTAGAAGACCTGGAAGGTCTCTACCTATCTCAGTGATCCTAGAATTGCACTGTCCCTTGTGCATGACCTTGAACTTGCTGAACCCCACTGGGCTCT
>VZRL01002455.1:0-228352 GCA_013397895.1 Origma solitaria
TTCCCTTCCCGAACCTTCCCCCTTTTCTCTTCCATTTCTTCTTTTCTTCAATATGCTATCTTTAAAAATTATCTTTCTGGCTATTTTTCTGTCATTTTCTTAGAAGTTAGTTAAATCTGCAGTGAGCTAAAATCATTCTGATTGATTTCACGAACATTATGTTCAATAGGAAAACTGCTTGTCAAAACCCTGTGTTTTTATTGTCACTGTAGCACAGACCATTTTGAAGACATGTTTCAATCAGATTCCGTATTAACACATTTCCCTATACACACATTTCCTCCTGCTGCAACTGTCAATGAAATTTTCAAGTGGAGCACCCTGTGTGTTTGGAATACTTACGCCAGCTCTATACCCAGAATTTTTCTGGAAGAGAGCTGGAAAACAACTTTTTCAGGAGACCTGTAAAATCAATGATGCTTAGAAACAGGTGTGCAGAAAGTGTGCTACAAGATTTTGAGGATTACTTTTCTGAGCTTAGCCAAAATGCCCATTGGATAAACTACAGTTCCATACCTTAACCATAAGCCCTTTTCTTTTATTGGTAAGAATTTATGCACCCTTTGGCAGAAGCAGCAAACAGTTTCCAGGTATTAGCCTCCCAAGGCAAATCATAAATTATGCTTAAAGGAAAACCCATTACTGAGCTTCAATCATTTATTGCATAATGAATGTATATTTCAGATACAGTGAAACATTTATAAGGTTACTGAAAGTATGGCAATTAATAAAGCATAGGTAAAGTCAAACAGCAATACATTTGGTATTTATGAGTTTACTGGTGATATATTGCATAGGATATTAAATATATTTTAAATATACTACTTTGTCTCATCCTCTCCCCCCTCAAAGCTCCAGACTCATATTACATCATTACCGGAAGTAACTAAATACAATTATGATGAACTATTCATTAACAAAACACTTAATTCACTATAAAAAAAAGATAGCTGTCTTTTTCTGATTAAGATAATAGCAAAACTTAATCTGGCACATCATAAAGGTCAGATTACACATCTCAAGTGGTCTTTTTTGGTGGCAGTTATGATCACATCCTTCCTCTAAGCTGAGAAATGTCTGTTCATATTTCATATGCATTCACTGAATGGAAGTAGCCATATCTGCTCTGCTATAATTTTCAAGTTCTGAAATTAGGTAAGATTGGAAATGCTCCTATCCTCCATTTTTTTTCTAGTAATTCACATGTTTTGGGCTTATGAAGATGGTTTGTGATTATGTATAAAAACATCAGCATAAATAATAATCAATTATTGTATTGAGTAAGACTATAAGAAATCTGTTATCACCTGTACAAAAAAAAAGCATACATGGATCAAATACTTTTAATAAGGATGATATATGAAACATAGTGAATATCCACATATTTACTGAGAGTTTTTACACATTTATTTTAGATATTGTGATGATAGAAATTGGATGCAGGGCCCGTTTATTTAAAATGCACAAATAAAATTTGACACCCGATTACAAAAGCAGAGTGCAATGACTGACAGCCTGTCACCGAGGAAGTTAAGTTCCGAACAAACTTTTACACAGCACAAGAAAACATGGCATCTGCTGGGTCAAAGCCTACCAGCGGGCTCAGGCAAAGGAGACTTTGGCTATATTTTCCCATTTCTAACAGATTAGATCATCGAAATGTGAGCTGAAAAACAAAGAAGCAATAGAAAAAAATTGTCACATAACCACTGTAAGCTTCACAGTTGTGTAAGACATCTGGAGCAGGGGAACAGTCGATGACAAAAACCCTGATGACAGCTGCCAACTGGCCTCAGATGAGGTGAGAGTCACAAAGACTGGCCCAGAGCCATGTCCTCAGTGCATGCCGAATACCTGACATGCAACATAACAGCAAAACCAGCAGTTCCTCAGTTAGGGACACATGTCCACAGGTATCCAACACTGTTTTAAGGCAAAGCCTGCATTGACAGTGTATACAGGTCACTTGTCCAGCTGTTGGCCTGAGTGTCCTGGGCCTGTCATGCTGGACTGGGCAGTGCTGGTCCGTGGGGCAGCTGCTGGTTCATGTAAGTGTGAAGTGTGTAAGTGTATCTTACAGCACAAATCTTAAAAGAGGAATTGCAATCCGCTCACTGCACCCTTTGGGCTTAGGAAATTCATGTCTGACTGTGTGTCACTAAGCAATGCTGTTTTGCGCATGCAGATATACCACCAACAAGCTCCGTGACAACAGCAAAGATTCCATAAAAGCATTACATACTCCAGAAGAAAATATGCAATATTATTTCCCAATGTGGTAGAAGAAAATCTGTCTGTTTTTAAAAAGAAGCAGATTTTTTTTTTTTTTAAAGAAGCATTTTTCATTGATTGGAAGCAGATTTATTGTGGTAAATGCAAAAAATGTCTGAAAGCACTAGAGAAAAAAGTGGGGGTTTTATTCTCCTTTTTTTTACAAAAGAAAATAAATACAGTACCATTATGGCTGCATATGTAGCCACCTCAAAGCAGCTTCTAAGTTTAACTGAGATGTTGTTATGAATGGAGAGAGCAGGCAGTAGCTCTTATTGGGGTGGCCAGCACCCCAAGACCTGGTCTCATTCGCAAGCTCTTTAATAATGGCTGATTAGGTCTAATATGACATAAATTATAATTTATTAGACACAGAAAATAACAGATGTAAGACTTGGGACAAAATGACATACTACACAGGAATAAAATAAAATAAACCACTAGAAGAGAGAGAGAGTTCAGTGTGCATAAATGTACGTGTTACTATAGCTAGCAAGGATTAATATAATTTAGGAACCAATGTATCTTACCAATGCCAATTTGCAGGTGAAGTATACCTCGGAATCATTTCACTCAGTTCCCGGGAAAGTAACCAGCAGAGCCAGCATCCAGACTCCAGGGAGAAGACTTTACAGATTTACATACTCCAGAGTGTGTGTAGGAGACTTCTGTCTCCCTGGTGATTCATGTGTCTTTTATAGCGTAAAAGTGTGTGTCTTTCGGTCACATGCTTATTTCTTTCGTCTCTTTCCACATCTTCTCTCTATATCAAGATGTGGATTCTGGGTTGGAGGCTCCAGACTCTCCACACCAAGATGTGGATTCTTGGTTGGAGATCTCAGATTTTCGGGCACCACAAAATGACTTCTTGCTGGGCTTTTGACCCAGTCTGAGTTATCTATGCACCAGCCATGAAAAGAGAGAGAGAGAGATGGGGGGGGGACATGTCTTGCCATAGATGTAAATCATTCTGTTGTGTACAGGTCTTTAGAAGAGACCTTGCAAGACAAGTGATTGTGGTCAAATATTCCCAAATACACAGAGGACAGTTACCTCTAAGAACTTGTTATAAGATGAAATCGAATAGATATTCTGTAACATACGGGGGAAATCATCATAATCTTGTTTTTATACCTACCCTATGAAAAACAAGGAACATCTTCAGCTTGCTGCAATGGCTGACTTACAAGGTCTGTTTCAGCGCTTTATCCTACTGCCCACCAAACTGTGTGAGGGAACAAAGATCATGAAGTCCAATTATGATAAAAGCAGGAAGTTATACATTAAAGTTCACTAGAATTGCACAACTGACACTTGAGAGAGTATAGCAGATGGTGAGCAAAACCTCTCTTCACACAATGTTTTGGGTTTGAATGTAATTGCTGGAAATCTGGCCAGTAGGACTGTTTATCAAAAATGTGCAGTGACTGTAAAGGAAGATAAGTGTGATAATTATGAATGTGCTTGTTTGTGACACTTCAAAGATGGAGCAGAGCATTGAGATTTCGCCAAGAATCACTGCTGCACAACCCTGTTCAGCATCGGGTCTTCTTTCGTATAAGGAAAGGCAAGCATCTGGGAAATTTAACTTGAGCTGTACTTTCTATATGGAGAGAACAGAAGCAAACACTTATTTCACACTGTGGTGTTTGGCTTATAAGCAATTCTTGGTGTGCCAGTAGTAACAAGCATAAATGTAGAGTCAATATTGTAAAGCAGGAAGAAGTGAATGCTGACATGTTTACAGCATACCAGACTGTATTTGAAGGTTTTGGGTGTGTTCCAGGAAAACAAACCATAAAAATGAACTCGAATGTTATACTAGTAGGAAAGTACTGGGGAAAGTAATGGTGACATTACAAAGCAAGCTAAAAACACCGCTAAGCTCTGTTGGAGAACTGCAAGTTAGAGAGTTGCAGAGATTCAAAGACAATTGCTGGTAGATCTGAAAGTACTCACAGAAAAATATTTGGGTCCTTGTAAATCTAACTGTGTCTGCAAGACAAGAATAATCTTTGCATATTACTGGAGAAATAAAAAACAATAGAGAATGGAAAATTATTTATATATTTATGCAGTAGTAGTGGTTTCCATAATTCTATTGGCCAAATAAGCAGCAGCAGACAGGACTCTGTAACTGTAGACTTTTGGCAATTTTTTTTAGAAAAGTAAGGTTTGATGGACAGCCATTTGGTATCCAGGAAACAGATGTATATCCTGGCATGCAGTGGCAGAACGTTGAGGGATGTTACCATAGCCCACCTTAGACTGAGAAAGAATATAGGAGAAAATGTTTCAAGACACTCACCTTTTTGGTCACATTATGACGTAGCGAAAGTTGAAATCAGATATATATAAAGACTTTTCAAAGCAATTTTAGTAGCAAGTAATTGCAAAGACCTTTTAAAATAACTAACTATTTGGAGAAATTTTACAATTGAAATGCTGCAGTACAGTGATTAGTGACATCATCCCAGCCTTTTACAGAGACAAATACAATCATTCATCAAAATGTCAGTGAATGAGAAAGTACAGGAGGCGCTAATCCACCCTTTTAAACAGTTGAACACAAAGGCGTTTTGGCTTGTTTCCTCTAACAGTGGATTCAAATTTCATATTGGACCAAACTTTCTAATAGCATAATCCATGTCTTCACTAGTATTTTACAAATAGGCTGCTTATTTCTCAGTACTTGCAAAGCACATTCAACAGAGGTAGCCCAAAATCATTACCCTGTAAAAGGAAGGAAAATATCATGGTGTTGTGTTATCTCTGGTCAACTTCATCAGTGTATCTATAAGAAAGATATAAATGAACATGTGAATTGGAAGTCACTTGGAGTCACTTTTAGAAACATTTCAATGAGCAATTCTTTACCACCAATACAGGGAAAGCAAGTTACCATTGCAGAAATGCCAAATGAAAGCTGGATACAAGCCACAAAAGTGTTCAAAAGCAGCAGATGTCTTTCCCAGAGCATATTTGCATTATAGAAAAGACTCGAGCATGGATGTCAGATCACAGAGAAGGTTTGCATGAACAGTTGGAACACATTGTGGTATATTCTGTGTCACCTTGACTGATCTGTGATCTTTGCATTCCCTTGATGTGTACCACTATGATAGAGAGCAAATATTGGCCAAGTGACACTTCAGCCACAATAAATACTGAAACATTACAGAGACATATCCCAACTTAAAATTTATATTGTCCCTCGACAATATTATAAAATAGTTGTTTTAGTAGAGCTCCATAGGAGAAAGATATAAATGAGCTACCTCAGTGAGTTGATCTTCCAGTACACTTTCATTGAGACTTTGTCCAGCGATGACACATCTGTATTTTTCAAATGTCACTTTTTTTTTACAGTGAATGAAAACCATAAAGAGGCAGCAGGTCAGGAGCTGTTACTTGGCTCAAGAGAGAAATAAATATGTGGACGCACACCAATAGACTATTCCCTGTCCTCTCCCCATGCTTCGTTCTCCTTAACACTAAGTGTGTCTTAGGTTTCACCTTGAAGCTATGTCATCACATAATTTCTGTATTCTATCGTCCTGTTTGGCCCACAGCAAACTGGATATGGTTGGCCCATATCAAAGTTTGTGGCATAAATAACCACTCTAGTTGTGTCATTCATTTGCTTAGTAAGTGCATTCATAGTTTGACATGTAATATTAAGCAAAACCATCCCCAAATTTCTACTCTCCATTTGAGAAGTGACTTCAGATCATGGGTTTACCCCAGTGTACACAGAATTTTCAATAAGTCTCCCTTACTTTCCTTTGCTATCAACGTCATTCTGTTCATGACTGTTATGTAATGAAACTAATGCCTGCCTCTCAGGTACGTGATGTTATTGTCCAAGACTCTTCAGCTTTATAACATCACCTCACACTGTGCCTCTCTGAGTTTAAATTACTGTAAGGTAACAGTTTGAAAAGGCAAGTATGCAGGAATGTCAGCAAGGATGAAGGGACAAAGTACCTACAATAATAGTTTTAATGATCTCATTAAGGTATTTATTAGTTAGCGTGTAGTGCAGAAATGAAAATTGATTTACTTATCATTATAATTTCCTCCATCAATATGGTTCTACTGCAAAGAAAATGTCTGATTTGCTAAAGGAACCCAGTTCTGTTGAACAGAAAGGGAACAAAGCTTTCTCGTTTTCTAATATATTGAATTACAGATCAAGATTGTACTGAAGTACTTGAAAATCCCAGGAGGAAAACTTCAGAATAACAAGGGTAATGTTTCAAGATTGTGTGTATGCCACGGGATACTAATGACCTCCTGAATAATATAGGTATTATAAAAAAATTCACTCTATCCTCATATTATTTTTGTATACCAAAGCAATAACTATTGCTTTATGTAAACTTGTACTTGACCTCTTCTATTTTACTGTACCTGGCAATCAAATGCATTGGCCAAAGTTTCTGGAAGGATATACATAACACTCTGTTTCTTATTTCTGGTGTTTCTCCTCTGATTTTCAGATGATACATTAATTAAATTCTTCCTTACATGCTCTTTGTCTAGAAATAAAGCTGGTAAGAAATAAAACACACAGTAAAAATTTATTCTAAAGTAGTTTAAAAATTGCCTGTTGTCTTTTTAAAAATATTTATTAGTCTCAGAGGGTTAATGGTGTCATACTGAACTGAGACATAGAGTGCTTGTGTCAATATTATTAAGGTCAAATGAAGTGGCACTGACTCCAACATAGTTTTGACGCAATGCAACCTGACTAATAAAATAAAAACCTAATTTTAAAAATAATTTACCTCCTACAGACCTTAAAATGGATTTCACTAATGAAAACTAGCATGTTTTTTTCCTGATAGGTGAAGCAAATGAGACTGTGGAAGCAAGTATATGTTGACAAGGGCAAACTAAATGTCCAATGAGATGGTCTATCCAATTAGAAGTCATTTTGAACATCATTCCTCAGTGTTTAAGCACAAGGGTTTTCTAGTGCAGCCTAAGCAAATAAACCCATAAATTGTTTATTTAGCAAGATGTTCATTAACAAGTGTACTCACTAGAACTGTTCTCTAATTGACCAAAAATATTGCCTAAACCCATGAGAGAAAACAGCCTGTATTATTTTCAGCTGGTGGCTGAGAAAGACTAAACATTCAGTGAACTCTGTAGAAGACATCCAGCACAGTTCCTCAACCTGACTTTGCCTGCACAGAGCATTTAATAACCATAGGCAGAAAAACCCACCTGCACAGATGTGTTTTTACAGTTACAGCTTACAGTTACTTTGTTCGTATTTTAGTTAGGGCTTATTTTACAGAAGAAATTCTGGGGAACTGAACTAGAAAATCTGTCCGAAATCCTTTAAAGGACAAAAGGACAAGATCTACTGACTCCTAAGTGCTAGCAGTTTATAGAGGTGACATCTGCATAAGAAGGAAACAAAGCTGACACAGGTAAGAAAAAATACATGCTATAAACTATATATGGCATATGTCCACAAAAGTATTTTTTAAAAATCAACAAATCATAGTAAGTGGTACAAAATTCAAAATAGGAACCAAAGTTTCAGGGTTTGGTTCTTTGAATTGCCTGCATACCTGAAGCTAAATATTTAAATTCCCATTAAAAGATTAGAGTTAAAATGGCTTCCAATGAGGAGGGCAAAGACACTTTTAAAGACAGTTTTCACACTTGAAAAAAACATAAAAAGGAATCTTCCACAAACTC
Source organism: Origma solitaria (assembly GCA_013397895.1). NCBI lineage: Eukaryota > Metazoa > Chordata > Aves > Passeriformes > Acanthizidae > Origma > Origma solitaria. The sequence continues at coordinate 7,990 of VZRL01002455.1, forward strand.
TAAGTCCAACCTATTAATATACAGACTGGCTGGATAGTCTGCAAGATGGGTAGGAAACTGGCTAAGGGTTTGCACTCAGTGGGTGGTGAGCAGTGGATTTCACTCAGGCTGACAGTCTGTAACACCTGGTGCTTCCCCAGAGATGGCCCCCGTGCCGTTCAGCTTCTGCCCTGGGTGATGGCATTGGAAGCACCCTCACCAAACTGGGTGGTGAAGAGGACACATCACGAGGGAGAGCCAATCCTACAGAAACACATGGACAGGCTAGGAGAGGGAGCGATCAAGAACAGTCTGAAGTCTACACAAAGACAAGTGAAAAGCCTGTACCTGGGATGACATAACCAAAGAGCTTGGTACAAGATAGGACTGTGAGTTTGGGGAGCAGCCTTGTTAGGAGGTCCTGGTAGACAACCTAAATAAACATGGATCATGATTCCACTGCATCAAAGAAGACAGAACTGACCCTGGTCTTCATACCCAGGGAGTTTATTATCAGAGATAGAGGTGGAATCATCCCAATCTTCTCAGTGCTTATCAGACCACACCTGGAATATTGTTTCCTGTTCTGGTCCCCACAATTCAAGAAAATCATGGACAGGCTGAAAAGGGTGCAAAGGAAAGCCACTAAAATGATCACATATAAGAAAGTATTTTTTAACAAGGAGAACAACCTTTTACTTGAGCAAGATCCCCAATGCCATAGCAATGTCCCTGTCTCTTGAGGTTTTCCAAATGAAATTGGATGGGATGATGGATAGCTTAATATGGGTCCTCTGCTCTACAAAAGGTTGGACTCCATGATCTTTCAAGGTCACTCACAACCTGGGCACTTTTATGATTCTATGATTTCAAGAAATTTTCACAATCAGATTTGAACATTTTTGTCCACATGATTTCTTGTCAGGTAGCCAAGTAAGTAAAATAAAATATGCAAATGTAGGCCATATGGGAAAAGAAAAAGGAGACATGGCTCTATTGGTAGTGGCAAACAATGGCTAAAAATTGTGGCTGACCAAGTTTTTGAAAGACTCCTTTATCATGCAGTTTTACATGTCATTTGAATAAGGATGAAGTAGAAGAGCCACTTTCATGTTAAGAGATGCCTATCTCAGACGCGAAGCCACTCATGGCCAGAGGTGATAAAGAACAACTTTCTGAACAGTCTCTTAGCTTTAACTTTTTAACTTTCTTTTTTTTTTTTAATATGGCCATATCTCATCAGCTTCAAAACAAACTTGAACAGGCTGTTCTAAAGGAAGGCTTTGCATTGAAGCAGTCTGGTCGCACCATTTCATGACCAAGGGCAACATCTTTTAATTTGCTCCCATCTTCCCATTACCCAACTATGCAATTACTCCTTGTTGTCACACCTCCAGATTAGATTTCTGGTCTGCCTCTACTAGGTCAACTTCCGAGAGATCAAGTGGTTAGATTGGCCTAGTCCACTGCTCTCTGCTAGAATGTCTAATTTTTCATGTTAGCATGTTTTCAACCTAAGGTAAACTCTCCTAGCTCTGACACTGTAGATTTAGACACATGGAGGATGCCTGTGACCATTTTCAAGAGTAATTGAGTAACATTTTCAAGAAAATGAGAAATTTCTAAAGGGTTGAATCTGCTGCCTGGGAGAGTATCTTCTTACTTTTCAGTTACTGAAGATAAAAATTAATGGATAGATTTAGATCATACGGGAAAAATAAGAAGTTGATAAAGGCAATCACTGGATGTGCAACTGAAAGAATTGTAATTTTATTAGATGTGTAAAAGACTGATCTCACTGTTAGTATCAGCTTTTTCCTTGCACTGAAATGTTTTTGTTTTGTGGATATACTTTCATGCTAAATTGGAAGGATTTGCTCATATAACAATTTCATTTATATTATTCCAGATAAGTTAAATCACTTGTTGTATTTTATTATTTGCCATAAGAAATTTAGCCTTCAGAATTCTTGAGTTCTCTCTCAGAAACAAAAAAGGGCTTAAGTGATTTTCAGATAGATTAGAAGGGATGAATCCAAACTTGAATTCTGATCCTTGCAGAACAATGTACATGGTAAGTACACTGCACATCCATCCTCTGGATAGCGTGGAAAAGAAGAAGCTTAGATATTTGGACTCGTGAGAGATCTTGTAGTTCAGACTATTCTCTGAAAGTTCTAAAATTGTGTCAAATACACACTAAAAAAATGAGGGTGTTTTAGTTTACATTCCTTCTCTTGCCATGCACTCTTAAAAAAATGCTTAAAAAACATTTTGGTGATTTTAAAGTTCCTTCCTTCCTTCCTTCCTTCCTGACTTCATGCCTTCCTGCCTTCCTCTCATTTTACTTTTCTCTATTTCTTTCATGTATTTTGCTTTATTTCTCTCTTTTGCTCTATTTTCACAGTTATGTAATAAATTCCAGATACACAGTAATTAAGGCCCTAGAAATGTTCACAATGAAATCTTCAGTGAAACAGTCAAGTTTACGTGAAAAGGGATTTCAGTAGTAACTTCCTTTAATTTGTGAGTGCATCTTATGTATTACTTTTTGTAAATAAAACCAGACACACTCACCAATTTATAAATATGAATGTGCCCATTCATAAACTTCCTGTAAATATGTGGGAAGGCTATCTAGACTGGAAATACACGTTTGAGTCTCATCAGTTTTGTTAATGAAGAAATGAGGTGCAGATACATGAGAAAAGAAATTACCATGATAAAAATGGCACCTGGGAGGAATTGAAGAAATAGTATGAAGCTAATTAATCAAGACATGAGAAATATTTCCATTTTCTTTGTTTCAGCAGACCACTGGTTATCTATAATATGTACTCAAACAATTTAAAAAGTCCAATGATCTCAAACTGTATCTGAAAACATAATATGCATGTCTTAACAGAAAGTGTATACCATTTTCAGCAATAATGATTGAGTATTCCACTAAATTTTTTAAGGACAATACTTCTGAAAAAAGAGGAAAACAGTTTAACAGTTTGCATCAATTAATCATGTTTAGACAAGATATTTCAAGACATTTTCCATGAAAGACCTCCAACTGTTCCAAGCCCATAAGACTTAAAAAGTATAGAAAATCAGTCATCGGGAAACCACCACTAAGCTGAACTAAAGGACATCAACAGAAAAATGCAGTCAGTAGACATTATACATGTCCAATATATCAATCACTATTCAGTTTAACATAATACTACAGCAGGTGAAGATACTACTAATGTATCCTACCATCAACCAATATACTTCATACTGTGGAAAGAGGCAGTGGATAAAAGATATGTCTGTTTACAGAGAGCATACAGGATATGCTGGGATAAGCATAGCTTTCGTATTTCCTGCATGTCCCCATGAAATTTTCCCTTTGTAGAGATAAGTCTTTGCGGGGTGACCTTATTCTTTAAAAACCGTGAGCGCCTTTCACAGTGTATACAGTAGCTGTAAAGTCCTTTGAGCTAACAGCAAAGTTTTCATTAATTTTTTCACTGTTGCTAGAAGTACTGATAATACATACCTATCCAGACAAGTAATTTTTATAAGAAGTCATATTTGTCCTTGATAACAGTGATGTGCAAAGGGGTGAAAGCTTGTCAACATCATTCCATTTCCATTATTATCTGTTCATTTCATACTGTTTTGTAATGTTTTTAATTTAAGCCACCCCCAAAAAAATCTTTTAGTGCAGTGCACAAATTTTTCACTGCACCCTCCCCTTTCTAAGAAGATCTGTTCAAGCAGAAGTTCCACATACATGCACTTTAATTTTGATGTTATACAAACAAAATGAAAATTCCCGTTCCTGCTTTTTGTTTGCAGTGTGGATTTGAAAAGATTAGAATATTCAAAACCAGACTAATCTTCTTATGCTTATATTTAGTGATGCGTTAATGGCTGTTCATGATCATTTTGGGAGAACACTACAGTGTTACTTTCTAGATTTACAGATAAAACTCTGAATCTGACAAAGTGCTCACTGGCCATTCCATTTGTCTTTAATTGTCTTATTCTCTGTGTGTCACTGACATTAACTTTTTTGTCTTAAATGACCTTTAACACCTTTAGGAAAGCAACATCCATCTGCTCCACGGTCTCCTTGCCCACATTTTTTCTGACAGCAAAGTCAGTTCTAGAGCAGACACAACTCTTTTTTCAGTGTGAGTTTCACCCAAATGTGCCAAGTAGATTTCTGTCTCATTCCATGGCTTTCAGGTAAGAGGAGCAAGAAGTACACATTCTCCAGTATAATTAAAATCTAACACCCCCTTAAATCAAGATGTTCCAAATAAGGGATCAAAATATTTGAAGATAAAGCACCTATCACATTTTCCTAGTTTCCCTTCAGAGTCCAAAGCTGACTACGATTTGTGGGCCAAGTGGGCCATTTATTGGCAACTATGAAATTTTATTTTATTTATCTGTGTAGTGCTTTAGCTCTAGCAGTCATAGTGGACGTCTTAGCTGCTTGCAAACTAAAGGCTAAGAATGATAAAATTCAATACAAAATTTTTGTTAGGCCTATAGAAACTTTGTTTCTGTCTGACAGCTGTTCCAGAAGTAACTGTATTGCAGGAAAACTGGGCATGGCAATAGACTTAGAATTTATTTTTTTCTTATGGTCTGCTTGATATCTTCGTAAGAAAAAAATAGTATTTTTTAATAAACTGTTTCAAACTACCATAGTACCTGTGTTTCACTTATTTAACTCTGGTATACTATTGCTGACAACTTATGGTCCCATTTTCCTAAAAAAAACACCCCAAACCACTATATCTACGATGAATGTATAATTTGATCTCACATTGTCTCATAACTATTTAATGTTTGTTGAAAGTCCACTGGCTTCCTCTATGATTGAATTGTCATCCTCCCATAATTTTGAATTTGAGGATGTCACAGTATCTTTTGAAGCAGCATAATACTGTCAGAGACTGACAAATTATCATTCAGGCCACAATTCTGCTTAGCAAAGTGCTCAGCTTTTCCCTCATTAACATTCCAGATAAGGAAACACCTTTGCTTCTGATTTGCTTAAACCACACCAGCAGGCAGTGCACTAAACTCTTCAAAGGCAGCTGCCCTTAACCTTTTATGTTTCAGCGCTTTTCTTTTATAATTCCTTTCAACTAAACTTAAAAGTTCCTGCTTACTTCACTGCCAGTCCCAGGGCAGGTTTGATATATAGCACTTCAGCCAGAATCTGTTTTGCCCTTCAGAACTATTGACTTTTCCTGTAAGGCCACAATTCTCCTGAGGATATGTGTACACATAGAAACACACATGGAGACACACACACATGCATCACAGATTTACAGAAAAAATTCTTAGGTAAGGAAGTTCCATGGTGGTACAGGTAAGCAATAACAATGCTTTGTGAACATAGCTCAGGCAGTTAAGGAAGTTCTGGATGGTGAGGAAGAGGAGTCCTTCATTCCTCTCTCCAGAAAATTCAGCATACAATTCTGAAGAATTAGTCATCTTTCCTAAATGCAATTGCATATGTAGACTTGAAAGAACCATCTCCACTCAGTTCTTTATGATATTAAGCACACTTCTAAAAGTACATGTAATGTAGCATTGATTATGCATTTCCCAGCCAAGAAAAGTTCCTTTTCAAGCCGTAATTGACATTACAATGTTTTACAGCTGACTACAGATTCTTTAGTTCCAACATACTTCTGTCAGCCACAAGGGCAATATTTTCCCCTCTCACACTTTTCATGAAACCTAAGTCCTGCTGCTTCATTACTTCCATGCCTGTGGAACTAAAGGTGGCAGGTCTGGGAGCTTTTTGATCACAATTATGACCTAAGGGAGCTGCAAGGAACAGAGGGGGTCTTTTTTGCGTTTTGGGGTTTTTTTGAAGTCACAGTATTTCTGAACATAACAGTTGGAATTGAGGTTGAAAGGGCTCAGATTTTATGTTAGGGAAACTAGTAGTTCTATACATGGAGGAATTCATGAAACTTCACTTCCTGGACTGTGGACACATTCTCTGATGTCTGATAGTGTGTCACAGATGATGGAATTTTTTAATTTAAGTTAGATTATTAATAGCTTCTCTGCCTAATGTGGCCATTCTCTTTCTTAATAATGCTTCAGTGCATGCTGTTGCCTTAGCCAAGGGAATATTTCTCATTCACTTGTTTTCACTAACTTCTTTGAATTCTCCAATCTTTTGATGAGTTTCAGTGACATTTGGAAAAGGACTAAAAAGAAGGAAGACAAGAAGAGGGCTACGTACATAATATGAAGGGAAAAAACAATTTTTAATTGGATCCACAGATTTTACCTAAGGAAACTAAGTTGGAAAATGACACATCTGTGCTAGTCTCAGTTCAGGGGGTAAACATAAATGAGCACTGTGATGCTACGCATGAACAGAGAGCATTTTTGGAGTGAGAAGGTGCAGGTCTTTCTTCTCTTTCCTGTATTTCTACTTCATCACTAGTGTCAGCTTCTGAAGGAAGAAAAGAAGAAAACAGTGGGCTCCAGCCCATACCTTACTGCTAAATAGTTGCAAAGGGAATTCCATGCTTACGGATTACGAATAGATAATGCATAGGCTCAGCTCTTCCATCTTCCCTCACACAAAAAAACCCAAAAAAACAACCCAGAGGCATTAGAAGTAGAGAGGTTTTGTGGCAGGTCTGATTTTTTGGGAATACACAAAAAGAAAAAGTGTTCAGTCGTGTTCTGAACACAATCATTACATGATTATCATCAGAAAAACATCTGCTGAACTCACAATAAACACTTGCACCCAATACCTTTACACTTCCAACATTGCTTCTCAGTGTTTGCTTCTAGAAAGAGACAGTTCTGTTCTGTAGATGGGTCGTAGTCATGGCAAGTAATCCATCTCTTCCAACCATGTCTTTCAGATGCTGGCTATATTCAGTTTTTAGTATCATCTAGGTATGCTAAAATTTATAATTATTGCCTGCAAGCAGGAAACAATGCTATTTTCTCTAAAAAATGTGAACCTGGGTAGAGTCAAGCTCTTATGTTTCTCCACTGGATCTTTTTTACTGATATCTAACACATCTTTGCTGCTTCTGGTGCTAGAATTCCTACCTGAGTAAAAGGAATACCTATTTTCAAATTTCTCTCAAACTCTTTTTTCTCCAGTATTTTGTATTGCTGACACTGACTTCAAGATGCTTCAGAAACACAAATAAACTCTTCTGTAGTGAAGAACAAGAGAAGAAAGAAGCCCTCAAAACTGTTCATAGGAGAAGTACCAGATATTTCTAGCAGCTGTCTGGCAGAAATTAGAATAGATGTAGATTCAAACCCATCCACACAAGAAATGACAATCCACAGCCACAGTAAATTGCTTTCCAATTTATATTATTAATAAAAGGGTCAATGAAATTCCAGACTTTTACTGGTGGGTTCCATGCCACCATGCCTTCCAAACTACAAGTCATGTCCTAAATCTGCAAGACACATTTATCTTTCAAAAATTAAAACAGGAAAAAACTTTTAAAATGTTGTTTTTATGTCCAAGGCACCAAAGTAGAACCTTGTGTTTTCTGTTCATATGACCAAAAATAAGTTCAGTATCAGATCAGGTCCACTGAATATCTTAGATTTAGTTCTTAGAAAGACAATTTATTAGATCAAGGAAGCATGCAGAGTTTTCTTTGGTATGCAGTACTCACTGATTTATATCTCATGTATATAAAGAAATAAATAAGGAAAAATGTCCCTTGTGTCCTCTATCACCCTTTTTCTCCTGATGGTGTTGTTCATAATCACTGCATGAACTCATGGATGACACCTGTCTAACTTTTTACATTAGGAGATAAAGCTTCAATTATTATGCTGAATTGAAGAGAGAGGTTGATTTACTAGTGTTAAAATTGCTGTGACTTTGTGACCCAGAAATAACCATGATTACAAAAATGTAGTTCTCTGGAAACTTAAGGATAAATAAAAGCAACATTTGATTGCCAAAGCGTGCTTTAAAAGCCTTTGAACTAAACCCCACACTGTATTAGAAAACACAGCATTTGAAGGACCAAAGGAAGTGGATGGGCTGTGGACCTGAACTAAGGATAGTTGAAGTCAACAAAAAGGTTTCCATTCAAAAGAATTATTATCAACCTTAAAACATGAATTTCCATGACATAGTTTTATTAATAGTTGGAAAGGTTTTGTTCCCTGCTGATATTTGGAAAACTGCAGTTTTGCCTGCCAGGAAATGTAGGACTTTGTTACACAGACCGTTCCAAGGTCTAGAGCAAGTTGATGATGAGGAGATTTCTGTGGAAAAATAATAACTTCAGACCCATTAAAAAGCTTGGAGAAAGATGTTTGTTTCTGGCACCTCTAAGAAAAGGGTGTTTATTAGAACAGGGAAATAACATATATTGAATTATATTTAATTAAAAATAATATTCAGAAGGGAGTACAGTAGATCAAGGAATCTTTCAGACCTGTGATCTAAGCAAAAGGACTGGCAAATACAAGCAAAAGGCTGCATGAGCAGTCTCATCATTGAAAATTTTGCCGCAGTAGGGGGAAATGACAGACACCAAGACCTGAAATGGTAGAGCAAATTCAACTACTGTGTAGCAAAGCAGTAGATGCCAGATTTAAACTACTGATCTGGATCCTACTTCTTGAAGGAAAGGGTAAAATTTGATTTCTTCAGTTTCTCGAAACTTTTCCTGATCTCCACAGTCTCTGAAAGATGATTGAGTGTGATTCTCACAATTACATGGTCCAGCTCCCCCAGGCAGAGTGTGTACATACCATTAGGACATGTAAATGTCTGTGAAATCAGCTTGTTCAAATGTCTGTTAGTCTGATCTTCCTCCAGTTGAGGAAAACCTTCCAGTGTGCTGAGCTTTCCCACTCATCTCAGGGCCCTGGAAATCATTGGAGGCTGGTGTCACCAATGATGATTGAGCTGAAGAAGGACCTGAGTATCTTGGCTTTTTATCCATCCCTTATGCCTGGATCTCTTCCATGTTCATCAGTGAATGTTCCTGTGAAGACCATTTGCAGCTGATATACCTGTAGAAATCTTCCCTATTTTTTTTTATGCTCGTCACCAAGTTTTATTCCAGGCTTTACCTTTTCTAATGCCACACACTTCGGCACTCAAATAGCATCTCTTTGTATTCCTTCCAGGTCACCTCCCTTTCTTGATATATTTTCTTGGAATCCTTCTGTCATCTTGGCTTTATTTCCCACATATAGGGGTCAGCCATTCCTGAGGTGGAAGTAAGAGATATTTGAACTATCAATGAGCTCTCTTGCACTCTTCTCCATAACCATTTTGCAAAGGATTCTTCCAAGCTAGTTCTTGAAGATGACAAAAGCTGCTCTGACGAAGTCCAGAGCCTTGGTTTTTCATCTGTCTTGCTCCCTTCTCCCAGGATCCTGAATTTCACCACTTTGTGGTCTCAGCAGCTAAGGCTGCCTTTCGCCTTCCCATCCTCATTGAGTCATTCCTTGTTTGCAAGTGTGAGCATAGCATCTCTTCTCATTAGCTCCTCTACCTTTTAACATCAGGAAACTGCCACTGACACTCTTCAGGGATATCCTGGAGTGCTTTTTTTTTCTGCTCTGGTGTTTCTCCAGATGATATCAGGGTAGTTGAATTTACTAATGAGTAGCACGGCCTGTGAATTTGAAGTCACTTCTAGACTCATCTGCTTGTTCTTCCTGATCAACATCCATTATGTCACCCTTATTGTTCTGTTCTCTAATCCTTACCTGTGAGTTCTCATTTGGTTTATTATCTACCCCCCAAGACAGAATAATAAAATAGTATGGATTGGAAAGGACCTCAAAGAACATCTAATTCCAGCACTCTAATTCCCATGGATAGGGATGCATTTCACTAAACCAGTCTGGTCAGAGCTCCAACCAGTCCTTAAACACTTTCAGGGATGGAACATCCAGAACTTCTTTGGGAAACCTGTTGCATAGCCTCAACACCCTCACAGTAAAGCATTTTTTTCTTCTTTAATCTAAACCCACTCTCCTTCAGTTTGAAATCATTCCCCTTGCCCTTTTACTACATGCTCTTGTAAAAAGTCTCCCTCTCTCCTTTTTTAGGTTCTCTTCAGGTGCTGGCAGGATGCAATTAGGACACCCTGAAGCCTTCTCTTTTCCAGGCTGAACAATGCCAATTCTCTCAGCCTTTGCTCACAGGAGAGGTACTCCATCTCTCTGACCATCTTGGTGGCCTTCTCTAGACGTGTTTCAACAGCTCGATGTCCTTTGCTGTGCTGGGGTTCCTAATTTAAAGCCTCTTTTACTAGTTTAATCTTAATGGAAAAGATACCTTCATCGTGCTTAGTGAGGTGCATCCCATCTCTCCAAGCGGATGTTGACTCTTGAAGATGTATCCATGGTCATAGATACCAAATTCTTGTTGCTGACACCAGCTCTGCAAACAATTGTAGATACACCATTCCAGTGTCTTTCTCCTTAGGCCCTTTCCCCTTACCAGAAGGACTGAGGACACCACTTGGGCCCCATTTCTCCAACTGCCACCATCAGAGCTATCCAGTCATGTTTGATACACTACAGGTTGCCATTGGTGTGCATATGGAAGAAGAGCTTGCTAGAATGCAACGTCTCTGGTACTTATCACCCTTTTTGGAAGCAGCTGCTGCTCTGAAGTTACTCCTATCATTCCCAGAAATGCCTCAAGAGTCTTCAATGACTTTCCTAGTTTATTTGGAAGGTCTTGAAGCAGGATCAATGAATTGTTTCACAAACTGCCGTGTTTATTGACTGCCTCTGTTACCAACACTGGAAAGGAAGAAAGAAAATAAAACCAGTCTTTAATCAAAGACCTTTTCATGCTTCTATCTGACATCACCTGTACCCTATTCTGACATTCCTATGCCTTTTCCCCTGACCTCAAAGCACCTTTCTGCTCATTTACCCCAAAGGTGAGTGGGTATTCAAGGGGTGGTCCTGAATTGCCCTTCATAGGACCCCCTCCCTCCAGCCAGCTTGCTCACTCTTTCCCCTTTGCAGGTCAAGAGGAACAACTTTCATAAAATCCAACTATGGTGCTTGTGTAAGCCAGGAGCTCTTACTGTTGGCTTGAAACAGAACCCTTTCTACACAGAAGGTTATCCTTGCAGTTTTAATTTTAGTACATGGATTTCTATATGTCACTCCCTCAAGATTTCAGGGGATCAGGGTCACCTTTCCTATTTATCAGAAGGTTCAAGAAGGCTGAGTTTCCTGTGTCTCACTGCTAACCACATCTGTTACTTCAGGCTGATTATACCAACTCCTAAATGAGCTCTTGGTGCTGACTGAGGTAAAATGCACCCATAACAGCAAATTCACGAAAATTAAAATTGAAAACAAACAAAAATTAAAAACAAAAAATGCTTCCAACACCCACCCCAAAATGAACAAAACCAAACCAAACCAAACCAAACCAAACCAAACCAAACCAAACCAAACCAAACCAAACCAAACCAAACCAAACCAAACCACAAAAACCTGAGAAAGACAGAGAATGTGAAAGTATGAAAGACAAAAAAACATGCATCTTTATACTTTCACCAGAGTTACATGATCTCTCTCCTTACTGACATGGCAACTTCCCTTGATCCTGAAATTCATGGGTCTCAGGCTGTATTTCCCCAAGAAGGCCCATTTCTGCTTTGACATCACTCAGATACAGCAGTCATGCTTTGTCATTTTGTTTTCCCCTTTCTTTCTCTATTACAAGCCTATTTAACTTTGAATTGATGAATTCAGTTTATAAAACTGGCAAAATGAAGGACTAGTTGTCCTGTTTGGTGGGGCAAATATTTTTGTGGTTAAATGGATGGTGCTGCCATGCTTATCAGGCTTGCTAACTACTGTGATTCAGTCAGGAATTAAACTATATTATCTTCCACAAACACCCACCAAAAAGTTATTGGCAGTAAGTATACTTATTGACTTGTATCTTGCTTACTGAATCATAAATGGTTATATCACCTGAATGTTAATTAAAGCACATACTGAATTTCTGCTGTTGAAGTAAATGGGTGTTCTGTGTGCTGGCTCTGATTAGGATGAGGTACTTTGAGATAATGATAGCCAATGAGTAAGTGTCAAACTTCTCATATCCAAATTCTTGCTTAATCTTACCTTTCAAGGCTATTTTCTAAGGACACTGTAACATCTCCTAGGTCAAGTTGTTTTATCAATGACAGCTGCCTTTATTATACTGAAAAACTGATCTTATAATAGTTTTTCATACTATTCCCCTAAATCCCATTAATTTAATTATAGTTGCCAGCATCCTTTTTATTCTGAATGACATTCAGCCTGTTGATGCTGTTGGCTTATTTTGTACTACATGCTGCCACACAACATTTGCTATAACACCATCTTTTGTAATCAGGTCAAGTAACTGTAAAATATTTCCTTATTGACTGATTCTATGGACCCATCATGGCCTCTCAGTGCTAATTCTTTCTCTTCAGGCACAAAAGATAATTACTTCTATTACTGTCTAAAATAACATATTTAATTGACAGTCATTTTCTGAAGATGCCCATTAGTTCAATGGCACCTCAGCTCCCATGTGAAAGGGATTGAGTATATAATTTATTTATCCTTGAAACCCCAGCACAACAGTAAAATCTGATGAACAGTGAAGCACAATTTTCTACTCTGTTTTTCAGTGTGCTTTAAGAGAGGCTAAAGAATGCTAAATAATCTTGACACTGTAGAGGAGCTAGGAGGACAGAAGTACTCAGACAAGTCGTGAATGTCCTACAAGATATTGATGGCCTTTGTCAGTGGTTTCACAAGGACAGGATAAAAAGAAATTCTGCATAGAATCATATGTGAAAAGTTGAGAGAGATAATTTTCGCAGCAGATGCCCCAATTTATGCATGCACAGATAGTACCTCTTTCATACAAGGTCAGAGTTCTTGCAATGCAGTAATCACTATAAGGTTACAATTTAGATTTAGTTGTAGCTTTTGCATTGTGCTGCCTCCCAGATTCTGCCATCAAGTAAAAGCAAAAAAAAAGAAACCCCACAAAAAACCCCACACCAAATGCAAAAGCAAAAACGTACCCCACTGTACAAGTTATAGACTTGTATAATTTCATTCATTTTCCCAGAGGTCTCCTGTGTTATTTTATACAACACTGTTTTCCCCTGCACCCCTCAAACCAGTACTTAGCCTGGAAGGACGCCTGGTTACTCCAGTTTTGTAATTCTGAAGGTTACTCTGCACTTGTTTTTAAATGAAGAATTTATTTTGGGGAGTCTTGGAGGGTTATGTGTCTTGGGGTTTTGGTTTCATTTGTTTAAGGGTTTTTTGATTGGTTGTTTGGTTAGTTTTTTTAGTAAAGCTAAATCTATTTCTGTTCTCTGTGATAAATTTAGTGTACTCAAAGCCTCATTTTTTTTCTTTGAGCTTGACCAGTTTTGATAATCCGTTAGTAAGGCTTACTTTCTTACTGGCTAAAGATCTTTTTTAAGTCTCATCTCCTCTGCTGACACACACAATAATATAAAAATCATTAGGTACATACACAATCTAGGATATGGAAAATTTTATCATTGCAAAGGTATGCTGATTTTTTTAAAATGCAAGTTAGTTAACAAGTGTGCAGTTTCCTATTAATTTATTTCCTCTCTTCATTGAGTCCTGATGATATAGGAAAACAATGTATTTTCAGTCTACATTTAAATTAAATTAAATTAGATTAAAATGGAACTATAAATGGGAGGGTATATGTTTGTAGGTGAGATTTTTTGTCGTTTTAGGTAGGATCCAGATATACAGTACATCCTCTAATTCAGAAATGTTGTAAACCAGCGATAAACAGCAAAAGTATGAAAACATGATGCCAAAATGTTTATCATAGAAGGTGAACCTTCTGCTTTCATTTTTCAATTTATAAAGGAATGTATTTATTTATTATAAGCAATTATAATCCTTTGTGCCTTGTTATGTGGTACCTACTTTCCCCTCTCCATCCAGTATTTTTGTGAATAGTTAGAATAAACTGGACATTATTTTTCCTACATTCCTTCCAGGAAGGCCAAAATTTAAATAAAAATTCTAAGATAATATTTCTATTGCACATCTCCAGAGACATTAAATGTTTACAGCTTGTTTGACTCAGAGAAAAAGAATGTAAAGCAAATACACTTTATCCCTGAACCCTGAGAGTCTCTCATATGATACCTGCCCTTGCTTATCCACTTTGAATAGAGAAGTTGTTGTAAGCATCCAAAAGTATTGGATATCAGGAATGTTTGATTTTAAAATAGCTACCGTTAAAGACTATGACAAAAGCAACACCAACAGTTTGAAAAACATGTGAACCTGTGCACTTCAAAGAAAAAAAGCTGTCACTACTGAATGCAATTACTTCATATGAATGAGTTATTTTGTGATGGGGGAGGTCTTTCTGTACTGTCCTTCCTTCGTTTTGCGTCAAGGCACTGCACCAGACACAGTAGTTGTAGAGTGGATATTTCAAGCCTAACGTAGTATGGACTAAGCCATAACTAGCAAGTTACTGGATAAATTGTTGTGATAGATTAGACTTTCCTTGACACAGTCATATTTTCATGGACTTGTGTCGTGGGTTTGACCCTGGCTAAATGCCAGGCACCTACGACATTTGCTTTCTATGCTCTCTCCTGCTGTAGCTATGCAGAGGAGAGGAAAAACTAATACAAAACACTGGACTTATGAGTTGAGATAAGATCACTGATAAGGAGACGCACAAAATTCAGGGCAAAAGCAGGTAGGAAAATTAAAGTTGCAAAAAAGTGATTTATTAATCTAACAGGGTCAGAGGATAAATTGGAGATAAAAATAAGCTCTTAAGACACCGTTTTGTCACTGACCCCCCTTTCCCTCTTAAGGCACCACTTCCCAGCTCACCCCCTCCCCCTCCTTTCCAGCTATCCAACAACTCCTGGGCAGGAGAAGGTTGTGGGTTTTTCTTAGGTCAGTCCATCACAATTCTTCTACTGCAAACACTGTTTCTCTATTTGTCCCCTCTCTCCATCCAACCAACAGATCCGGGCTGGGGCAAAGTATGTGGCTTTTCTTAGTCAGTCTAAGGCCACAATTCTTCTGCTACAAACACTGTTTCTCTACTCACCCCTCTCCCTATTAAGGCCATTTCTCAGCTCAACCCCTCCCTCCTTCCTTCTAACCAACAGCTCCGGGGTGAGGGCAGGGTATGGGGGTTTCCTTTGGTCAGGGTCAGTCCATCAGGGGGAAGAATCCTCTACTTAGCCATGGGGGTCCCTCCCACAAGAGACAGTCCTCTGCGAACTTCTTTGGTGTGGGTCCAATCTCATGAGCAGCCCCGCCCGATTGCTGCTGTCCGAGATTCTCTCCAGGCTGCAGAATTCCAAGCCGAGGCCAGGCTGTTTCCATCCCGGGAGCAAGGCCTTTCTCTCTCCTGCAAGGCCTTTGCAACTCTCAGTCTCTGGGACTCCCACTGGATCACAGCTTCCTGCAGGCATACACCTGCTCCTCTGGCGTGGGCACCTCCCCACAGGCTGTGGGGGGTTCTCTGCATCCCCTGGACTCCATGGGCTGCAGGGGGACCACCTGTTCCCCCCATGGTCTTCACCACGGCTGGCAGAGGGGTTTCAGCTCTGGCACCTGGAGCACCTCCTCCCCCGCCTTTTCCACTGACCTTGGTGCCTCCACGTTGTTCTCTGTCACATATTTTTACTTCCTCCTCCTCCTTCCCTGGCTAAAAAGAAGTGCGTGCTCACATTGTTTTGATTTCTTCTCAAATATGTTTCACAGAGGCGTAACTAACATCTCTAATTGGCCCAGATTTGGCCAGCAGCATGTCCATCATTTTCAGAGCCATCAGAGATTGGCTCTGCTGGACGTGGTGGAGAAATTTCCAGAATCTTTACTCAGGACATGCAGGAGCCATCTTTGTACCCCACCCTATTCACTGGCAAAAACTGGGCCAGGCAAAACTACAACAACTTGACATAGAAAGTAATGCCTCTAAGGGAAAAAAAAGTTATGGGTGTGGTCTAGTTTCTTCTTAACCTGATTTTAGGAGGCGTAATTAATTAGAATTTATTCCAGATTCCAAAATTGTAAAGCACTTTGTACTGGCAAGTTTCATTACAAAATAATGCTGTTGTTTGGGAACAGTAAAGATTAATATATTGTTTCTTATTACGAGTGGGACTGCAGAAAGCTGGTAAGCTAACAACCACTTGTGAAGTTTGGTCATCTCTTCAAGTTTCAACCAATGACCCAGAGGTCATAGAAAAGCTATAAGAAGTATTCCAAATTTTGTGAGACCTCTGCCTTTCTTTTTAGGTGAAAGCCCTTGGGGAATGCACAGAAGCTCATATTATAAAGGACTGCTAGTACAGCTTTGCAGGGTCAGCTGAAAACAAATTCCTAGGAGCGTGTTAAAGGCTTATTAACAAGGATTCTGGTGAAAAAAAAACAACAAAAAAAAAAACCCGCCAAATTAATGCTCCTTAATTAAACAACGGCAGGCCAGCCTTCTTATTTGACATCCTTTCTGTCCTTGGATGCCAGAAATAATTCCTGTACAGCAGCTGGTTATCCTCCAGCAGTAATAACTACCAGCACTCGTGGAGAAATAGTCTTCTTGTCTGTAGAGCAGGTCATTGATACTTCTTATCTCAACAGTATGTCATGACTGAAGTGAATAGTAAAGCAAAGTAACTAGTAATGAAAATCAACTCTTTTGTGAACCATTTCAGAAGCCATTCTCTACAGTCATTTGAAGATGTGGTGTCTGGGAGGACTGAAGCTTGTTATTCCCCTGGATGTTTCTGTGAAAGAAGAAATCATACAGTGCAGGAAGGAATGCTGGCATCTCAAAGAACACCTTAAGTGTTACTCTCCGCAGCTACAGGCAGGCACAGGGCTCCATGTTACAGCAACTCTCTATTCAATTGTCACTGCTGAGAAGTGGGTGGGAGACAACAGGATGTGCTCCAGTAAGTCAGGAAAGAGGAGGGTTGCTAAAAGAGGGGAGCGAGTCAGAAAATCTCGGAGAACAGTGAACTGATGAACAGGCTTCACAGGTGTTCCCAGCTTGCTTTCGAACCGCTGTCATTCTGAATGCTCTTAGATGTTATCTCTTCAGTGTCACCTCAGATGTTTTCTCACAATTTTACTTTCTTTGTGCAAAGACGTTGTGCTCATTTTCTTCTGACAGGCGCATTGTCGAACATGTGTGTCACGGTCATGTGTCTCAGTCTTGCCCTCCCTACCTCAGAAAGTTCTGCCTGAAACCTAGAGGTGGTGAAAATGCTGCTGTTCATCTGATGAAAGGAATACATTTACAGGCCTCCATCAAAAGACATGTTGCATTCTTTCCCAGCTCTCCTTCAGTTACAAATCTTGTATCTAGGATACCCTAATATGGATGCACTTAATAGGATTCTGGAACTTCTAAGATGAACTGTAGAGAATCAGTGAATCTGCAGCCCAAGCAATGCTGGGCAGCTGACCCACTCAAGTTTTCAGGGAACATATGTCTGTGAGGAAATAAATACATCAACTGAAGTCTGTCCTAGAAGTCTGTCTAATTCTTGAGTATATATGCACGTTCATCTAACACATGCCAACCTTGATTTGTGTTAAGAGAGCACAACACGTTAAAAACTTCACTTCTCCCTGATGTCAAAGGAGTAGCAGGTGAGGACAACGATTGACAGCACTAAAAGTGGAAGCAAGGGACCCTTGATGGCTGTTGATTGTTGAACTGACAATGTGTAGTGCCTCTGTTAATCTACATGACTTCTGATGACTCTGATTAGAGCTGATTCACTAAAGAAAAGCGATTTCCCATCAATAGCACAGTAATGAATCATGCCTAATGTTGATCTCTGTTTCTCTGACAGTTTAAGTACACAACTTTGAAACGCTCTGTCATGGATAACCCAAAATGTTACTGTATTCCATATCTATCTGTGCCCCAAGTGGTTTCAGTCTCTTTAAGGCCCTGCAGTGGGGAAGCTGGGGCAGAGTGGCACTGCAGGTGCTTTTAAAGTTTCCTCAAGCAGGCAGCTTGTACCCCTTTAGCATGTGGTTTCTGCCTTGCTGGCTTCTTGGGTTTGAGCCTTAGGCAGAGGTTTTTACTTTTTGGGCTCTCTTTTAAGTTTTTTTCTCTTCTATTGGAGAGACTGCACTTGGCAGTTCTGAACTGCCTGGGGGCAAATTCCACAGGTGCCTGCCTGTCTCCTGGGCAGAGAGTGAGTGGATTGGGATCTCTCCATCCAGCCAGCCCAGCTCGCCAAGGCACCAACCAAGGACAGGAGATCACAAGTCACCCCAGACCTCTCCTGCCATGAGAAGGGGGAAGTCCCTGTGTGAGTTCTAGCCCCTGGATCCAGATAATGCCAGCTGGTGTTGAGGAGATGAGCAGAGTGAGGCAGAGGGGGAAGATTGACCCCATCCGTCCCTCTGTTCTTCAAACCATGTGAACCACACTACAGAGTATCTTGGCAGGGCTGCCTCTGGTGTTTTGGATCTCTCTTTGTTCTAGGGACTCTCTGAAGTGTAGCAGATTTGTATCTGGTGATTATTTGCCGATTCTTGACTGTTGCTGTTCCTCTTGCTGGCAAACTGTTATTTTTTCACTTAAATCTACTCGTACTCATTCCTTATTAGCGGAGAGGGATTAGTTGAACCCAGAGAGGGAGCCAACTCATTCCAGAGTGTTCTCCTTCAAATTGTTTTAAACCAAGATACACTTCTACTGTGTTACTTCAAATACTGCAAAAAATGCTGCTCAAGCTCTCCTGTAAATGTAAATAAAAGTAAGTGTATGAAAACCTGTATGGCAACTGACTTTTGCAGAGGACACCGGTTCCTTAAGCAGCCTTATAAAGGTTTCTTTGCAGTGCAAAACACATACAGTGAAGGATAAATGACATAATTATCAGCATGATAGCAGCTTTGGAAGAAACACACACCATTAAAGAGAATTAAAAACTGTGAATAAGATTCATCGTGTCACCTAATTTAATCTGAGCTCTTTGCCCACTGGAAGGTGATTCTCTGAAAATATACAGCATTAACAGGTAAAGAATATCTGGGTAACTAATAACATTAATAAGACTGGGTAACATTCTGCTTATTTTTTTAACAATCTGTCAGTAGCTTTTTTAAAGCAGAAAATTGTATAAAAGACATTCTCTAAATTATCATTTATTAAAAGCAATACTTTATCACAAAATGTGCACTTGTTCTGAGAAGGTGTTGCAAAGACAGAACTTTTAACACTCCTAGAAAGTGGGTAGTTTCTGTCTTTCCCTATTCCTGGGTAGCTTTCTTTCACTGAATGAAAACCTTTTGTCATTTCTGAAGTTTAACAGAGACTTGGAGCTCAGTATACTGGGGCACGCTAGCTCGTTCTTCACCCAGCGCCACCCATTTCTGTACACCAACAGCTGATGACCAGCATGAGGAGGATTAGTCCTTGCAATACTTGTCACCACCTTCCCTTTTTGTTGTTTGGGTTTTTTTTCCCTGTCATATGAAGGGCTTAGCAAAATAAGTCCTATACATTTGAAAAGTTTTACTTATTGTTCCCTTTAGTATCACAGAATCTAGAATCACAGAATTTTCAGAATGATGACAAAGTGGGGGAGGATTTCCAGCTGGACTAGAAAAAAGACAGTAAGCCATTGATACATTAATAAAACATCTATCAACAGTTTTTATTTTAACCATGCTTAATTTAAGTTATAATTCAAAATGAGTTACTTGGATAGACATGACCCTGATCCAAAAAGGGTGTCAGCGATGCAGACATGGCTTTTTCCTCCCCACCTCTTCAGTAAAAATCCCAAACATACAATTTCATTTTATACATGTATTGAATGTTCTGAGAGAAAGAGAAATTGGCATGTTGCACAAACTGCTTTTTTCTTCCTCAGTGACACCTCAAGTAAGATTCATGAGGACATATTTTTCTCTCCTTCTAGAAACAAATGAAGCATGAAACCTCCCTGGACCCAGATTTGAAAGGTAAAATTTACTCAGTCATACCCAAGCAGCAAGACTTATAGAAAGCAAATTAATCATCTCTTATGTGTACTCATGATACGTGGGTCTTTCACAATATGCAGGTTTAATTTTGGAAACAGAGGTCAAAGTTTATTCTTAGTTAACTAATGCTTAGGTAAATATCTGATGAGTGAACACTGCAAAAGCAACACTTCTACTTGGTAGAAAAACTTGTACAAATAGCATAATCCCTCAGTATGTACATCAGATTATTTACCCAGTTAAAGAATAATGTCAGGTAGGATATTTTCTAGTTAATTAGTAGTTGGAGTAGCAATACCATTGCAAACATAGTGGTTCCATTCAAAGAAGTAGACTTACTGTGCAGGTAAATAGTGAACTTAACCCTTAAATTGTAATGTTAGCATATTTGATTCCATAGTCACTGATATACAGCCTTCCCTTTTCAAATAAATTCTCAGTACAGATATTACATTAGAATTAAAGGAACAGTGTTAATATTAATAATCATACATGTTACAAAGCTTCACTTATGTAAGCCTTTGTTCTGGTGTAGTCTGTTGTGAAGTGAGATGGGACCCTGCCAGGGTCATTATTTGTATTTATTGAGTAGCAGACTAGTTATAAGAACAAAAAAATCAATATTAATGGCTAGAACACAAGTTTAGCTTGACCCTGAACAGGACATATTAAAGCAACAGCATTTTCCCTTTCTTTCTTTCTTTCTTCTTTTTTTTTTTTTAGAAAAAGTATATGTGGGCTTTTAATTCAGCCAATTCAAATGAAAAGTAAAGTCCAGTGCATCTGCATTTCTCTTATGATTTCATCTAGATATCACACACTTTTATTTCTGCCCTAGGCTTTGTGATAATTAGGACCATATATGTAATTGCTTTTGAGTTTTGTCTGCCAAACTGAGAAAGAAAATAAAATTTACTGAATTTTTCTTGTTTGCCATAGGAAGAAGGAAGAAAATTCTCAAAATACACTGCTGTTATAAAAGAAAAGCGTTAACAATCTGCTCATGCATTCTGCTGGAAGCTGAGCCATTCTTTTACAAGAAGAATCAAGGAAGTAAAGAAGTTTAAATGGGCATCTATGCACTAGTTTTCATGTGAATAAAAATATCTTTCTAAAGAAAAGTATCTGAGCCAGAGACCTAGCATGTAAAATTTTTACCTGTTTTTTTGTTCTTGTATGTAAAGAGAAAGGAATTTTAACAGAACATATCAGCAATTTTATTATAGGATTTTTTACTGATAAACATTGAATTTAGAGTCATTGAATCATATCCTAAGTTGGAATGGATGCACAAGAATTTAGAAGTGGTTTCTTTTCTTTTTTTTTCATGAAAAAATAGAAAAGAAATTACAGTTATCCATGCTGTTCTTCATGCTTTTTTTTCCCTTTTTTTTTTTTTTTTTTTTGGAGGGGGGGTGGTGGAGGGAGGGAACATTCTTTTTCAAATCAACAAACAATTTATAACAATAATGTATGTCATATGAGAATATTATTAGTGCTTACAGAAATGACTGAAAAGCACTAGCTCCAGAGTAAAGCTGGAAGATATATTTTGACCAATAATTGTCACTCCTAATGACCTCTTTCTGAAGTGTTTCTTACTGTAATTCTTCAGAGGAGTTTCTGTGCAGCTAGTTTTGTTTGTATTTTGCTTAAGGCTCTATTGTGTTCTTTCTATTAATCCTCCAAGAATCAAATTATTTTGTTCTGAACTTGGCCCATCAGATTCCTGCTCAGGAAACAGATTAATTTTGACCAAATTAAGACACACCCTCCTGAGAAATGAAGATCTTGTCAAATTTCATAAACTAAACTCTAGCCATAGTTGAAGCTAATCTTTTAATAGTAAGGAAGAAAAAAATTCTCAGCTCATAACAGGATATGTCACAATTCTTGCTTGTGACTTGACTGTTGAGAGCAGAATGGATGTTCATAGTATTTACGTAAATTAGACAAATCAACTGGCTTGCAATTCCAAGGAATGGGTTCCAACTGAAATAAATGCATAGAAACACAAGCTGCCACTGCAATGTACTCACATTACAGATCAGCAGGTGGATCTGCATACCTTCCCTCAAAGTGCATCAACACATTGTGAGAGGAATTTTAAGACTTAAAGAATCAGGACTTAAAGTTGAATGAAACCTCCTTGATTTGTGATGTTGATCAATGTTTGTAAGTACATGGGCAGAACCGCAAATATCTTTGATTTTAATTACCTTATTCAAAAATAGTAAAAAAACTCCTTAGTCTTGAATGGAACACTGCTTTCATTTTGCAGTGGATTATTTACAGCTCTTGCTGATGGAATCTCTTCCCAGAACAGGTTGAATGGCTGAAGCCATCAGACCATAATAAAATTTACATCTTTCTAAACCTTGCAGAGAAACATCAGCTGACTGAGTCTAGCATTAGTACTGTACTTTTCCTAATCAATTAGGCAAGTCAAAAAACATCCACTGGAATGACCCTGTGGAAGAAAAGTGATTCACAAATGTAAGATCCACCATATATCTCTTCAGAAAAAGGCTGAAAACGGCGGCAAAAGGAGGATAACCATCTGTGTATGAGAACAATGTATTACTAAGTTACATCACTGACTCTTTCAAATAAAGTATTTCTATCTCACATACCCATCCCTGTAGGATTATTGAATGAGGTGCTTAAGAAGTAAAATGGAATAAAGTACATCACACATTATGAAACTGAACATATATGAAAATCAGTTCTGAGATTCCATGGCACAGTTATATGTAGAAAATAGAGGCTCAGAGCGCAAGGAACATCCTAATGTTATTTTGATCTTGAGAGAAGAATAATGCAGGCTATTTCAAACTTTTGGTAAAACAAGACTTTTCAGTTAAATGTGTTTGAGAACATTTCTGACATTGACATTTATTTCTTCAATTTCATCTGCAAATTCCGTACATAATTAGAAGCATCATATAAATCACAAATCAAAGCCATGAAGACTATAAAGCAAAAATTGCTAAAGCAAGTTTGTTCACTTCCTATTCACTAAACTTCACCTATTAAATCAAATAAGGTTAATTACCTTGGACCTTTTATATGTTTTATATGATGCACTACATTTTTCTGAAAGTTTTTCCACAGATGTCAAAGAGATTACTCAGTCTCAGAACTTAGCTTGAAACTATTAAAGAATATTTTTTGAAAAAAAAAAGTTTTATTTCTATAAATGTGAATTATTAAGTCTAATTTTTTGAGGATGGATTTGAACTTTTTAGGAGCACAGAAATATATTAAGGTAGCTAAAGCCTTAAAAATGATTTTTCAGTCTCCTTGCATCTGAGTGTAAGAAATTTCACAAGCCATGTATTCATGTAAATTTGATTTATTTTGATTTCTTAATGAGCTATAGACAGCTTTTGACAGCAAGAAATCATCCAGCTTTTTTTATCGAATAAACACCAGCTTGTTTAAAAGGTACTTGGAGCAGCACTCTCTCACTGAAACAGTGCAAATTCGGTTTCCAGACCATCAGCCTGAAGCCAGAAGTACTTATAAAAGAAAGGTTAGGTGCTTTAAAGGTAAATTATAAAATAGAGAGCCTTTCTTCTCTGAAGGTTTGCTTTGAAGTTGGAGGGTTAGATTATCAGATCTATTATGACTGCAAATTCAGGACTGATTTAAACAGTTCTGTGCTGGAAGACCAGTGCAGGTCTAGGCTAACAAGTACACTTGTAGTAAATAAGAAGAAAAATTCTCTATCTGGCCCCATGATTCAGAATTTCAGATGGCAACTGATGAATTTCAGTTGAATTTGTACTTGTGAGGGACGTGAAAGCAAAAGTTTTCACTTCTGCAGGGATGACATAGTCTGTGCTCAGAATATGGTGCATGTATTTCCAGAATAAGCTGAAACAAAATGTTGGCCCAAGACTCAGCTGCATCAGCAAGAACGAAAAATAAACTTCACACAAGTTTACTCAGTGGTGTGCATCTGCTGGTCCACATTTCAGCTAACTGTTAAGATCCGGATAAATGCATATAAAATCAATTTCCTCAGGTGGAAGTTATGCTTTGATGGAACATTTAATCCTCCTCTGGGAAAAATAGTTTTCATTATTTGGAGTTTTCCTTTTATAATACAATAGCTTCCATCTGTTTGTGAGGCAACTGCAGGGGGAAGATGAGGAAGGAAGGAACTGTGCCCATCTCTGTGAGTGAATTGTCTTTGGGCAGGCTTCTATTGCCCAAGCTGTGCTTTTCCTGCAGCAGCACACTTCACGCATCTGCCTTTGGTTCCGTCGATCCAAGCATATGGAAGATTGCATTATGCCTGAGGAATGAATAGGCTTATCTGAATAATAATAATAATTTTGACAGACTTAAGAATTTCTGACTTCAGCTGAATGACATGATTTCTTGCACTTTTATCTTAAGAAAAGGATAGCTTTCTTAATCTTTTAAATAATAATACATTATGTTCTTACAATTTATTTCTCTTCCATATATGAGACAATAACAGGAATAGGAAAATGTCACACTTATCTGAGTTGATCCCTCTATTTTTATTGACACCAATAATTATATTCTCCCTAAAGTTTCTTTTTCTAACCTAACCCAGAGAAATCCATTAGTATCATAAATAGAAAAGTATTTACTCAAATCCTCAGTTAGTCCTTCTCTGAACCTGCTACTGTTGGAATTTAGGAAGAGTTTGATACATATCTTTACTCTAGTGCAAGGTCTTCTCTTCTTCTGGAAGTCTCTGCTGTAAATATGGTCCTAGTATTTCTTCTTCATCTTTGCATCATCATGGAGACATACAGTTAATCGATTTTCATAAAGTACAAAGGCTTTTTCTCCTCTTCTGCAACTGCTGGCCAGTGATCCTGAACTTACAGGAACATCACTAATCCCTAAATTTGTGAGCATGCATTTTATAGCACTGAAATTTCTCTCTCTTTTTTTTTTCTTCTAATGCTTGAGGTCATCTATTCTTTATATGTGATATCTAATTGTATTCTAGAGTTTTAAGGCCTAAGGAGTTTTGCCATCAGAAGTTTTTATTAACATTTGCATTTTTTTCTTTGAAATACATTAAAATATTGACTAAATGTAGTTTATCCATCACTGAGGAAGTTCCTTGGTGACCTTCTATACAGCTGATATTTCCTCTAAGAACATAACACATAAATGTGTTTCAAATTCTTAATCCTCTCACCATTTTATTTAAGTGACATTAGTGGGCCAAATTTGTCATATCTATGGCGAATTTCCAGTGTCTATTTATTCTTTAATTGGGGATCTAAACAGAGATACCTGTTAGGTTACTTCAGCATTCTTCTTGTCCTTAATAGAATTGTGTTGCACCTTACTCAGTTACCTGTTTCCCATTATATTTTAGTAATTCTTTCCTTCAATGAGCTTCAAATGTCCTTAAAATAAGTTCTTTTAAAACAAGTGTGTATAATCATAGAACATTCTCAGAAATATGAAGGATGTTAGAAATATATAACATTTGATTCAATTTTTTTTTTTACTTTTGAATATACGGCGATGAAAATCAACCCTAGTTACTGATAATCTTTTCCAAAGCCATTGAAGAACAATGATTTATTTAGCTAATAATTTGGCTTGCACTTCAATTCAGGTGTAACTAGTAAGAATGTCAAAGTATAGGATTCAGGAAGATCAGTACTGTGGACTGTGGTCTGCTATAGATCTCGAATTATTTTAAGTATATAAATTCACTGTGTGTAGGTGAGTTGCTTAGCTGCCAACACCTGTTCTATTTCAGGTTACCAGTACAGACTGCTGATATACCTTATTAAAATGGATATTATCATGAGTGGACAAGATACACTTTTAGCCTTTCTGCAAGTTTACTACATTCAGTGCACTATCCTGAATTAATTTGCACTAATAATGGTCATTATAAAAAAAATTTCAACTGTTGTTGTGTTTTTCAATTAGCAGAAGAGCATTAATAATAGTGTTATAATTAAAGCCTTCTAAATAAGCCTTGAATATTATTATACACAAGTCATTTTTTCATGTGGGCTTTAACCACTATCAGATATTTAGAATTACATCTTTGGGCAAATATGAGTATTCCTTCCT
Source organism: Origma solitaria (assembly GCA_013397895.1). Taxonomy (NCBI): domain Eukaryota; kingdom Metazoa; phylum Chordata; class Aves; order Passeriformes; family Acanthizidae; genus Origma; species Origma solitaria. The sequence goes on from VZRL01002455.1 coordinate 34,111, forward strand.
TCCTTCCTTCCGCACCATTCCTTCCTTCCTTCCTTCCGCACCATTCCTTCCTTCCTTCCTTCCGCACCATTCCTTCCTTCCTTCCTTCCGCACCATTCCTTCCTTCCTTCCTTCCGCACCATTCCTTCCTTCCTTCTGCACCATTCCTTCCTTCCTCACCATTCCTTCCTTCCACAGCATTCCTTCCTTCCTCATTCGTTGCAAGTTTTCAAGTTTTTAGTAATCTCTTGATTAAAATGATAGCATATAATTATTATTATCTCAAAGTACCTCTTTAAAAACAAATATAATTCTGTTTCTGACATCAGGAATTGCAGCCTACTCTACCCTTCTAAGTACACTAAATGGTACTTAGTACTTGCAAGAGCTTTCCAGAGACATCAGCTGCAGAATAACATCCTCAATATTTTGACTACTCTCAACTCATTAAATACACCTGAGCTCTGCAATGTAGTGCCTACAGCTTCCAGCCTCACGGATAAAGTAATTACTGCAGATAGGATGAGAAGGTGTCTCAAAACAAAACAATTCAATTTAATTAGTTAGTCTATCAGATGCAATGGGTAGAAATGGATGTCATGGACGAAGGCCTGCACTGGGTTCCTGAAGAGTTCCCAACAGAGTAAGAAAGGACAGTGCAGAATGGGTCATTAGCATCAACAATGTTACAAATGAGATAGCAAAAAAAGCCCAGCCCTCCATGGCTATCATTCTTCCTTGCCTCATATACCTTCAAACTTTAATCTACTCAATACTGACTCTAAGAGCCTTCCCTTCAGCTCATCAGATGCTTTTGTGCCATTGCATAATGCTATAACTTTAAGTAAAGAAACATTAATAAATTCATTGCGTAAATGCAAACTGTATTTTATACAATTAAAAATTGTAATTACAGTTAGGAGGGGACACATCATTGTCATCTTCTTTTAAACTTTGTTTAGATTGTACTTCTCCAGCTACATCCAATAGAGACATTACAAACATCAGTTTAAGCATGGAAATTAATACTCTCCAATTGCATATCTGTACATGCAGGGTTTGTTCCCAGGCACTGTCCATTTTCCTGATCAAGCAGCAGACATCTGACTTGGCACAGCCTCCAGCCAGACCAGGTGGAAATCAACAGCTGATATGAACTAATTTATAAGGCCTTTGAAAATGAGGCATAAAACAGTACTAAAAAATAGTATTGACAGATTATTAGAGCATTTCACTTCCCTGAATCCAACTGAGATTTCATTGCAATCTAAAAGCTTGTTGGGGGAAGTACCTTGGAAAGAAACACTGTGGGGCTAGAAATGTCACCATATCAACAAGGTTAAAAAAATAATGTTTGTGCAATTTTAAAAGTTTCCTGCCTTCTTTCAAATACAATAGCCTGCAGAAGTACTCTCTACACCTAAAATTGTCAATAACTGTGAAAATTCACAAAATTTAACAACAGCTATAGGTTTTATGAATAGAAAAGCCATTTGAAACTCACCAATTCACTTTGGTCAGCGACCACTTACACATTTCTGAGACCGCAGTACTTTATTCATTACATTTGCTAGGCATTCCCAACCATTAGGCTCGATTCAGCCTCCCTATACTCACTTTCTAAGACACGGGATTTTTGCATAATAGTCTTTACACCAAATTATTCTCACTTAACTGGGCAACCAGCTCCCTGCCACCATCATGACCAGAGATTTTTGCTCTTCCCAAAACACAGTGGTAGAAAAGGAATTTCTGATCGCCTGAACCTCTGCTTCTCAGGAGGAGAAGGTTGTGAGAATGAATGCTTCTGCAGTCAGTCCCAATTTTAAAGAAATCTACTCTCTTCCCCTCTTTAGATGGCTGGTTTTAAATGCAGTCTTCCCCATATTTTGTAAGCCTTTAACCCTCTTCTGCCTCACTGCACATTCTCTCAAAACTTCCACAAATTACAAAAAGACAACATCTAGCAGCAGGGTCATGCAATGGTAGAAAAAAAGATATCTCTTTTACCACATCATTATTACTACACAGTGCACAAAATATAAGTATCTAGATGAAGAGGGAGAAAACTCTTAATTCATGTTGCATTTGTTCTTCCGTTTTACATTCTTTTTCTTTTGCCTAACATTTTTATTTACCACATATTTAGGTTACAATAATAGGCAAAAGGGGAATATCCATCTTCTTGCATTTTCACCCCCATTCCACTTACATACATACCCACAGCTACATACTCCCCAGTCTCCCCTTCCTTCCAAGTCTCATTCTTGCCCCATAAATATCTTTTCCTTCCACTCTTTCTCAAGACCCCTTGGATTCTTGCTTTACGATTGCTAAGCCCCAGCACCTGTGTGATGGGAGCTCAGACCCTGCTCGGTGTATGCAGAGAACAGGAGCTTTCTCAGGACAGAGATCAGAGGAAGGCTTAAGCACACATTTGTGACCGAGAGTTGTCATCTGCCATGCAGAAAGTAAGGTGGCAGTGAGAGGAGAGGGAAATACACAGCGATGTATCTGCCTGTTATATCTCAGCCAACCTGCTGGCAGACCAGGTGTTGTTTGTGTAAGTACCACACTCTCCTGCAGAGCTATTAGGTGCTTAGAGGGCCTTAGACACACTTCTTTCCCTAAGAGCTGGTCCTGAAGCTTACACATCCCCTTCACCTCCTCAGGACACCCTGTCACCGTTCCTGCTGACAGAGGTCAGCTTAGTTCTGCTAAACAGTTTTACCAGTCTGTCAGAGAGGCAAGTAGATTGTGTCCTCAATTCATTTAGTACTCTGCCAATCCATTTTCCACAACATTTTCTTTACTTTTACCTAAAAAAATAAAATAAAATAGGATAGCTTTTATTTTTCCCCTTAAGTGTTCAGACTTTTTCTTCCCATTCTATAAAAGCAGACTTTCTCTTCTCATTCTATAAAAGCGTCTATGACCTCCAAACCAAACCTGTATTTCCGCCTGTAAAAGTAAGGAGAATATGTTCCCTACAAACAATTTACTTGTGTCTTTCCTATAGCAGGTCCTCTGTACTGATAACCTATTCTAGTTTTTCCCACCAGGTTAAGGATTTCTGTGGGGCACACAGGACTCTAAGATTAAATGAATGTCCTCTTGGCTTTCTGACCTCTGGTTAGCGATGACATTCCTCCCCGCCACAGTAATGGGAAGAAAAAAATAGAATAGTGAGGGATGGCAAGAAAAAAAGGCTGTTAGAAAGGAAAATGGGAGCCTGCAATACCTCTCCAGTATGAAATGGTCTGCTTCACTGGTAGTGTTGGGTGATGGAAGCAGCAATCTTTTATATAATCTAACTTCATTTTTACTCAGTTCCTGTTTTGGACAATCATCCTGAAAAGCACCTCATCAGTTGTCACTGCTTTATTTACCTTCTCTATATGTAACTCCTCATTTTTTCTGTTTACCTAGGTTAACTTTTCTGATGTGGCAGATACACTTAATGTTTTTGAAATCTGCATGTTTATTTCCTTTGCTTTCTACAGGGATTGGGACAAAAGTAACAAGGCCGGTAATTGTTCAACAGGATCCTCTAAGCCTTACTTACATTCTTGAACAGCAAAAATGCAGGTAGATTTAGGAAATACACATATTCAAGAACACAGATGTCTTCAAAAACCACTGAGGCAGGGACAAGGGCAAAGAGAAGGGCAAGGGCACAGATATACCAGGACCATAATTCTAACTCAGGAAGTGAGGTGCTGTCCAGGAGATGAGGGACATTTATTCTATCTCCTGGTGCTCAAGGAATTTACAATGTTTGTCTGAATAGATTTCCATCATAAAAAGCTTCCTATTAATAATTCTTGAAACAAAGTCAATGTGTCTTCATCCTTATTGGCAACATTTAGTCTGATTGAAATTGCCAATTATGTTTCATTTTTAGAATTTAGTATTTTTTTCTCTACTTATAAATCAGGGTATGGTTCCATTTTCAGATGCTCCTCTGAGCTTTCAGTTCTGTCAAGGAAGAAAAATCAAAACAGGGAACCTTGACTTGATCCACAGACCAAGGTAAATTGCAATGGAAACCATTGCTGAAGAATTATTGTCAAAACTGTAAAGCTGTGATTGTGAGAGGTTCTTTTCTTTCTGATTGTGGTCATACTGCAATTAGAGATGGGAATAACTTCTGGACCCTGCAGTTGATTTGTTTCGATATTTTGTACCAGATCTTTTATGGTGCTCTTTTGCTTAACAAAATATATACTTAGCATGTGTGGACCTAATTGGTCTTCCTGTAAGTAGTGTGCAAGTAGTTGGTTTAGATTCCTTTGTATTTACTTGCTAGTTTCGGGGGTGGGGGGGTTGGGTTTGGTCAGTATTAGGTTGCAAACAGGTAGGTCACTACAGACTTTTAAAACAAAAATTATAAGCTGTTGTTTCTTGGGGCCCGAGGGCAAATAACACATGATTTTTACATGGGTTTCATTTTTCTTCCCCCTTGGGATGGTTGTTTCTTTATTGCTTTAGCATCAGCAAAGTTGATGGGCACCTACATTTCTTTGACAGTCAGTGTTAAAATAGCTCTTGTCCTCATGAACATCTTGGAAAGTCACTGTTTAAATTCCACTTGAATGGAATATGCTGTTATGGAAGAGGAAAGAAATAAAGCAAGAAAAGCTCACATGACTATACTTGGATTTTTTGACAGAAAACCAGGTAAGAAGTCAGGAAAGAGGAGCTGACATCTGGATTCCATTGGTGGAGAAGTTCGGTGTGCAGTTAATTATACTTTTGACCTTGCACCTGCAATCAAGACCAGTGTTGAAGGGTAGCTGCACACGTAAAATGTTGACAGTATTCTGCATTCCCTGCAACAAATGAACTGTCAGAAGAGTAGGAAGTATTATAAATGAGGTAATGTGTTTTTGAAGTGCAATGCTATTTTAAAAGTAAATACTGACCCCATGCTCTTGGAAATGCTGGAGATGGATTCGTTACTAAAAAAGGGTCTTTCACCTTTGTCTCTCTAGTAAGAGTCCAGTATGTATGAACAGAGACTGAAAGCTTATTAATTTGTGAACTATTTCATAAGACTTATGTGAAGTGAAACAATGGACTTGGAATCTAATTTGGGTTGAAAGGGATCTCTTGAAGTCATCTGGTACAAGTCGCACTCAAGACAGAGACGACTTCAAAGCTAAATTAGACTGCTCATAGCCTTGTCTAGTATTTCCAGCAATGGACATTCACCGTTTCTTTGGTGCTTCTTTTCTATTTTTGTGCGTAATGATTCTCGTTGTGAAAATGTGCTCAGCTTCTAGCTGACATGCAGTTCCTCTGGGAGAGTCACATGCTAATTCTCATCAGGAAGGTCAATATTTAACATGCAAAGAGGCTGACTTCTCTTGCTTTTGTATCAAATTAATGATAATGCCAGTGGACCACACGCAGCCTTTTCCAATGCAATTAAGTTCTGCTGAGCTTTTCAAAAACCGCTCTTCTTTCCTTGAATATTCAGTTATCGTAGGGGAGGGACAGGGCAGGGGGGGCTGAGAACAGAGAGTGAGAAGACCTTTTTTGCTTTTCTTCCCTTGCTGATTAGCTAATAAAGAAAAAATTATGTCTAGGAAAAAAGTTCTAACATATGAACAGAATACGTCTTATCTCTAGAAGAGAATCTATTCCACTAAATATATTCATCCCTGTTTTGAAACCTTTAATGAGAAGTATCCTCAGGGAAAAGTTTTCTTTCATTTCACTTAAGAATCACACATTTTATCATTTGAGTATCCGTCGGCCATATTAAAATTCAGACAAATATCTGCATATTTTAAATGTCTGCCTGAATACTGAGATCATTTGTCAATGTCCTCACTGAATTGTTAGTCAGACAGTTGTGCACATTATTTGAGACAGCAAATGAACTGTTTGGGTTGCTATGGTTACAGCCACAGAGAAGATAAATTTCTGCAGCTACTATCTTTCTTGAGGGGCTGGGGTGGGGAAAGATAATTGAAAAACTAAAAGTTAATCCGACACATTAGGATAGGGTCAGAACTGAAACAAAGCTTTATGTGTGCACTTCATTATATACGTGGAAGACTCAATGTATCCATAAAGGTAAATAAATATTGATGGATGCTTCCATCACATTTCCCTTCTCCAAATTTATGCTGCAATTTGTACCAGTCAGGTAGTAGTGATTGGGTTGGCTCGACCAACAGGAATTGTTAATTTGGAAAGTTATCTGATTTAGAAGAGCATGATGAGGTGATTATTTCCTTGAAAATTACCACTAAAATTTTGGGTTCATAGAAAAGCAGAATCACAGAAGCATTTAGGTTGGAAGGGATCTCGAGATCATCTGTTCTATCCTCCCTGCTCAGGCAAGGTCACCTAGAGCTTTTTATCCAGGACTGTGTCCAGTCAGATTTCTTCAAAGATGGAGCCAACCTCTCAGTAAAAAGGGTTTTCTTCTGTTTACATTGAATTTACTGGTTTTTTGATTTGTGCTCCTCACTTCCTCTTCTCTGGGCACCACTGAAAAAGGTTTCATTCTGTTCATTCTGTTCATTTTGTTCATTCTCTCCTACCAGGTAGTTATACACAGCAATAAGATGACATGCCTTGAGCCTTTTCCACAGGCTGAACACTCGCAGCAGTCTTCACACATGACAAATGCTCCAGTCATTTCATCATCTTTGTGGCCCTGAGGTGGATATGCTCTGTGAAGCCGGTATCCTGCTTGAGCTCTAGAGCCAGCACTAGACACAGTCCTCCAGATATGGTCTCATCAGCACTGATTAGAGAGGAAGGACCACCTCTGTCAATATGCTGGCAATGCCCTTTCTAATGCAGCGTAGGATACTATTCTCCTTTTCTGTCCTAAGGGTGCAACATTGTCCCATGCCTAGCAAGGCATCTAATAGCACCCCAGGCTCCTTCTCTGCAAAGCTCCTTTTCAGCCAGGTTGCCTCTCTGCTGAATGAGGGACTGGGGTTATTTACTGCCAAGGCAGGACCCTGCTCTTCCATTTGTGGAACGTAACATCTTTCTATGCCCAACTCTCCAGCCTGTCACTGATGCTTTGAGTGGCAGCACAATCATGTGATGTATGAGCAGCTTTTCCCAGTTTTATACCATTTTAAAACTCCCTGAGGGTGCACCCTCTTCCATCACCTAGATTATCAATGAAGATGTTTAACAATAATGAAAAATATTTCTTGACCAACCTGATCTCTTTTTACGATCAGGTGACCCTCCTAGTGGATGAGGGAAAAGCTGAGGGGAATGTTTCTATGTGGATTGCAATAAAGCCTTTGGTACTGTCTCCCACAGCGCTCCTGGAGAAACTGGCAGCTTCACCTCATCATAGGAAACTATCCCGTTGTGTAAGCATTATTTCCCCTTTGTAAATCCATGCTGGCTAATCCAGTACCTGCTTTTCTTTCATGTGTTTGGAAATGTTTTCCAGAAGGAACTAAGATAAAACATTTTTTGCTTCATTCTCTGGATATTCCCTTGGCCTTCTTGAATATAGGCGTGTCCTTTGCTGTCTTCCAGTCTTCTGCAACCTCCCCCAGCTGCTATGACTGTTCGAAGATAATCAAGAGTGGCGTCCAAGTTATGTCAGCCAGCTTCCTCAGCAGTTGTGATGCCAAGTGCCAAAGCCCACAGACTTTATGTCATTTAAGTGGTCCCTAACCTGGTTCTACCACACTAAGAGCAAGTCTTCCTTGTTCCAGAATTTCCTGCTGGTGTCTGGGTCCTGCATTTCCTGATGACTAATTTTACTGGTATAGACTCAGGCAAAAAGGCACTGAATAACTTGACCTCTTCCTCACTTATCCATTCCCTGGCTGCTTTCAGCAGCAGTCCCACATTTTTCTGAGGCTTCCTTTTGCTCTTCATAGACATGTAGAAGCCTTTCTCATTGCCCTTCACATCCCTTGCCAGATTCAATGCTAGCTGGCTAAAAAGGTCAAGGCAGCCTTTCTAACTCTATTGCTGCAATATCAGATAGCAACTCTTGGGTCATGCATCTTCAATGTCACACCTTGTGAAGTTCCTTTTTATGTTTGAGTTCAGTTAGTAGCTTTTTGCTCATGTAGGCATGCTTTTTCACAGAATCACAGAATCGACTGGATTGGAAAACACATCAAGTCCAACCTATGACTGAACACCATCTTATCTACTAAACCACGGCACTAAGTGCCACATCCAGTCTTTCTTTAAACACCTCCCAGAACAGTGACTCCACCACCTCCCTGGGCAGTCCACTCCAGTGCCCAAACACTCTTCCTGAAAAACAAAAATTAATTCTAATGTCTTGGCTAGGCACAGCTTAAAACTGTGTGAGGATGAGTCCTGTTGCTGGTTGCCTGGGAGAAGAGACCAACCCCCACCTGGTTATAGCTATGCCCCTGTTCGCTGTGCTCTGTGTCATTTGCGCTCCCCAGGGCCTTTTTAAAATTGCCTGTAATGGCCTGGAGATCTCCGCTCCCTTTGCCTGAATGGCTAACATGATGGCCTCCTTTCCATGATTCCCTAGTTGTTGGGAGCTTGGAGGGGGTTCTCCTCAAATACGAACAAGCTCTCCCCTGCCTGCCTTTTTTCCACAGTTGCATCCCATAAATTCTTCCAGGCTGAAAAGGTTGAAGTTTGCCTTCCTGAGGTCCATGGCTGTGGTCCTAATTTTTGCCTTGCTATCTTCTTTTTAGTCCTGAGTTCTACAATATCATCCAAAGGTCCTTCTAACTTTCCCATTTCTGACTGGATCTGTCTTGTTCAGGGTCTAGCCATGCATGTCTACTTGTAGGCTACTCTGCAATGCAGTTTCAATTCAGTGTGTATGAAGTATTGTACGAAGTGTGTGAAGTATGAAGTATCAACACAAGAAATCCAAGTGCCAAACGTATCCTTTCACAACTGTGTGTCTTAATTACTAAGAAACATATTCCGTCCCCTGACTTCATGGAGGCAAGGCAAACAGTCACTTCATCTCTAACACAGTGTTCATTCAAGGAGTATCTCTCTGAGACATACGGACTGTGTAAAACCATTCAGAATGAAGAAGGTCTTGAAACACCTGTGCTGCTTTCTAAGACTTTTCTGATGCTGTAACCTATGTGCTGGCCACAGCCAAACTGCTCCTATTAAACTGCATATAGCCCAAGTGGAGCTTCTTCCATTAAATTATCTGATATTCCTAGTACCAGGACTCCAGGTTTTCCAGAACCCTAGCTGTGGAAGGAAGCAAATTAACAGGATCTTCCAAATCCTGTCATGTGTTTTGTTTTCACTCAGTCCAGAAGGAAGTCACACTCTTCTCCTTAGCCACCCAGCACACTATTTTCCTGGACATTTTTTGGCAAATCTTCAGTATATAATTGGGCTATGGAGTTTGACAGTCTGGTATTATTATTAGTCTAACAGGAAACCAGGAGCACCCTGTCGACTTTCCCTGGTTACACATGTGAATAAAAGTGGCCTTGTCTACTTGCTTAACTTAATGATTTTGAGTAAATCCTGAGCATACCCTTAATGTCATAGCACAGGGAAGGAAAAGCTTTCTGTTCACATAGTCGGTCAAGAGCAGACTGAATGAATGCAGACACATGAGCTCAGGCTCATAATACCCAGGCCCTCCAAGAATCACCTCTGGCATTTGAAACACCTTCAGGAATAATCAGTGATAGAGAAAAGAGTGTAGAGATCACTGCCACAAAATTCAGATAGTCTTTCTCCTAGTTGGTATGTTTTAGTTTAACACCTAGAAATACAAACTTACCAAAGACAAGACTGCAGTTTGGGCTCTGAAGTTTTCTGCTGGGAGGTCTTTTCTGATGTCATCAGAGGTGCTACTAACTTAGAGCAGAGAAATAAGATCATTACCTCTAACAAGTCACTGAAATGATGAATATATTATTTGGCACACTTATTCCTATTGGGAATAATTTATGCAGCAGTCCAGAAATCTTTCAATGCCAATGTTATTTGAATCCATCCAGTTATAGATTATTATGTAAGCTAATTTAATGAATATTTTTGCATGCTATTCACCACTGGTCTTGCTGATTGCTAAGATGCTGTATTTGCCAGTTCATGATTATCTTCCTGAGAAAAAAACCACAAACATTTCCCAAAACAAAAAAAGGATGAAGAGTTTCCAATGTTACTCTGATCTCCTAGGAACACTAAGAGGTTTTGGCACTGTGAGAGAAAATTTTGGAGGTTAATAATAACTGCAATTGTTAATGTTCATTAAATGTGTTGAATGAATAAGAAAAGATATTGCTTAAAGGTCTACAGTTGTCAAAACATTCCTAAATTCTGAATAAAAACCACAATAAAATTTGTGTCCTTACATCACCGCTATTTTCCCCACTATTCTGTGGATCATATTAATTTGATTTAGGAATTGAACAGTACTGATGCATTGCTTAATACTAGGTTTTGATTGAATCAGGTTTAGTATGAGATTTAATGACCAAGACGGTTTTAAGAAAAAAATCTCTTAAGAACTAAATTCATATTAACAAAAAACTTCTTACAGCAGGCAGGATTATGATTAGCCAAATCTAAATTAAAACCTGAAGCCCCTTTTCATACCAGTACCAATATTTTTAATTTATTTCTTAGGAAGGATTATGTAAGATATAAAAATAAAATTAGATTAGACACATTTTTCCTGCACATAGGTATATGATGATAATAGCTTCAGTAAAAATCATCATCAGCACAAATATCTTTTGGGACACAGGAGAACTCAAGAGTGGGGGGAGCTCCCCATGGTAGGCACTAGCAGGCTGGTATGTCCCACTGCCCCAGAGAGGAGCAGGGCAGGCAGGAGCTCTGGGGATTGCAACTACCTTGCAGAGTTATTTAAATGCTGTAGGTTTCCAGGGGGCTGTTTCAGGGGATGTAGGTCTGGAGCATGCACAGGGAACTGGGTGCACTCTGAGAGACTCGAGACTGGCAGGGCAGACTCAGGTTTGCCATGAGGGGCCCTGGAGGCCAGGCAGGCCAGGGAAATGATGGTCATCATGCACAAGAAAATACTCTGCTAAAAGTTTTGCATGCTTTCTCCTCAGAGACTCCTCTTAAAAGCTATTTTAATCAGTCATAAACCAGTTCCTCTCCTGATCCCAAATACAAAGTGCCAGAGCTGGGAAAAAAAAAGTCAAGCAATGTCTTTTTACTCTATTTCAGAAGATTTTTCTTGTTTTGGTTTTATTTTCGGGTGTGAAAATAAAGCCAATATGCTGACATTTTTATGACATTGCATTCCTGTAATAAGTAAAAAGTCGCATTAATACAATAATTTCATTTTCTAGTTCACTGGCCCGTAAAGTGGCTTATTGCAATTGGGTATTTAATACAAATACAGAAAAGTATTTACTTTGATATATTTTAATTCTATCAAGAGTTGTGGTGACATTTTAACAATAAGAAGTAGCAAATGGGTTGTTTAGACCATTCATTTCCCTTCCAAATCAGCATTAAAATTCAGATGAGGTGAGAACACATAATATTTTAAATAGTTTTTATCCAGGATCCGAAGAACAATAACGTACAGAAAGCTTTATTTGGAAAACCCTTCCTCCTTGGAAAGCCTAGGAAATACCACTGTTTCTGGATATAGGTGTTGAGTGGCCACACAGGGCTGGCAGGGGCACTTCTTCTGCAGTTCAGCTTGGGGAGCTGCTCTGCCCACGCCGAGCTGCATCTGCCCCGGGACCAGCAGAGCTGTCCCTGATGTTGTGGCTGTTGCATGACCCCAATGGTCCCCAGACATTCCATCCGTCCCCTCTCCCTCCCCCCAGCTATCCTTTTAGCAAAATAAGAGCAATTACAGCAGTCAGAACTAGCAAAAGGACAGGAGAGAACATGTTTACAGAAGAAATATGTCAGAAATCCTGGATCCCTCACATGTAAAGAAGCGATACATGGAAACTCCTGTGCATTACTGCACATGTGGCCTCTTCCTTGTCACCTACTCCCCAGGTATTTGGCTCTCCTAGAACCCAAATGTTTCTCTTAAATGTTGTGCAAGTAACACTTCTCACAGCTAAATACGAAATGCAAGTGCATCCAACATCATTGCCCTGCCAGGTTTTGAAACTGTAAAGCCCTAACACAGGTAATTTGGTAATTTTTGCTTTTCCCCTTCTCAGAGGCTCATACAATTTTCTGGTTGTGAACAGGCATTTCACAGAGACAATGAGACAGTATTCCCACCTCAGCTGCCCTTGGGAGCTTGTCTGATTTTCTTGAAGCTGGGTGGAGAGAAGCTTGAAAGGTGATGAGAGGCTATGGGTTTGAACTGCACGAGAACCTAAGGAAGAAGAGCCACTCTTCTGTAAGGCTGAGCAATCAGTGCAACACAGGGGAGGGCACTGTTATCCAAGGGATTCTGCTGCTCGTCAGGAGGGGCTCATGCTGCTGGGGAAGGGCACTGTGTGCTCTGCCGCACGAGTAGTGAGCATCCAGCAGAATGGTTTCCTTTGGGGAAATGTAGGCTGAAGGATGTCTTGATCCCTCCTCAGGATGTGACAGATGCAAAAACCTGTGCACACCAATGATGCTATGTGCGCTCAGACACATAAATCTCAAGTTATGAATTAACATCTTCAAGAGACAGATGTTCTTGAGAGATGTACTCTGTGCAAAAACTAGGGTGAAACAAAGATCTAGAACTTCCAGATATCTGAGGGGGCTCTTATTTTTAGTCTGGAGAAAATTTTTTTATAATTTAATTTAAAATAATTGTTTCTCTAAGACTTTCTGCTTCTGATATTATGAAGCAATACATCTAGCATTACAGAAATTAACATACACTGTTTCAGATAATTGATTTAAGATTTGTCATATAGGCCATGCCGCAGGAATAGAAAAGTCTTACTTTATATTTTAGGAATTTATTTAACCTGCTAATAGTTTAGATTCATTAGTTTACTTTGGATTCATGTTTATTGCAGTCCAAACAAGTTGTCAGTCCAAAAAGGAATCAGATCACATGACTTAAGCATGAATGATCATTTTTCCTGCGGTAATAAGCTTCTCTTGGTGAAAGAAATTGCAAATTATTCTTAGTTCATATGTCATAAAATTTCAAATGCAAGGGAAAATAAATACATTCTTCCATTATTACATCTTGAAATTGCCTATAAGATTTGAGGTCTAGGATGAGGTTCCTTATGAGTTGGCCACTCTAAGTCTATTTAATAGGGAGTTATTAATAGAAGAGGGAAGTTAAATTATATAACTATATAATTATGATAAAATATACAAATTATATAAATAGATCAATGTTCTTGGTCAGCTGTGAAAACCCTTGTTCTTTTCTGCCCCATATTTAATAATCTTCAGTATCTTTGTTGGAAAGTTATCACTTTTGGTTTTTTTTCTTCTTACAAGACTTAAGTCTGTGTGATATTGTAAATACCTGCTTCAAAAATACCTTCAAAGGAGGCTATAACTATCTTCTGTTCCATAGTGCAAAAATCTGAGATCTGACTTGTAAGAAGATATTGCAGCACAATAAGTAATGTGGGTATTTCTCAACCATATAAAGCTAAAGTAACTTTTTTCCAAGGATAGGAAACTTTTAAACATACTTTTAAACATAATACTCAACTCAGCCAGACAGAACTGCAGTAACACAGAAAAATTCTGTGGCATTCTGTAGGAAGGAATACGAGAATGATATTTGGATGATTTTCACAAATTCGTGTTATATTGCTTCTTCATTTGCCTACTGATTTTTTATCTTTTTTGTCTTTGAAAACTGTATCAGGTGTGACCCACAGAGAGAGAAACTCGCCATATTCCTTTGTCTTGCACAGCCACACCTCATTACTCCTGTTGGCAATGGGGGTCATTCACTGAGGAGGATGCCTCGCCTCTACCAAACAGAAATTAAACAGAATATAAAAATAGCCTGCAAAATGATCGTTTTCTTAAATTAGGCATTCTTATTTCTTTCCTCTGAACTTCCCCACAACAGTAAGTAAATGAAAAGCTGTGAGGTTTCACTTTGGACAAAAGAAGAACAAAACAAAAAAAAACCCCAAACAAGAAAAAAAAAAACCAAAGAAAAAAGTTCTTTTCCTGCTTCTTGTCGACCTAGTTCTCACTTGTTCTGTTACCATTTTTTTTTTGGTAAGTTTTTATTTTGGATTCTTATCCTTTTAATCTGATAGAGACACAATTAGGTGGCTGTTCTTCAGTTGAAATGTCTTGGGTTTTCTATGTTTTCTTATTTGAATCTGATTGTAATTAGCAGATTTATGCTTTTTTATATCACATTTCATCTCTCTAAATCTATTGCACCATGAAAGAATAAAATTTAATCCTCAAAACATACAATGATGTTCCTAAACGCCCCCCCCCAACAAAAAGAAGGAGAAAGGGAAAAAAGAAGTAGTGAAGAATCTGCAAGTACATTTAAAAGATATTTAGGGTGCCCTTTGTTTTTCTTAAAGCTTATTTATGCATTTGTAGGATGGGGTGTCTTTTATTTCTGTATTTTCGGCCCTGTCATCAGTCCTATTCTCACTGAGCAAGTAACTTTTTCTCACCCCCAGTGAATTCAAAGGTAACAGCACCCTTGCATGTCATTTCTCACAGAAAGAGAAACACTTGATCTGCTTCCAGCTGAGTCATCTGTCACTCACAGCACTTACAACATGAGCTGCCTTTCATCCTGGTGAAATACTCTGGTCATGCAACACATAGGAAATTGCTGCTATTTGAATTGGTCATCAGATAGACTTTGTCACATGATGATCTCTCTGCTTCCCAGTTAGATCATATTTCCCAGAAATAAGAAAAAAACCCAAACAAACTAGGCAGTCCTGTCCCACCTGTTTCTGTGCAATATCTCTCATTTGTTGCTGAATGTTGCCCAGGAAAGACAAGTGGGTCACCTAACACAATGAGACATGTAGACAGCCATCCCTCGTTCAGCCATATAGCCATGTTCTTGGTCATATTTATCTAAAACTAGTACCAGCCCAAAACTTCTTATATATTTCCAGGCTGTGTAGCTAACATTGTGCTAATTACTATGCGAATCTCCAGCTTATGTTAAGAACCTAGGTTAAGAAGCCTGGAAGGATCTGATTTTAAAAAGGTTGGTGCCTTCAAAAGTTCTGAAACGAGGAAGTTAGCTATAAAAAATTCATGACACGAAAAGTCCTCTTAAAAGCTGAAAAACATCAGTCTGTGTTCACAGACCATATTCCAGAATTTCAAAAAAGGAAAGGGAAGATCAGGTGTGCTAGGAACTACTCTTCCATGTTTCAATGCTGCATTTTCATTATCTTCAAGTACAGACATGCAAGACAAGCATGTCTGGCCTAATGTGGTTTTGGAAGAGTGAAAAGTCCCAATGGAGCAACAGTTCAGCGCGGATACTGTCGCTAGCTTCTCAAATTCCTGGATTATGCTACTTCTAGTTGTTACACATATGTGGATCAGAGATCAGAGCTTACCCGTTGTGAAAAGCTATTTTACATCCATATAAAAGACCTTATTTCACAAATGAACAAGCCAAAGGTTTCGTTTATTTGAATATCTGAATGAGATCCAAAACAGATTTAATTGAATATTCATTTCATGCAGCTTTAGCCAACTAAATTGCTTAAATGAATTGATCCCTTGAATAACACTCTATGTATATGGATACTTAATGACTGCAGTGACAGAAGCCTTCAGCAGCGTCCTGCATGAAGTGGTAAAAGGATGATGAAAGACTAATTTGTACCCTAACACACAACAGTTTTACAATACACTATGTGGGCTGTGGAAGTAATACATGAAACTTATTTTTAGAAGCTGTCAACTTGTCTTCTTTGTCTACTGAGGCACCAAGGTGCTGCCATACCCATATTGATCACAGGCATGCCATATAGATCCACCCCTTTTTCAGGTATACTCTAAGTTTCTCAATGGGATTTAAGAACAGTTTCTCACTCCCTTACTGTCAGCATACTTCTGAGCTTCTCTGTTCACCCAGATATTTGCAGTCCCCACCATGAAGAAGTGCAGCAGTGTCCGAGCCAAAGAGGTATCTGCAAGGGAATGCATGAAAATGTATTTCTGAATTTTTCTGCTATCCTGACTTTTAAGCATCTTCTTCTGTTTCTTTGGGTTAACTACTCTTCTCAGATGATTGAGATAAGAGGAGCCTAAATAAAGACCTTAATCTTCCTCAGTCTTACGAGGGGAAAAGAAAGGGGATGTACTTCATAATAGTGCTGTTCTTCACACTGTGATTCTCACCTTTTCATGCTTGCTAGAAAACCTGCATGGCGTAAGACATAGTGTACTTTCAAAAGAGTGGCAAAACCCAAATATTTCTCACTAATCTATGTAGTGGGCTGGCCTTGGCCAGCTGCCAGACACTGACCTAGCTGCTCTGTCACTGCTACTCTGCCAGCAGAGCTGGGGAAGAAAATAAGATGAAAAAGCTCATGAGGCAAGGTAAATACAAGATTACTAGCCACAGGCAAAAGAAATTCAACCTGTGGAAAATTAATTTAATTTATTTCTAATTAAAATAGTTTTGGATCGTGAGAAACTAAGACAAATTAATACCACCCTCCACACGGACTTCCCCTGGCTTTTCTTCCCCAGGCTCAACCTCACTTCCTCACTCACAGCTCTCCCACCTCCCGCCCTACCCTGGGAGGCCAGGAAAGCGGGGAATAAAGTTTTGGGCTCAGTGTGTTATTGGGCTTCTCTGCAGATGCCTCATCCTCACACTATTCTCCTGCTCCATCATGGGCTCTCCACAGGGTGCATTTCCCTCTGGAAATATCTCTCTGCTTCACTGTGGAGCTGCCCATGAGCTACAGGGTATATATATATCTGCTCCAGAATGGTCCTCTCCATGTCCTGCAGTGCAAGCTCTGCTTTGGGACCTGGAGAGAAGCACTTCCTCCCACTCCTCCAACACTGATCTTGTTGTTTACAGGGCTGATCATTGCATGTTTGTTTTTTATCTCCTGCTTCACTTTGATGGCTGGAATTTTTGCCCTTTCTTAAACACATTTTCACCGAAATGCTGCTTCCCTGTGCTATGAGGCTGATGGCCTCAGCTGTGCCTTGCATGGGTTCATTTTGGAGCTGGCTGGAATGGGCTGTGTCTGGCACGGGGCACTCCCTGGCATCCTGTCACAGAGTCCACCCTTCCAGTCCCCGACAACCAGCAGCTGGACACAGACACCCACATCATCCTGACCCACTTTCTGTCTGCTGCACGCTGCCCTACTTTCAGCAGATGTAACAGCAGTCTCTTTTTGGGAAAAGTTGGTAAACTGCAGGGGACTGTGTCTTTCTAAAACACAGGAACATGTTTGTGAGTACTCAGAAATGCTAATAGTAAAAACAGAGATATTTTTGACACAATTGTTTTGAGAATCAATAGCTGAATGGGAAGAGACATATAAACAGAAAAAGGACCCTGGAAAGATGTGGCTAAAGGAGTCTGAGATTCATACATTCGGTAGATGTAGAAAGGACCAGCAGAGTGAGCAAAAACTTTTGTTGGCTGAAAATGTTTCAGAATTGTGAGCAACTCCTGTGTATGTTTTTTTGTTTCTTCTGTTAACTTTTGTGAATTTACTGCAAATATAAAGCTTCATATTTAAAAATAGGTGTCTGTATTTTTAGTTTCCCTTTTAACCTTGTTTCTTTTTAGCTCCTTGATAATAACACTGCTCCTTTGTAAATTCGTGATGACTACTCCCATTCACTTTCTTGTCATTCATGTGTTTGGAAAGCTTTGTCAGGACTACTTGCTCCTTCACCTTCTTAGGAGTTGGTGTGAAGTTGGCAGTCTGTCGGTCTCTTTTACACACTGCTTGCTTGACTGCTTGGCTGGGTTCCCACAGTGTGGGGAAGACAAAAGTCTGTCCTACTGTACACTCCACTGGTGAAAGAAATAGAAAATTTTGGGTCATCTAACTGGCTCATGAAGTGGATCCATTTCCACAGATCAGTACAGTTTATGGTAAGGACACTCAGAAAGAAATTAATCATGATGATCCTTCTTTTTCCATTAAGAAAAATTAGAAACAAGGGTGGAGAGTTTTTTTGCAAGCTACCTGTTTCATACCACACCTCCCCTGTTTCTGCCTGCAGTGTCCAATTTGGAAGTTACCACTCAGCAGTTTGAACTTGGCAATTCTCAGCTCCATGGGACAGGAGCCCATGCAAAAGCTGTGCTGGCTAAGAGAAGGACTTTCTGAAGCGGATATCTCATGCAACAAGAGATATCTGCTCTCACAAGGAACAGCCTGCTCATGTGTTGTTCCATTCCTTCCCCTGAAATCATGAGAGACAGACACTTATTTCTCTCCTTTGAAGAAAAGAAATAAAGACAAAGACTGAAAAAAACATAATCAATGTATATATTTGATGCATTAAATTAAGGCCATGCTAGGAATGTTACACCCTACAAAATCTGGAAAACACCAGGTTCACATTGCTCTGAAAACTTGTTTGTCAGAAGCATTCAACAGTGAAAGAAAACAGTGCAGATGTTTTAATTAAGCAGCGTAAGACTTCAGCTTGCATTAGTCTTGATTTTAGCCTCTGGACATGGCTTTAAATCAGGCAAATACAAAAACCTATGGGTCTTCAACTAAGGCAAAAAATACACCTCCAAGGAAATTGCTTTCAATTTTCCTTCTCATCTGAACAGGCAGAAAGCCAGACAATGGCCAAAAAGCCACTGAACAAACTGCATCTAAAATACCAATTTTTCTGGAAACCAAATAGCTTCTGAGAGCACAAACAGAAACAAAAAGGGAACGAGAGGGCTGAAGTATACTCCACTTCCTCATGCTCATGAGACAAGAAGTAATTTTTTTTCAGCCTGTAAACTCGCACTCCCATTGGAAAAACATTGGAGGAACAGTAGAAAGTAAAATAGAAAATCCTAGGCAGATGAGAAGTTGAAAATTACGAAAATTTTTCAGTTTGTTTTTTTTTTTTTTAGTAATTTTCAAATACTGAAACATTTGTGCAAGAAATGTATCTAGAAATTTTAATACTGGACTAATATTCAGAGGTAAGAGTAAGGATATTATATATTTTGCTTTACGTTATCTGGTTCCACTAACCTCACTTCACAATTGAATCATTAAAGAAAACAAATGCCTTTCGAGAAGGCAAATTTAGTCAACGGTTTGACAAGATAAGAGATTTGCCTTTATAAACACAATGTCTCTCAGAACCAAGGACAAAGGATGAAATAAATGTTCTAGCTAAAAATGATGCCACTAAAATATCTTGTTCAAACAAATCAAGAGAAACATGAATTACACAAATTTTCTGAAAGCCTAAAATAACAGAACATCTTTCAGCACAGATTTTGAGAATGACTGTACTGTGTTCATGTGTATAAAATAAGTATGTATTTGTGAAGATATACATGCATGTATGTATGACTGAAGGTAGTCAAAACTCATTTATTGAGAAACAGAAATGTGTGTTGAATAAAAAAATTCCTTAGTTTGCCTTCTTGCTTTTGTTATTCAAAAGCTGAAAATGACATTGAATGAGATAAGAAACCTTGCCGTAGAGAACTTCAGGTTTGCCACTAAAATGCAGATTTTATGTCTCATATATAAACTGCTACAGCAGGAAGGGAGGCATGGAGGTCACCTGGTCCAACCCCACTGCTCACTTAGGGTCACAATAAACAGGTTGCCCGGAGAGGTGGTAGAATTGCTGTTCTTGGAGATACTCATCTGGATACAGTCCTGTGCCAGGGCTCAGTCAGTCTTACCATGAAAAATATTATCTGACATTCAGACAGAATTACCTGCTTCAGTTTGTGCCCATTGCCACTGGTCCTGTCACTGGGCACCACTGAGAAGAACCTGGCTCCAGTGCCTCTGCCACCCTCCCTTCAGGTATGTATGTACAGTAGTCAGATCCCTCGGACACTTCATTTTCCCAGGCTGAACAGTCCCAGCTCTCTCAGCTTTTCCTCATAGCAGAGATGCTCCCATGCACCACCAGCTCTGTGGCCCTTGCTGGGTTCTCGGTATGTCCATGTGTCACCTGTACAGGGGAGCCCAGAAGTGGACGAAGCACTCCAGAGGGTAAGGATCTCCTCCCTTGACTCGATGGCAAGGCTTTGCCCAATGCTTCTCAGGATACCACTAGCATTTCTTGTGACAAGCGCCCATTTCTGGCTCATGTTCACCTTGGTGTCCACCAGGAACCCCAGGGCCATTCATGTGAATCTGCTTTCCAAGTGAATGGCTGGGATTGCTCCTTCTCAAGTGCAACCTTAGCAGCTCCCCTTCCTGAGCTCCATGCGGTTCTTGTTAGCCCATTTCTCCGGTGTGTTGAGGTTCCTCTGATCAGCATCACAATGCTCTGGTCACTACTCCCAGCTGGTGTCACCAGCAAGCTTGCTGGAGGTGTATTCTGCCTCATGATCTGGCTCATTTAAAAGGTGTTGAAGAGGGTTGGACCCAGTACTGACTGAAGTACACCATCAGCTACAGGCCTCCAACTAAATTTCAGTAGTACTACTGGAATCAAATTGACGGATAATTTTAACAGGATATAGCCCCTAATCACCTCTAGCCCAAATATCACTTGGAAATAGCAATACTCAATTTCTTGGATGCCCTAACACTTGCTGCAATCCTTAGCCATGAGTCCAGTACTTCTGACTCCCCTGAAATATGCCAACTTAAAGATAAACTATGTCTACAAGAAGGGGGCAAACACAACTGAGCTGCTTTGCTGATACCCTGAATGGACAGCTGCTCATGCAGGAATTGCATAAGCTCTAAGAGGAAATTTCCCAAATTCATCTGAAAACATGAGGTTGTTTCCTAGGTTTCCCTCTCTGTTATACTTATGTAGAAAGGCCCTTATGTTGCTGCTAAGAAATGGCCTAGTAACTAGTTTTGTCCTCACTCGGGCAAAGAGAATGGTGAAAAAATAAGTTGCAGCTATCCCAGAATTCTCAGGAACCCACCAGTCTGCCACTGGGGATCTATGCTGCTTGCCAAATCTGAACTCCATCTCCCACTACAAGAGGTAACTGATTTTTTAAAATTTGTTTTGAACTTAACAACAGTATTGGACAGAACTGGAAAAAAGAGCAGCCACTTTGAGAATTGCTCAGTAGGATTCCAGGTTTGAGTCAGAGCTGCTTCATTGCATTAGATGTTAGATGCACCAATAGCCAAAATAGCTGAGAATTGAGTATAGTCTTGAAGAAATTTTAATATTTTAAATTAATTTAAAACATCAAGTAAACAAATTGGTATGTGCATAGACAGGCCAATATTGCACAGGTTACAGGCACAATACACAAATAATATCTTAGTATATCACAGGGCTGTTAGAGAAAGAGCCATTATGGACTGTGAGGTACAAATATACAAGATGGAAGAGGCTGAGAAGCCTATCATAATTGTATAATGAGTAAAAGCTGTACTTATGAGATCCTTCAGCTCTGCCATGGAGAATAGATACACACCATGGTTCTGTTGGGTCAGATTTTTGGTTCAGATGCAGCGTCCTCAAATTTTCCTGACTCATGGGAACCTCTAAGTTCCTCTAAGTATACAGCCACTGTATACCACTTAGAGAATAGAACACACTCAGCTTCTGCTTCATGAGAAATGTTCTAACACACGTTCTTCTTTTTACATCTTTTGCTCTTCTGGAATATGTTGCTTTCCTCTTAGAAAAAGTTATTTGTTTTGCTGTATGTTCATGCATGTCAATGGATAAAGCTTTCATCAGCTTTTTGAAACTATTCCATTCTAATTATTTCCATAAAGCAAGCCATCGAGTTATCTGGGTCAAGGCTTCTTCCCCAGCTTTCTTTTTCTGCCACATACTGAAAGCCACTAATTAACTAGTAGCAAAAGGAAAAGAATTCACTGTGTCTCTTTTTTTTTTTTTTGTTTCTCACTAGTCTGTTTAGTGTGGTCGTGCTAAGATTGTCTTTTGTAACTTATCTTTCTTGTCTCCTCTCCTTGATAAAATAACTTGCTTCAATAACAGTTTTAGTATCCTATTACATTGATTAGGGAGGTAGGGAAGAACTTTGTGGAGTTTGTGTTGACATTAAATTTCATTGCCTCTCCATTTTTCAGGGATTTGTCTGAGCTTGTTGATCCTGAATTTCTGTTATTTGATTCTGTAACATCCCATGGAATAATAATTTTGTTGTATTTTATAGTGATTGATGCAGGTGTGTGCTTATTGGCAAGTAAAATCTTTGCCCAAAGGAAATTTCTGTCAAAATAGCCAAAGCACATTGATATTAATCTCCCTCTCATAGCTATTAAAAGGAGGGCAAGGTCAAAATATAAATCATACAAGAGTGATGCCAGCAACTACCTAGAGTGGATGCCATCTACAGAATTTATTACATACATCTCTCTCTTCCTTTGGAAAGAAAAACAAAACAATCAAAAACCCAAGTGTGTAATTAACTATATGTTGCTCCTGTGAGCAAATTTACTTACAAGCAGAAGTTTTCTCATAACATGACTAAGCTTTTAACATTCCATTTGATGAAACACTCCCAAAAGCCTGTAATGCAAAGGCCTATCTTTTTTTCTGCAATATCTTCTGTAGAACACACCATATGTACATAAAAAAGAACACAACTTTCAGCAGGTAATTAGCCTTTTAGCCCTTTCAGAATTTACTCATAGCAATTATGAAATTAACACAATCGCACAAAATATTATTTACTTTTTTAAAAATAACAATTTTGTAATCAGGCAAAGAAGTGTGTCAAGCTGGGTGCTCAGAAGACATTGTCAAGAAACAGTAATATAACAAAATACTTCTAAGGAACAAATTATCAGCATTTTTAAATCCAGTAAATCTCTGTAATTTTCGGTGTGAGTACTGTTAATTTTAAGAGATGAAAAATCCTGTTTGTGCACAGAGCCCCGATGTTCATTTTCCATTACTTCTAAAGAGTACATGTGTTAAATGAGTCAGACATAACATGTCTACACAAACTTTTTTACACATCCTTAAATAATTACCAAACATCAGATATTTATTAGACATCTTTCATTTTGTATACTACTTATTTGAGATTACTTAGCTAAAATCCCACTAGTAAGGAGATCAAAATAGGAAATGAGAATCTTTTGTTGAAGACAGGATTTTGTTTTTCTAAATGGTTCATTTATATCTATTATAAAAAGGAATATTCATAATTTTAAACTTCCTAAAAAAAAGGCTTGAAATGCGTTCTCTTATCTTGAATGCATCTGTCCATGCATTTGATCTAAGAAACAGCATGCAGGAAGGATAGTAGCTCTTTCACTTCTCTGAAGAGACTTTGCACTTTGGATTAATTCTTCAGTTATCCAGACAGACCAGTGCTGGTGGTGCCCTCGTGTGAACAATGTGTAAGAGCAAGGTCTTGACTGAAGATCCAGGGTCCTCATCTGTGAGGTTTGTTTGCAAACCTGTTCTTTTTCTGTAGTATTTGCAAAAACTGACTTTTAGTCAATTAATGTTGATAATGTTTATGTACTTGTTGCAGTGTTTATCACTCACACTTTATTATCCATTTTCTAGACAGTAATATTCCATTTCCCATTTTGTAACTCATGAGCTTGACCATTGTTTTCTTCTCCTGCTCCCTCACAGGGAAAGTTTCTCTGCAATTGTGTCCCCAGGAAGATCAGCTGAAATTTCTGGTTGATGTCTGCCTTGGAAGTAAGAACTGCCAATAAAAATCTATAGCCAAATACTGTGGGTTAATCCCAGACAGCAGCTAAGGTCCACACAGCCATTTGTTCACGTCACCCCATAGTGGGATGGGGAGAGAAACAGAGGGGCAAAAATGAGAAAAATGGGTTGAGATAGAGACACTAGATGGTGCATGTGCAAACAAAGAAATTAATACACTGCTTCCCATCAGCAGGCAGATATTTAGCCCTTTCCAGGAAAGCAAGGCATCACATGTGATGGCAGCTCGGAAAGACAAAAGCCAAACTCTGAACATCTACCTTTCTGCTTGCTTTACCCCGTTTTTTACTGATAAACACAACAGCATTTGGTATGGAATCTCCCTTTGGTCTGCTCTCCCAAGTTGTGTTCTCTGCCAACATCTTGCGTGCCCTTTGCTGGTGGTGCAAAGACCTCGGCACCCTGAGCACTGCTTTGCCATAAGTAAAACATGGGTGTGTAATCAACACTGTTTCAATCACAAATCTAAAACACAGCATCATAATAGCCGCTATGAAGAAAACAAACTCAATCCCAAACAAATAAAAAAACCCCCCAATTTCTGATTCAGAATAAAAATAAATATTGCCTTTTATGAAAAAGACCCTACAACCATCAAACCACAATAAACCAAACTCAAACCACCCCAAATACCACTTGGAATGTTGTTTCCCATACCCATATTAGATGTAAATAGGAGCCTGCACTTTTCCTCTTCTTTACCTAAGAGAGAGATGCACTTCACCATACTGATATGCTGCTCAGACACCTACTTACTATGTAAGACTTATTCTGCAGCTGCATTTTACAATGTGGCCAAATATATTTTTCCCTCTAGGTTGAGTATGTAGGTTTGGGTCTCAATCTGTCATTCCAGTTTTCTGCAAGGTGCTGTAAATTGGGTAGGAGCTCTCTAAAACTTTGAGTGACTAAGCTTTAAAGGGAAGAGGTCAAAGAAAAAATATAAGCATTTAATGACAATGGAACAGGAAACTTTTACAGACAAAATGGAATAAAAGCAGTTCAAACAGGAGGTGTGAATGTGTGAAATGCTCACAAAATATTCTTTGGAAGTGTGGACTAGTGAGAGGATGCTGCACTGATAAACATTTTATGTGTATGAAACAAGCACATGGTTTTACTGTTGCCAGTGAAAGATGACTGTTTTGCCACATCTGTATTCAATGGGAGCTATGTACTCAACATTAGGCATTATTTCTGGTGGTTTTGGTGTGTTTAGTTTGAAGTACCAGTTTCTGAACTAGATGCTTTGCAGTGGTGGTGCAAGATAGTTTGCTTGGATTTAGTGTTGGCGATGATGCTGAAGTGCCTTGTGAACTTGAAAATCCTACCCAGAGCTCCTGGATGATGTTTTGTTTTCTTTTACTACATGGATGAGAACTTCCTGTGTGTTTGTAAATTGCCTGCTACAGTAAAATATTGGGCTCATACAACTCCTTTACATTTCAAAAGCAAACTGGATTTTTGTAGACCAGAAGTATAGTAACCCTGATGTGTTTTCAAATAATTTCTTCTGGTGAAGAAAATCTTATGTTCTGTTCTCTTGCTTTTATGTAGAGACAAGGAAAGGCATTTCCAGGCAGCTTTGACTTTAAAGATTTACATTCTATATCCAATAAGGCTGTTGAATATATAATGAACTACTTTTATTGGCAAAGAAAGGTTGTTTCCTTGTTCCTGCTACAATAATAAAGACTTCTGCTGACAGAAGCAGGCTGAATGCATTTTGGGTTCAAAAGCATCCTATTTATAGTCTAGATGCAAAATGATCTCTATTCACTACAATGTCTCATTTGCAGGTTATCATTCTGCTTTCCTCTGAAAGCCAGTCAGCAGATGTTTCCTTCCATCTTGACTCATTGCATTAGTAATAGAGAAACATTTCACATCCTACTATGGTACTCTTCATAAGCAGATTTGGAGGACAGAACCAACTTGTTGAAAACAGGACAGTGTAAAAACAAATTCTCTTGAATATCAGTATAGCTATGATATTCAAATCCTTCAGGTTTTAAATCAATTAACTTTCCAAACAGTTGCAGAAGCACTGCATTAACATTCCCTCATTAAAAAAATTAAAAGAAATAGAATTAAATAAAACAAATAAAAAATTAGTAAAAAAATTAAACGAACCAAAATCAAATAAAAAATACAATAAAATTTTGCCACAGGTCTTTAAATGAAAATATGCTACAGACTCATACCCCATCAGTGTTTTATTTTCCCATACAAAGTGAAAGAATGAAAAAAACCTTCAAAAAATCTTTCAAATTTCTGAAACTGCTTTAAAGATATTCTTTGACAGTGCAAGCAATATTGATACCATTTGGTATCTTCTGTGGACATTTATGCCAATTTGATCCAGTGCTGTTGTTGAAGTTTGATTATCTAAAGCTGTCATATTTCAAGGTTTCAAAATGCAAAGCTATTTCATAGAATTCAGCAACTCCACGAGCAAGATACATTTTTTTTTTTTTCATGTTAAGTGTCGTGGAAGAGGAAGTGATTTATCACTGGTATGCTGGCTTACACATCAGCAAATTTGCTGGTTATTTTCCCTAAAATTCCAAAGTCTGTGAAAAATCGTTTAACTTCATTCTGCTTATAAAACTAGTTAAGAGGGGGGAAAAAGGCCATGCTTGCATCTGAAGTAAAAAGACTCAGCAATTTCTAGAAAAATTTTTTCCTGTTTCTCTCTTGACCAGTGATGGCTATAATGCTCTTTAGGGATCACCGGGTACTGATCCATTTGGTAGTGAACTGTTCTGGACACTGGTTAATGAACAAATTCTTTTTATACATCCTTATCAGTACTTTTCCAGTACTTTGTTTACCACATTACCAATAGCTCACTGCTATGCTAAACTCACACAGACTGGGAGAAACAGGCAATGGGTAAAATTACAGATGGAAATCCCTTATTGCCCTGGAATCAGGACCAACTCATTTTGAGAGATACTAGCATGAATGAACACCAAAGATTCTGGGAAATTGGGAACTTGGTCCAAGCAACTGTATAATATGGAAAAATCAGAGATGTTATTTTGTTTGAAAGTCTGTAGCTATTGCTTTGCTTTGAGATGGGTTAATTTCACATCTCAACATTATTTCTGAACAGTAATGATCTCGAAGTACATGATGTCTTTTTTCTGTGTTAATCATGAATTGGAACTACTTTTGTTAAAGCCCCGTTTACTTAGAAGTTATTAAGCCATACACAGCCAAATACTTTTATCAATACTCATTTTCACACTTTATTTTGGTCCATGCTAGATGCACAGAACAGGAAAATCCAAAGAAGTCAATGCTGACATTAAAGGGTACCATCTAAAGCCACTCAGATAGTTAAAGAAACCCTTACATAACACAGCTCTAAACCACCTTGCACAGACTACGCGAAAAAGGTTCAAGTCAAAGGCAGCCTGCAATGCAGTAATTGTAAAATCCACAGAAGTCAGTGGAAAAACATTAATAGGCCTCTGAAAGAATACCAAGGCTTCACATTTACACTATTATCACCATCTTAAAGTGGAAATTAGGCCAAGAACAATACACGTTCTTAGAAATCACCCTAATGTAAATGTCTTGCACATCCTTCCAGCACAGAGAATTCTTTATTAACACGTATTTAATACTAATTGCTAATAGACTGTATTCCCTTACAAAGTAATCTTGGAGACAGAACCTGCCTTCTTTCAAAACAAGCAGACAGAGCAAGACACACCACGCCCTTTGTAACTTGCCTCAATACACCTGGCGTGTTTATTCATCTAAAACTTTTCCAGTGTGTTTAAAAACTCTTCCACAGTATTTGGGTAGTAGCCTCACAGACTCACATTTGCACTCATTGCATATGCAGTGCAAAACAGAAATCAGTCAAAAGTCATGACTGAATGCCACAATTTCCAGAACTGAATTCTGACAAGTGACTTTGGATTTAACCCAGAACCTGCCAAATCTGCAGGAATGAAAAGTTCACAATTCACCTCAAATGTGTGGATATTTTGCCTTCTTTGAGTTGCACCTATGAATGGACAGAAATCTATTTTCTCAGTGTACTGATACTTTTCTAAAGCACAAAGGGGAACTCCAGAGGCATGTAAAGTGTGATAATTTCAATTAAGCTCATGAAGCTATGAGAATTTATGCCAAAGGGTTTTGCCTATGCTGGCTCAAAACTTGCTGCTGAAGATGATATATATTTGCTAACCTAAGAATGCATTTTCCACTGTCCAGCAGCTAGTTAAGAAGATTAATGACTGCTTTGATATATCCAATTAAACTCCTTTATCACCAAGAGGGACCAAACAAGTTTTGATTTCAAAAGTACTGCTTAAGAAAGAAGACCAGGGCTGCATAACACTGACATTTTATTAGAATTCATCTGTAACAAATGGAACTTGTGTCAGCAAAGAACTGATTTTCATACAGACTTTCTTTTGCCACCAATGTAACGAAGTAAGAAAATAAAAAGCACGCCTTTCATTCTGTAAAACATTTACGCGTACTACTAATTAGAGGTAATTGTATCTTTTTTAACAAGCCATTTTACAAGGTAATTTTTAAAGTTTTTCAGTCTATGCATCCAAAACAAGAGCAAAGAACACAAGTTTTTATTATCTTTGTAAAGACACTCCAAGCTTGAATGGCAAAGCCACATAACAGATGGTTATGATGAGACCTGCAGCCTTCTGATATCTGTGAAGTATCAGGGCACCAAGGGGAAAAAAAAAAAAAAAAGAAAAAAAAAAAGAAAAAAGAAAAAGAAACATAACGAAAAATGGGAGAGAATAAAAGGAAAAGAAAAGCAGTTGCATTTTTTTTCCTTTTTACATGTTCTGTATCCTTTAAATACATACAAGTGGATTTTGTAAGCAATTTCTTACAGATGGGTTCAAGTTATAACATTATTGGGTGTAGAATCAATAGGGCAGTGCATAGTACAAAGGTATAGAAAGTGCAAATCTCCTTAGAGGGTCACTCCTTCCCCTAGCCAACTTCTCCACTATCTAACCACTCAAATAATTTTTTAAAAAAAGAGCTAAATTAAACTTCTGTATAAATCATTTTTATATATTTTGTGGGGTTTTTCCCCATTGCAACTAATTACAAAATTAGACATAACTACACATACAAACGTAAATAATAGCACCGTACTGGTTATGCTGATGAAACCAATTTTAAGCTTGGAAATTTATGATGTATGTAGACAAAGATGCTCACAATTTAAATTAACTGTAAGAATGCATATATAAGAATACAGAAAGTGGAATGCACATCAATGATGTTAAGAGCTATCTTAAGAGAGAAAAAAACTAAAAGGAGTATTTAGTTGTACAACAGTTTTTCTCACAAATTGGCTCTGCTTTTTGTATCTTTTACTCCCTCATTTTCTTTGGAGCTTGCAAGACAGTCTGCAAGGGAAAATGCACTGATCTTTGTACAGATCCAGTGTGCAAGAACCTTCCTTAGTCTATATTTTCAAAATGACACTTTTCTATTGTTGTGTATTTCTCATTTCCTATGTTTGAGTTGAAGAACATGACAACACTACATAACCTGGCACTTCAATAATTATTTCAAAGTATAAATCACGAAAGAAGAAGAGAAAGAAACTTAGTGCACATTCTTCTCTGGTTCAGATGTAAGTTATAGAATCTCATTCTGAGGTAGCCTTCTATAATACTTCTATTCCATATATATATACTTATATTTCTGTTTTGATTTTTTTGGTTTGGGTTTTTCTTTTTATTCATTACAAAAGTGCTCAAATACAATTACTGGAGTTTGGTCTTTCTTGTTTTTACTTCTCATAGGAGTGGGAAAATTGGAAGAAAAACAAAAATGTTGAGGCCACATTGAGAAGCCATAGCAATGCTCCTATTTGAAAACCCAAAGAAAGCATCCTTGGATGCTTATCTACTGACAGTGGCAGAACACATGGTGACGAAGGTCAATGTAAATGGCATTCTGTAAAGAGTCTCAAAAAGTACTTTGTGCTGTTTAGAGAATTTTCCTTTTTTCCTGGAAGAAAATCTAGTGTCATTCTCCAATATGTCATGTGGCCTCAGTCTTGCTAGCCTTACATGAACCTTCCCACTGAAAGCAATGGTTTGACTTCAGCAATCTGTTGACACAAGCGAATGAGCAGGACTTGGCCCAAAATAAATTTAAAAAAAGAAAAAAAGAAAAAAAAAAAGATGCGTAAGCACTGCTGATGTCAACTACTGCGACTGTGCTGCTACATCTCTGCAATGATAGATAACACTATAACCAGTGACACAGTGGGTTTTAAAAGCCAACCAAAAATAGATTTCCAATTTGTGGGCTTGCATGTTATTTGAAATCTGGAAAGATAAAGGGCCTTGACTACCTATGTGTTTTGGGTTATCATTTATTACCATCCATACTTAATTAGAAACTGGAAATGCATATTTTTCAAAATTGTCTGGTACATGTATTAAAATGTTGAAAAGAATAACAGAGATATAAACAAACTAAACTAAATACAAATGAAGGCTAACTTAAAGAAATACTATTCAAAATAGGCATCAAATATAAGGCACTCTAAATGTAAAATTAAAATAAACCCCAGCATCCCCAAACAATGCTGTATGCCACAAAACGTTTGATTTCACAGAGCAATGTGTGTTTGGCTTTGCCCTGTTA
Organism: Origma solitaria; assembly: GCA_013397895.1. NCBI lineage: Eukaryota > Metazoa > Chordata > Aves > Passeriformes > Acanthizidae > Origma > Origma solitaria. Next base: position 64,495 of record VZRL01002455.1, read on the forward strand.
CATACTATAAATGTAAATTATATAGCGCACACTATAGACAGTATACTATTGAATACAGTTTTAAAACATCTTAATACCTAGTATATTACAACATTCTCCCCTCCTAAAGGGATATGCACTGACCTTTCCCACATGCACACCTCCTACATTTAATAATATGATTTCTTATTGCACTATAGTGTTACAAATATTGAACTTCACTTGAAGCCTAAATCACATACTCTGTGTGCGTTGTGTGCATGTGTGTGCTCTGTATGTGTGCATGTGTGTGTGTTGAAGTGGAAATGTGGATAGAAATATTATTTGGGATAGAGATGATGTTCCAGTATCAATGATGTGCATTCCTCACTTCCCTTTGAAAAGAAGTTTATGGACCTTAAAAATGCAGAGATGGTCAAATAGTAGTTTGATATAACCGCAGTATGCGGAAAGACTTTCCCAATGCTTTGATAAATCCAGGTATGTAAGAATTGATATGTTTATGTGCATGTGTGTGAATATCTATCCTTCTGTATTCTCTGCAACTATACAGAGCGTCAGAAAAGGGTAGACAGTAATACATACATATATATATAAAAAGAGAGAGAGAGAGGGTGTGAGTGTGCATGTGCATATGTGTGCGTGTGTGTGTATGTGCTAGCAGCATCTTTATACTTTGCGCCTCCCTGTTGATTCCAAAAGAAACCAAAAAGCCCCATTTTGATTTAACTGATTACAATGAATATTTTCTTGAAGAAAAAAACCCAAATAAAACTAGAAAATTAATATCTAACAAGACTGTGGTACTGTAGGACTGCACAAAAATGTGCAAATTTTCAAAGTATCTAACATTTCTACAGCACAATATTACAGATAACAGTTCTACGGCTTAAAAAAAATCTACATTTTAAAACAAAAATATTAACAGTTATGCAACCTCTTCTTTAATTCACTTCATTGAATGATAAACTCTTGTTAAAAAAAGGAAAAAGTTTACACAGTTAAAAATGAAGCACAGGTCAGCAGTATCTTTACAATACTAAAAAACTAAATCAAGGACTTTCTTTTTAAACATTCCCACATTTTCCCTAAAGTGTTATGATGAGCAGTATGATGGGAAAGGGTGATGTTGAAGTAAAGAGTCCGCTTTGTTTGAGAAGCCAGAACCCAAGCTTGCAACAAACATCTTGCACTGAACTGCAGTTCTCAAAACTCCTCTTTGCAAAAGCATGTAATCCTGAATAAGATGATCACTCTTTCTGATTAATTTCCTCTTCCCTTTAACTTCAACCAATGTCGAACCCTTGAGGTATCTGTAAATGAGATCCTTCAGACGCCTCAGTGGTCAGGATTCTTTCATTATGGTTAGGTTATTAAACTGTGAATTCTTGGTCCACATGAAATACTTGTTGTTGGGTGGGGTATTTTTTTGTTGTTTTTTTGTTTTATATATCCCCAATATTTTGTTCATTTGTTTTTTTTTATTATTTTTTATTTTATATATCCCCAATAATTGCTCCTTAGCTAAGAGTTAAGAAGTACTTCTAAAGCACATCGTATGGCTCAGAAGCGGCTCTCTGGATCTTAAAGGGCCTGCAATAAAAATCCACAATGGGTTTTTATGTTGCATAGTGATCAAAGCTGCCCAGATACTCCAGTGCGGCTCGATAGCAGAACTGGTATTGATCCTAGAGAAAGAAAAATAGAAAACAAAGCATCAAAATGTCAGCTTGCTGGTTGGTTTCTAGTTTCTTTCAAATAATGGTGAGTATTTTGTGGCTACAAACAAATATACCACAGAGGCATCTGCAGTTCAGCAATATTCACTTGCTGACATCAACAGAAAACCACTCTGAGTTACAACAGATGAAGATAGACACTCATTTAGTGCAACATTTTCCACAGAATGCAGCTTCTTTTTGTGCAGAGACTATATACCTACCTACTGACAGTCTGTTATTCTGGATGCTTTTCCCCCAGGTATTTGAAAATAAGCAGCAAAATATACAATTAATTCTACAGCAAATACAACACACTAAGTTAAAAAGTCCATCATAGCCTTAATATGGAATACTGTATGGAAAACCATCAGAATAAAAATCACATTAAGAAAGCAAAAGGCTTCCCAATTTTTCAGTAATAAAGGCTTTGATGAAGATGTGAAGATTCCTTAACCTGTAGCAAGAAAAAGGGCCTAAGAGATAAATATGGACCTAAAGCACTTTATTCACATGAAACAGCTTAATTTCAACCTACACCTGGAAGCAGAGAGAACTTTAGTGTGGTGAGAAATTTGCTTGCACCTCTGATGAATCCAACATTTGCAAGTTTGTGCTATTCTCACCTCCATAAAGCAGTTCTTTTGCACATTTATGTTATGTTGCACATATGTGGCACATCTGTGTACCCATTTCCAACTGCCACTCAGGGTTTAAATGGTGAAAGCCAAAAAGGAAAACACATAAAATAAATTGCTCCAAAATAGCAGGGATGCCTGTTTATTTATCTGATAGTGCTATGTGGTAACTCTGCACAGGTTGCACTTATCAAGATCACAATGAAAATTCTTTTGGAGACCAGGAAATTAATACGATATTTGCTTCACTGAGGTGGTGTCATCACTAATAGTACTTTTCTGTTGGAATAGTTAGAACAATGGCAGAATACATCACACATATACCTAAATTTTAAGTGTATGTGTCATCCATGTGGCAGTGCTTTGTTTAATAAGGATTAGATTTCCTGGCAGTTTATACCACTGAATGAGAGATCTGTTTTCCACAGAATCCTGGAAGAAATGCATACACAACACTTCTGCTTTCACCAGTGGGGATGAAGAGTAGCATACAGAAATAAGTCAAAGCAGGGGGAGGGAGCATATATTGCAGAATTTAACCCTGTATTTGTCAGGTAGGCTCAAGGAAGCATAGTTTTTCTGTATACTGTAGTTATTTCTTGGATCCAAAATGACAGAAAGCAGTCATTTTTCATTTTGCTTATCCAGAAGAATGATGGTAATGGAAAAGAAATGGAATTAACTCTTCAGTTTGGTCACAGTGATTTACTTGGCTAACTGACAAGATTAAAAATAAGTATCTGTATTTTTCATATAAGTTTTTATGAAGTTGTCTTCTTAGAAGTAAGACTACCCAGCTTCTATTGAACAAGTTTAATTTTCTTGTGGAAAATGGCAAGCTCTGGGGAACCATTTTAAATTTCACAGACTAATTTAAAGGCCAGTGTCAATCAAATTATACTAAATAAATGTGTGAACTAAAATGTTTCCCTTCTCTTGCCATTTTTCTTGATTCTTCTAAGCTATCAGCTCTGGCTTAGTTCAGGTCTTCTGCCCAGAAATTAAAGTAAAAACTAAGCATGACATAAACTGATAATGTTTAAGCATTCTTTATGATGAGACAAAATTCCAAGCATACAGGCCCAGGTAACCTGTTTATACTATTTATCCATTTCTTTATTTCTCTATGCCACACTTGCTAGCATAGAAATTATTTACACTGCAGTTATCCTGAATGCTGAATTTACCATTATGATTTTCAGGCCAAAGAGCCACTTGCTGGGTCACACAAAGTCAAGAAAAACATGAAAACAATACAGTGTCAGTCTGAAGACATTATCAAGACCTTGCTCCCAGAAAAAAAACAAAAACAAAATACCAGTGCATCTATCTGTGGAAACAATTTGACTGCTTCTTTACTACCACACATTTCTGCCAGGAAACAAGGATCAAATAAAAATGGGCGATGCTTCACAAATGGATTTTCTCAACTAACATAATTTAGGATCCACTATTGAAATGATTTTTTTCTTCCCCATCCTGCAGTAACTACTGCAGTAACAGGAAATAATGCTTGCAGTACCTTTATGGCAGATTTTACCCTGTACTCACAGGGCCAGTATACGATTTCAGATATAAAAGTAAGCACATTTTATACTGTGTCTACCTGTGCATTTTTTTTGTTGTGTAAATACCACTTCTTTTCCATCACTATTGCATATGGATACTGTTTTGCTCACCTCTGTCTGTACCATGGCTGGCCGCTGTGTCCTTAACATTTTGACAGTCTGGAAGATGTCTACAACACCTTCATATCTCATTCTTTCTAACACGATGCTCAGGGTTATGAATACTCCAGTCCTTCCAACACCCGCACTGTTGAAGAGAATGAACAGAAAATAAAAACAAAAACTAAATGTTAATTGACAGTTAATGCTGAAAGAACTGCCTGACAAATTATCTGTGGTTACAACACACCATATGTGTATAAATTTCTATATGGGGAAATGCTCACTAAGCAAAATTCCACAGCAAATTACCACACTGCATTCAAAAGAATAACTGCACTCAAGGAAACTTTATATGGTACTAAGTACATCCTGACTCTCCAGTCTTCCTTGCAAAGTGACTTGGTTTGTTCATCCAGGTACACAATAATCAGTGCATGGTGAAGGCAAATGTTGACGTTTGTTGCCAATAGCATACACTGGAACTGACAAGAGAAAATGAAGTCAAAATGCATTTTACTGCTTGCTTTAGTTTAGTTCATCATGTATATACCCTGTTTTGTACATCTTCAGTGTGTTATTTTACCTTCTACTTTGAGTTAGAAGTATGGATATTTATTTAATATTGAACTCATTCATACATGCTCCAATTCAAATAATGGACACAAAAAAATCTCAACACAGGTCTTATTCAAGTCTGGCAGTCTGGATCTTTGCTTTCCAATGCTGGTATACATTTACCACGTTTGTCCACATTAGTCTTAAATATCTTCTTTGATATGGCTTGTTTTGTCTCTCTTCTGTCATGGATTTCTGCTATTAGCTATAAGCCTCAAGAAGGGATCCTTGCAACCAGTAGGGCCAGTATCTTTCAGCTTTTAAAATTAAACAAGCACCTACCCATGAGGATTACCCTTGGAAAAAGAGACGGGTAAGTACACAGAAGAAAATATTTCATAAGTCTGAACTTCTGTGAGTGGAAATTAAGCACCTTGTTATCTCACTGCTGATGCTAATAATTTCACAACGTTTTCCCCAGCCAGGTAACCTTGTGAAACTCTATATTAATGAGATCTATTCACCAGACAGGTGAATGGAAGAGAGGAACAACAGGGAAAACCTGAAAAACTCTGAATGTTCATATGAACAATGACAGAGATCCAGCAAGTTCGCAAAACTAGTATGGAAATTGAATGTCCAAACTGTATGATGGTATTTTAGTGTTTGGTCTAGGTCAGTGCACTTCTAGGGCTATTAAACATATGCAATTGGATTTATCAATTTTGAATAGGCTGCATGCGTCCAGATTACTGAAGCAAAAGGACAACTGACACACAATTTGACAAAATATCATGCAGTCAGTGATGATTTACCTATATGGGAAAACAAAAGTCCTGGAAATCTAAAGCAGTTGTCGTGTAAGGTACCTGATGAGGTAATTGAGACAGCCAGTAATTAAGAAACATCCTGAAAAATCCTGGAACCTACTTGGGCTTTACAGAGCTGATGACAGAGTGATCTAAACCAAGTAGCTCAGAAAATGACCAATAGAATGAAGGCAGATTACCATTTTACTCCACTATTTAAAGATTTTTTTTTTTTAAGTATAATTTTCTAAACACATGAGAAGATTTCTGGCCTCATACATTAGACAAATCTTTGTTACTTTGCTACTTTAAAAATATTACTCAGAACTCTCTAATTCATTAAAACGAAGAAATTTATTTGCTGTCCTGCATACTTAAGAAATCAGCAAGTATCTAGGGACACTACTTAAGGAGGAAGATACTAATATGGAAAGATCTCAATGCCTGCAAATCTTAACTAGTCATCAAGTGTAATGCCTTGAGAAAAGTCTGTAGGAAATTGATCCTGTTCCCCTTAGAGTGGCAAGCATATTTTAACACTGTAACCATTCCTATCCAAAAATGCTTAGGATTTCTAAAGAGAAAAGGCACTCCTTCATGATGCATTAAGATTGTCGGAAGTTTAAACAGTTAAAGAATAAAGTTAGAATGCTTCAGTGAACCATGAGGGAGTACTGATTTCTTACAACAGTAAGAGAGGAGTTTATTACTCCAAATACATCTTGAATCCATGCTGGGAAAGGTGCTCCTCACTCTTCAGCTAAAGGCTGCAATAACAAGACTATAAATATCTAATATTGGTTGAAGTGAAAATTTTGCTTCAAGATGAACAGCCCTTTAGTCTCCTAAATATTTTTAAGTATTTGACTGATGAGGTTAGACATTTTAAAATTCAATACACTGACCTATTAGTAAAAATGCTAGGGCAAGAGAAAATTTAAAATTGTGGGTGATTGGGATTTACTGTGTAACAGAAAGCAAGCTTGTGAAAATTGCATAGAGTGTGAAGGAAACCCAAAGGAAGTGGCACTAGGGGAGTTTTAATTCACTTTAAAACTCATCATACTACAAACTGGAGGCTTTATTTCAGTAATTCCACAGAGACTAGGAAAGTGCAGGTATCCAGGATCTTATGCTTCTGGAAGAAAACAAATAAACTTACTAATTTTCTAGGGACACTTCCTATTCATGTAAGTTGACTAACACTGACAATGATGATTAGCACTACCAGTCTCTAAATTGTCATGACAACGATAAAGACATTAAAAAACAAAGGCAGGATTAGTTACATTGGATTTGACTGTTTCTAGCAAAGTCACTGGTAGAAATCTCCATAATTTTACCACGAAAGATCACATCCATTTGGGAGGGATATATAATGTACTGTAAGCAGTATGCACTGCAGTCACAAATGGACAAGTTTGCTTGGTATAAAGAACTTAGAAGAATAATATCACTTTGCTTTCTTATCTGCATAAAGGCATAAATATTGCTTATTACTCCTGTCCTCTCAAAACACATTAATGCTGAAGAATAAGGCTTATTCTTATTAGGGTTGTCCTTCATTTTCCCTTGCTGAATGAATCCCAACCAATGCTCCGCAATGCTATTCTCCTTAGCAGGCCATAAATAATTTTAGACACACAAAAAAAGTAGGATTCAAGTATTCCAATACAATTATTTTGTCAGTCCTTCAGATAAGGCGATCATAAAGAACTCAACTTTTGTGTACTGACTTTGGAAAGACAAGAATCTCCCTCCCTCTGTTTATAGGCTCTAGTAAACTCATTCATTTTGTCTTCATGCTAGTATCAGGGCACTGGTTGGCCTGCACTAAGGACTTTCAACTTCTATCAGTATTTTGCATCTCTGTTATATAAAAGATAATATCTAATCTAAAAAAAAAAAAAATTCATATTACAAAAATGAGTATCTAAAATCCTAATGGAATTTATAGAAAACAATTTATTAAATAAGAGATAAAAGATAAAGATATTATTTTTTGCCATCTGCTATAGACTCTAGACTACTGTAGAGAAAAAAAAAAAAAAAAGAATATTAAAAAGCCTGTGCTGGATTATTCCTACACAACTGGCAAGCTGTTTTCATCTGCATATCAATTGCAAAGGAATTGAGGGAAGTCATCACATCAAAAAATGAGCACTATATTCTGAAGTTGAAACTCATCAACCCAAAACTCAATGATTTTTTTGACAGACAAAATTTCTAAACACCACTTACTATTCCATTGCCTTTCTTGAGATAGCTACCTTTTCCTTTTTTGTCTCATGCTGATTGCTACTAATGTGCCACTGAGGTGTAACTAGGTTATTTGCAGCTAATAATTCCCACCAAAGTAACAGCCTCACTTTTGATTTCTAGTGGAAAAAAAAATCAGATACCACAGCCTGTGATAAGACTCTTCCCATGCCTTCTGTGTACAGCATTGACCAGATTGGTTTTACGCTGCATTAGAGACATTTATAAGTGAAGAAAAAGATCATGTGTTTCTACATATTTCTGAAGAACCATTTCTGTATAAACTGAATACCACAGAACAGTTCCCATTTCATAAAGCAGTTCATTGTGTTCCTTTTTAGATCTTCTATTTGATTATATTTTCTGTTAGTTCACCTCTGAAATGTTGTTTAATCAACCTTTAACCTTTAACCTTTGCCACAATCAGAAATCAGCTTCAGGAAAGAAACAAATCTGCATATTGCTTGTTTTGCTTTGTTTACTTACCTGCAATGAACAGAAATTGGTCCATCCTGACCAAATTGCTCTTTTGTTTTATGCACTTGGCCTATGAAGTCAATAAATCCTTCTCCAGACTTTGGCACTCCTTGTTCTGGCCAGTCAGTGAACTGGAATTGCCTCACTGTTCGGGACTGGCCATCCTTTAACAAAAGACACAAAAAATGTATCACAGAAGCATGTTGCTGTGGCTCAAAGTTAGTCAGCCAATAATCATAAAGACAACCACAAAGTAAGGATGTTGAGAGGAGCTGGGGAATAGCCAAGATGAGATTCATGAAAACTCTTTCAACTGCAGTACTGGCTGAAGCTTTTGTACTGGCCTGGAAGTGTAGCTTCATTAACAATATTGCATGGATTTTCTTCCACACTGCATAGGACAGTTGTCTGGCATTCTGACCATGCAAAAAGTGTGTCAGAGACTAAACGCATAACAACCCCACCAAGTTATATGACTTTTTTTGGTATGTTATGTTTTGAATCCTGTGGACTGAAAATTCCTTTATATACAGATCAGGTAGAATAAGGTCATCTAATCTGACTTTCCATTTCTGAGATATGCTAATCTACTTCAAGGCAGGAATATCTTTACTGATAAGGCTTGTTTAGTCATTGCCCTCCTTGCAGATGATATCTTTAACAGTAAGCTGCTTTCCATGAGGTGAACATTTTTCCTGGAAGAAGATGGATCAACAAGCCAGTTGTTTAATAAACCACAAATTTCCCTTCAATAATGGTTCATTTAATTCACTAACAGCTTGGAGTTAGTTGAAATTGAGAGGAAGGGCTTCCTTTCTCAAAACAATCCATCTGAAGCTCTTCAGTCCCTGTGGTTAGGAATACTAACAGCACTTCTTTAAAGTGTAGAATACCGCATCATAATTATTTTTATAATTAAACCAATGCAATTACTAAATAGCAACTTCTGCGGTATGCCTCTCTACCATGTAAAAAGTCAGGACACAGAAAAAATGGAGTACAAAGGGATAAAATAAATTTGTTCTGCATTTGAAAACATTGTGCTTGATGATTTTGACACTGTCAATCTGCACAGCTGAAATGTTCAAAATCATGGCAATATGAGCTACTGATGTTAACTGGTGCCTCTAGACACCATGTTTTCTAAACACTCACCCTGCCATGCCTTCAAAATGGTATACTATTAAGTGAAACTCATGAAAAATTGAAATTTCTTCTAAGTGAAACTCATGAAAAACTGAAATTATTACTGGAGATACCCCTTAAAAAGCAGCAAGTTATGCTGGAGGCAAGAACAATATTTCTCTCTTTTTCCTTCTACCAAAAGCACTCAGCTGTGACAGACCTTTGAAATGAAATAGAAGTGATTTTAAAAACAAGCAAAGGAAACACCAATACTTTGTTTTTATATTTCCTCTGGTTTTGTGGGGTTTTGCTTCCTGTGTTTCAGATGAATAAAAAAACCAGAAAAAATGTGTGTGTGTGCCAGCCACTACTCCACAAGAGCACACACGTACTGTCTACTTCCAGCAGACCACTGTGACAATTTAGTAGTCTGTATCTGTGAGATGCTTTTCGCCACTTAAACAAATATATAATGTTTAAAAATATTCAGATTTGATTTCTTGTGGGCATCAACACAAAGAACTAAATATTTCTTTCTGAAATGGTATTTTGTTAATACAAACATCTCTGATAATGGTCTCTGTAATCCCATTTTCCCCCAGGAAGACATAATGAAATTGCATCCTTCAGATAGCCTTAGGCATATGACATAAATTCATCAAGAAGACACAAGTAGAGGTTGATTCCCTTCAAAATAACTTTCCATTCTTCTAAAGTAAAGAAAGAAAACCTGAAATCTGACTTACTTGCAAACATGTTGCTAAGGAGATGGAAGCTCTTCAGTAATTTCTGACCCTGACAGGATTTACACTAAAATAACAGTAACTTTTTCCAGGTAGGAGAAGTAAGAAAGACACTACTTAAGTCCAGTCTGGCATTGGAAAGATCATACATTTCTCTGTGATAAATAGATCTAATGGAAAATATTTCTTTCTCACTGTGTCTAAATCAACTGTATTAGTATGTTTCATGATTTCATTAACTCAGTATTCCAATGCAAGTCTGTGAAATGACAATAATCTCTGTTATTTAATGCTATTTAATGAGCAGAGAAGTAAAGTTACTTAGTCTGTGTTAGACTAGCATTAAAGCATATTGGGAACTGATCTGCAATTTCTTACAGTTCCCTCTGCTACTGACATTATAAACTGTGCTGATTTCTTTTAATGAGATTCTTGCCAACAGCAGTCCAAATACAAATGCCAAATTTTATTAAAATCTTTACTTTCAAATACTGTGACAGTTTGCACAGTTAGTTATCAAAATAAGTACTTTCTTCCCTATGTGGCACAGAGGGCTTTTATTGTATCATCCTATTCATTGGCTGACCGTTCGAATTTCTTCTTCCTTTTCACAGGGGATATTAAATTGTCTTTTGATTAGGCTGTAAAATTTACAGTACTCTCTTACAGCCATCACTAATAGTTTAGCCTTAAATAAGACTGGACCAGTGTATTGACCTCTCAAGTTTACAAAGAAAGTGAGTACAAAGCAGTCAGAAGCAGTAGCTTGAAACAAGTACAGAGGTCAATTTCACCATACAACTCACACTTCAGTTTCAGAAATAACAGAGGGTTCCACACCAGACACTTGCTGCTGGCACCAACTAAGGTACTGTGCCTCATTTTTTAATAACTGGTCATCTTGGCTCTGCCCGAGCATGGATAGTATTGTAACAGCATGGATGATTTGGAGATGGGAGGGAGAGAGGATGTTTGCAATCGCTCCAGAATTTACTCCTCTTTGAATGCAACTATTTAGTCAAATGATCTCAATTACTGGGTATGACAGCCACAAAAGCCTAACTAGAAGAAAACTATAATGTACATTTTGGTAAGTATTTCACACTTCTTCCAGTAAATTTGGAAGGAGCTACAGTTTCCCAGAATAACTAGAAAATATAAGATGGTGCTGTCAGCTCACCAATGAGTTTAACAAAATTTGAACCATCTAGATAAAGAGATTTTTAAAATTTGAGAAGCAACAATATGTGACAGTAGTGTGTCACAACAGGACTGTCAATATGCTTGTGCTTTTTAAAAGAGGTTTATCAATATCATGTCAAATAAAATTAGTTCTCGCACATTTAATTATCTAATTTTTTGACCTTTTTTTACTGGATTGATAACTGTAGGCAATCAGACTTTCTTAAATGTCCTACTTCAATATAAACTCTTGAAAGAACTTTTTTAAAATATAAAGTGTTTGTACACACTTCAATTAGATCTATGGCTTTTTGTTATAACTGTTATTTTGTGATCAAAGCTTTGGGAACTATATCACACAATAAGTCTGCCAGCTTGAGACAGATTTTTAAGAGACCATCAGTGAAAACTATCAGCATATTTACAGTGAAATTGGCTTTGGCTATCTCTGCTCTACAGTTCTGTTTGAAGACTGATGCTAGGAGCCTGTTCTCCACTTTTGTTAAGCACAAATAGGTTAGAGAAGCTATGAGTCATATAATCCTTACTAGATTTCAAATAGAATGAAAATAAGATACAATGTATCTACAGTTTCTTTACAAAAAACTACACCTAAATCTCATTTGCCAAACAAAAGGTACATATGCTGACTTGACAGTAACAATACTATACAATTTTACTTCAAGTTTACATTAAAGTGGTCTAGCTAACTACGAAGTCTAGTATTTTGGATATTGACAGGCAACTCTGAGTAGCCGCTCATGTTATTCCTGGACAGTACATCCTACTATTCTGCTTGAACAAATATTGTTCCACAGTGCCTACAGAAACAGAGGCCGACAGTACATTTTCCTGCCATGCAGACTAAAGTGCTAGAAATCAAGACTAAGAAACGCCAAACATATATTAAAAGTTTCTGTATGTTTAATCTTATACGAGTGCTCAGTTTTGGACTTAGGAATTCAGATAAGAAATGCAGTATGAAAATGAGGATGCTAAGGTCACAGCTGTGTGTATCTACTCTGCAGATATACTAGAGAGCTGAAAATATGCTATATGAAAAATCAAATTGTAATGTGCAAAGCTTGTCCAGCTTTTCTTATGAATGTCATTTGCTCTGCGATTTTAAAATCTCAATGTATTAACCTTCGTACTCACTCAGCCTTAAGGGTGGTGCAAAACAACAAAACAACACCGTAAGTGGCAGAAATTGTACCCAAAAATCATCAAGGGGAAAATGAGGAAAAAGAGGAAAATGGTCCTCAAATCATCTAATGTACTTTGGCACAAATAGTTCTGTACCATAAAATTGCGCTGCCCAGATGCTAGATCTGAATGAAGTCAATTGTTCCTACAGAAAGATCCCATTCATTTAAAAATAACTTCATGTGCTTTTTTATTATCGCTTGTAGAAAGCACATCTCTAGGGTTTTCTTAATAATAATTAAAATTAAATACCCCAAAGATAGAAAAAGAAGGAAATATACATTTTCTTTCATACTTATGGGAACAAGTGTAATGCTATATCGACTTACCCTTGCATCTGTAACCTTGAATTCCCTCAGAATATATTGTGGCATGTTGTACTCTGCCATTGGATCTACCACAAAATACTGATATCTGGCTGAGCGCTCTGCAGGCCAGTACTGGTGGCATTTTTCCTACAAAATAACAAAATAAAATACATTTCCTATTACTTGGAAACACTACCATAAACTGGAACAAACCCTTTCTTTCTCAGCTAAGTGTAATATTCATGGAAAGTGCCATTAGTGACAGGAACAGAAGGTGCTTGTGTTGGTGTAAACATTAAATTCGTAGAGTAAAAAATTATCTTTAATACTGCATTGCAAAGAGTTTCTCTCTGGTTACTGAATATCTGAACTTGCTCATATTTCTGCTCAGTTTTATTATCTGCCAGTGACAAGACCTATCCCTACCTTAATTTTCAATAGAGAATTTTTATCTCAATTTAAATCCTGAGACCACCTTCAGTTTTCTTCCTTTTTGCCTGTTGGAGCAAGTCCCCCAGCCTCAAAAAGAGTCTATCTCTGCATCCACTAGCCATGTCCTGAATAATCTCTGTTCTATCAGATACATGACCTAACTCAGATTTCACTTATCACATGCCAGCATTCTCTTGATGCAATCCTTTCCACATAGTAGACTGCTTCATTCTTTTGAGTAGACAAAACAGCAATGAAATTAGTTTAGAACTGTAAACTGGGTGCTGAAACTTTTAATGTGCAGCACAGAATACACAGAAGACATTCAGATCTCAAAAATACCACACTTCCTTTTAACATATTTACAAGGAGATGTTGCAAAAGTGAAGTTTCAAAATAAGACATCTTTCAACAGACAGCAATGCTCTCAGCATACTTTGGAATATCAGCATGCAAATGCACTTGCTGAATCTCAGTGTGTCCAACAACAAAATGCCGTGCTTAGTTTGTCTATTGCAACACATCAACAGATTGGAAAAACTTATACCTAGTGACCAAGAAGGCCATTCCTGTTTCAACAGAAGACGCAACCAAAATTATAATCCTTAGATATTCCTAATAATGAAATGTTTTAATAAAAAAGAACTGCTGTAACTAACATTTTAGTAAAGGAATATTAGAGCAGTACTTACTCTGCCCATTTCTCTTAGTTTAGTGAGCATGACCACAATTGTAGAATTATGCTCCCAGAGCATTCTCCAGAAGTCTTCAGTTGTTTCTGCTAAAGGACCCTGTGTAGCTATGTAAGCTTTTTGTTGTCTGCATTTAAAAAAAAAAAAAAAAGAAAGAGTAAATTAAGAATAATATTTTAATCAAAAAAGTGAATTTATACTCATGTACTCTGTTTATATGTAAATATTATCTAGAGGGAAAATGTATATACTATTAGTAATGAGCACATTAAAACCTTATTATGATTGTTTAATCAAACTATGGCTTTTTATTTTTAGAACTTTGAGAGGAAAATTACTCTGTTAATATTATGATGTATGACTTTATCATTATTATTTAAATTTTAATGCAACTCTAATTGCTCAATTTTGTGTGCTGTAAAAAGCACTTAAGAAACACTCAGTTGTGCTCATTCATTTTATAGAAATAACTGTCTAACAATCTATTAAGTTTAGGAATTATAGCATCAAGCAGTTTCTTTATTAACTTCTCTTCAACAGTCTGATGCCTCCAGCAAAAGTAAGGCAGGAAGAAAATTTGGGAATGGAGTGTACATTTTCAGGCCCTAATATCCTACTAGTGGAAGCTACCACCAAACTGTTAAAAGATTGGATCAGCAGTTTTATAAGACAACGATCAGTTTGTCTTGTTCTTGCTTCTTTCGAGCAACAGAAACACTTTACTGGGTGACAGCAGAGATTAAGTTTATTTTCAATTATGAACTGAGGCTCAGAAAATTATCACTGTGGATATGGATACTCAGGCACACCTAAACTGACTTAGGGAAACTATACCATTTCCCTTTCATGCCTTTTTCAAGAAGCTGCTTAAGTCAGCTGAGGGCACATTGCTCCATGCTGTCACAAAGATGCTGGTGGGCTGCACATCTATTTATATATAAAAGGCTTTTGGTGGTTAGGTCAAGCCTTAGTGAGTATTGCAAGATCATAGGTTAGCACCTTGACACATAGAGTACATGTCCTGTATGTTACTTCTATATATCCTTTTGAGCAGAATAACTGTGAAGAAATATGGGTTGAAATCATGAATGTACTTAAAATCTCCTTAACTTTCAGCAGGTAAAGCATACTGAGAGCTTCCAATGGTTTAAAATTTTAAAGAATACACAATCAAACATGGCATGCACAGATGATAACAAATACTAGATTTCAATACTAAGTTTTGTTATTTTCAATGTAGTTACATAAATAATTGTGTAAACTTTAAAAAAAGTACAGATAAGAACACATCACTATTTGTACCTGTATCCATCAATGAAACTGGCATTAATATAATCAGAGCCTTCTACTCCTCGGATAGGCTGCAAGCATACCCTTGTGGACTCATATGGCATAATATTGACAAGGCGATTTTTGAATTTATTACATGGAAGATTGGCACTGATGAATCTTGAAGTGTGAGCCTTAGAGCTAGCAAGACGCTGTTGAAAACAAATTAAAGGAATTAAGGATAGACATAACAAAAATAAGTGATACTATCAGGCTTTATAACCTCTGCTCAGTATCCATTAATGAATTATTTCAATTTCAGATGCTTACTTTTCCATATTCTATTGCATTTTCCAAATATTTGTAAAGCTTCTTTTAACACCTCATACAAGTACAATGTCTGCTCCATTAGTGCATTTGGACAAATTCCAGTATTAAACCACTACACAAACATATATTTCAAACTATAGCAACAACAGTAAAGGAACAGCAGGGTTAAATCACCCTCACTGAATGGTTCTTGTCCAGACACCTATTGAGAATAGAATTGTACTTTCTAGAAAGAACCATCTTCCTAATTTAAAATTTTAGTCTAATGGTGTCTTTTATCTTTTGATTACTGGAAAAAACTGGTGGAGAACAGAGCAGCTTTAGTGTTACACCATTTGGTTTTGGTTACCCACAACATAAAATTCCAGTACCTTAAATTCCAGTTCCATTCCTGTGACATTCTCGCCTGTTTCTATCTGTGTCAGCTTCTGGATATATGCATACAGGTTTCTGGCTGGCACTTCGGTATTTCCACATGTCACTGCTTCCAGCAGTGCATCATGGATAAAGATGTATTGGTCCTCAGTTTGAACCATGTAATTCCTCTGTGCTCTCATTAGAGTTACGTGGCCATAAATATCTACAGTCTTTTCATGCTTTATTCTCTCTAACATGGCATCTATCACAATGAAACAGCCAGTCCTGCCGACTCCAGCACTAAAAGAAATGAACACGGGAGAGAAAACATGGACTGTTTCATTCACTGTGCTTACTTTCATGTCATTCAAGTCTTTTGTAATGCTGATTTGAACAGCACATGTTTCTGAATATGAACATCAGCTTTTATGAAAGTGGTGGAGCCCTGAAATAAGTAAACTCCTTAAACATCCATTACAAGCAATTGAGAACATGGAATGCTTTTACATGAGATCTTCCCATCTTGCAGTTTCAAGTTTGACCATAATAGAAATAAAACACCCTGCAAAATGTTCTCAAAATATGTGTCCTTAAAAATTTAAATTACTGGAGATTATGACTCCTCTAAGAATTCAAGCTTTATTTGTAGCATGATTTCTAAGTCATTAAACATGCTGTTATGTCTCTTCTGTTTTACAACTGGCAAACAATATTTTTACAGAAAATGAATCTTACATATTTCTATCATGCCTTAGTGGTAATCTTTCCACCCCTCTCCCAACTCCGCTGATGGGGCATCTGTTAACACAGTTTGTTCTGTCCTCTGCTCTTTGACTTAGCTAGCACATACTTGTCAGTTTTTGCAATGCAGACCCATGACTAGAGAGCTGTGCCAGCTGCAGGCTGGGGAAATTCAACTATTTGGACGCCAATGGTACTGAACCAAATCACACCATCTTTTTGTAGCCATGTGTATATGTGTATGATTGAATTTCATGAAGTTTTGCTTCAATTATTTGCATGCATGAACATGCTAAACAAAGCAAAAGTGTAAAATGTAATGGGTTTTGTACATCATTTTTCTGTCCAGGATCACATCATGCCTGTAACAATGAATTATGTTTCAGGCCTTCTAAATGCTTAAGTCTTTTCAGTTAGTGACATGAAATGAAGTACATAGTATAGTAAGCAACAGTTTATAACCCTCAAGACACTGAGATTAGCTAAATTAAGAAGTTTAAGAATCCCACAAACTGCAATTTTTTGAACATAAGTAGAAAGAAACAAAAATAATTATAACCCAGCTTCTAGAGCACAATTATATAAAAGCTAAAAATTCTCACAGCTCCTATATTTTCCTGAGACATTAAATATCTTAAGTTCCTCCTGCAATTGATAAGCAAGGTCAAACATTTATTTCTTGCATGACACCTTAAGAATCTTTGCCAATTACCAGCCAATGAAATTTACTTATAACCAAATCAGAAAGAAGTACAGAACAGAAAGATATTTTATTTCACGTGAGGTAAGTCTTCTTTCTAAGACTGCAAATTTACATATTGCTAATCGTATTCTTGCCACCGATTACTCCTCCAAGCAGCAGATCCTCTTCAAACAGCTGAGGACTTCTGCTAAGAGACTGAATGCATCAATCTCAACTTTCTTAGATACCACTCTGACAAGAATTAATCAATTTTCTGAGTTTAAGAAAATTAACCAATCAATGATATTCATCAATGGGAGTTGTAGAGAAGGAAAAATAAAGAGAAACAAAATGATGGCTGTCCTAGCTAAACAGTAGTTAATTTACCTCGTGTAACAAAAGCTCTGCATTCCAGGAAAACCTGCTGACATTAACATCATGGAGAAAACCTCCAAAAGCTGTCTCACTATTGTGGCTTTCCTTGGGTTTTTTTGTTCTTGTAATGGCAATGAAATCAACAGAAGTAGCACACATTTGTATGTCAGATTGGTTTACATCAAGTTTTAAACTATTCCTTCAATGATTACTCTTCACATTCAGTTTTTATCAGCTTAACAAATGTTGGCCTAGTGAGAAATACGAACGTTTGGCAGTGCAGATTTTCTCAGTAATCTAGAATATGGTTCTTCTTCCCATCATGTATTAATGAATTGCTGTTCCAACATCATGTTTATAACTGGATATGACATTTTTCAGATCAAACATCAAAAAGTTCACTGGTACCAGCAGACCACAACTGCAAAATCCCAACCCAGTTAAAAGCTTGCAACTTCAGCTGGAATAAGCATTTTTCAGTTCTTCTTTTCATGTCTTTTATTATAATTACATTTATTTTTTCCATAAGCAAACTCAAAGATGAATAGTTATTAGCATACTCTAGCACACAAGATACTTGCTAGTCTACAGGTTTATGCAGAAGTTGTGAAGATCATGACAGCAGATTCAAACACATTATTATGCACCTATTACATGATAAGGATGGAAGGGCTGACACACCACATTTATGGAGGTATTTGGGTTCATTGGGCTCCTGATACACTCCTCTCTGGATCATTTTATTCAGCAAGATATTTTACTACTTTTCGGTGTTCACTACATTCTAATTCTGCCCGTTATCAATGACCTATATGTCTACCAAACTACTATTTTCACTTTTCTCATAAAAATGGAACCAGTGCTATGAAGATTTTAGCTTAATTCCCCTTTGAAACATGCCCTTCCTGACCCCAACACCTTCTAACTCCAAACTCCAATAGCTTATTATATAAAAGAATAAAATATCCTATCCTAAATTTTTATACCCTGTTTCTTTTACTCCTCTACTACAACACAGCCTTCTTAATATGGTGTGACACACTGCTGGGAAGCCATACAGTTTGAATACTCACTAATAAGCCACTGAAATATATAAAAGAAAAAAAATCCCTGTCTTTTGTCTGCTAACTATGCTAACTCAGCTAACAAGAATAATTTCACAAATTATTTCTACCTCTGTTATTGACTTTCTTGCCCTTTTGGTTTCCATCTTCTGGTGTTATTGTCAAACTTAGAATTAAAAAAAACCAAAACAACATTCTATCATTCCAGCTAGTGAAAGATATTGCTATATTTTCAAGTTGAAAACCTAAGATATCTATGAAATAGACATGCCTACTAGGAAACTAGTAGTCAAATATTGTCATTTACACAATTATAACATTTGTTTTCAATTTCTAAGAGCATGACTGACTCACTCCCATGAGCTGAAACATGCTTAATGTCCTGTGATGCAATACAGCAACAATAGCTACAATTCAAAAAAGGAAAATGAAGTGGCTTAAGGGGGACATTCTGAATTCAAATCACTGTATGGATGTGTTAAAGGTTGGCTTTTGTGATTAATTTGTAGCTGTTTAAATGATGACCCTTTACTGATACTTCAGTGATTTGGCAAAGGAAGGCAGTGTAATTACCAGTATTCACAGATCATTTAATTGGAAGCAAAGACAGTAAAATATGGACCAAAAATCATGTAGGACATTTTTGAGTTGTATCAAGGGAAAATTTTATTGAATATGACTGTTTCAGTTTGAATGAAGCTTGCATTTATGAACTGAAAGTACATAAAATTGCTTGTGATACGGGAAATATATAAAAAGGTCTGGATTTTATTGACGAACTTCATATGATTAATTAGATTCCAATTCCAGAGAAATTCTGTGGCAGTTCTGACAAGAGCAATATTTAGATTATTTTCCCATTTTCCCCTTAGGAAATTAGAACAGAGCAGAAAATCACCCCTCTGTCCAGGAAGCAGCAAAAAAAGCCCCTTATGAAACCACTGAACATCCTTTTGAAAAGAGACATCACACCAAAATAACATAAAGACCTTGTGCAAAGAGGGAAATTGAAATTTCCTTTTAGAAGAGACACTGGACTGCTTCAAGAATTATATACTGGTTTAAAAGAGACCTTTGAGAATTTATTTGCAAACGTACAATGACTTTCTTTTCTTCTCACTGTGGCTATGGTTGGATACCAGCCAACAAGGATGATATACAACACTTTCTTAGGAGTGGTGCTTTACCAAATGGAAGACTTTACTGACTGAATTTCCGTCATCCCTATGCTATGCATGGAGGCAATCTTATTTATCACTGAAGTAATATAAAATGTCTGAAAAAGAACATGAAATTAAAAAATTAAAAAACAGGAGAATATTGCATTTCAAGCAGATAAAGCTCAGTCTAGAACTCTCCCTAGTTAGTGGGCAAAGCATGAGAGGGTAACAAACCCAAAGCCAGCCTTAGCTCTTTCTTCTTTTATGGAGCTTTAATAACATATTTCCTTTCAGTCTGTACATTCTCAGAATACTAGTATTACCATAAATTCTTCAAATATAACTGTCCCAGATTTAAGCCCATATTTTTTTGTAATATGCAATTGCAAAAGTATAATAATGTTCAGGAAGTAAATTTGTTCTTCATCTAATCCTGAGTTTAGCTCTGGAGAGATCAAGGACAAGAAGCTGTCTTATGAGATTGTATCTTGAGCACAAACAATCAAACTCTCAATTATTAACACACACAGAATCAAAACTCCCATAAATTTCTCTAACGAATCCCATGCACAGGGAATAATTGCTTATTAAAATAATTTTAAAAGCTGAGTTTGCCATGCAGGCTCAAAATGTAGCATTAGTAATGCTCAACAAACAAAAAAAATTTAGAGAACCTTCAAACAATGACATTCCATTACAGCACTTCAAATCCTCTCACCAGACATAAATTAACGTTACGTGGAGGAGATGAAAAGAAATGACTATCTGTCCTTTACTTGCCACAAAAGAATTAGAATTGTGCAACGAAATGACAAGAATTTAAAACAAACAGGAAGTAATTTTTAAAGTAGTGCATAATTAAATTGTGTAACTCTTTGTTACAGAATACCATCTATGGCAAAAGTAAATTCAGAGAGGAAAGCATCAATTAAGAGTTATTAACTAACATGATACAGACACAACTTCCCTTACAGAAATCCTTTTATTAGATTTGGCTAGAATTTGGATAGGGTCTCTGAAAAATAACATTCTAGACATGTCCTGGGAGAGCAACTGCAATCAGTGTCTAAATTTGGTCTCATGGTCCTACATAGTAATAAAAGGCATAAGCATTCCATTTCCCAGTTGTAAATCAGATCATCTTAGAACTCTTCTTTTGAATCAACACTTCAGCCTCCAGGTACCTGAAACCTTTAGGAAGTATACCATTGAAAAGGAACACTATTAATTTTGATTACTTGCATCTTCTTTCTTAAAAGAGACAAATTATCATAACTATTCTACCTGCTTCTTTCCTGAACATTGGCAGAGAAAAAAATCTCTCACTGTTCTGCCTGTGTAATGGAATAGCAGAAATTATACACAACTGAAAAGTTCATTGACCTTATTTCATACCACTTATTTTTCTTATCATGGTTTCCCTTCAAGATTGATTGTTGATTCTACATAACAATACATGCAATAATCCTGCTTTTCATAGAGGATTTTTACATATACACCTTAGTTAATCATTATGCTATCTGAGTTCTTCAATTACTCAGACATATAAAGGAAAGAAATTAAAATAAACTTTATTCCTCTGTACTGTTTTATCTGTGTACAAGGATTTACTGTGAGTTTTTATTTCAAAATTAGTTCAGTTCTCAGATATTCTTCTTCTTATTTTCCTACTTCTTTAAATACAATCTTACATATGCAGTGTACTTCTTTCTGTATTTAGCATCAGAGTAACTATCGTAAATATATCTTCTCTGTGTTATTTGTTGAGTTTTCAGTGTACTTTACATTTTTTGTACTGTACAATGCATTTCAAAAGCCTTCTTGACATTATGTATTCCGTTAAAGAAAAAATGATCTAAAATTTACTGAAATAGAGTTTAGAAGAAGAAAGTATTTTAAGGTTAATTTTAAAAACACATCTTACTGTGACTTGTTACCTTCAATTAAAGACAGATCTATGCCTGAACAGCTGTAGTAAATACAGAAAATGATACTTCTGGGTAATTTAGCAGAGGAAGTACACTACGATCCTATCATCAATAAATAAAAATGAAGATTACAGCATAGCAGAGAAGTCAATGAACAGAAATTATGCTGCTTGCTGCTAACAACTATTTGTTGCTTTCTTCGCAGTTCAGCCTGCTTTGCATTCTCAAGGTGGAATGTTTTGAAAAGTTGTTTCGTACCTGTGAATATTTCTTTCTGTACTTTGATTATATTTTCATGGAGAAGAGCTATTAGCCTATCACTGCAAGTAACAGAAAGTGAACTGATGCTATCTAAAAATAAATTAAAGAATGTGAGAAGAAATGTGCTCCGTAGTACTGGATAACTGAAAGACCTTGAAAATACTTGTTAGCCACAAAGATGATTCCAAGTTTCAGAGTCCTCTGCACCCTTCCGTGACTCTAGGTGTTTGTATTCCATTGCGGCCAAAAATTGTTTCTTTTCTTAACAGAAGCTGCTCTCGGGAATTTTTCTGTTTGGGTTTTAGACTGATGGAACAGTGATGAGATCTGAGGTTGTCATCCAGACACAGGACTTCATCTGCTAAGTACAAAGTAAAAGGAAGACATATTGCCAGGACTCCTCAGTCCACAATGGCTTTGTTTTTTATCAGTACCAATCACAGTTCAAAGCCCTAAATTAATCTGTCCACAAATCTTTTTTTTTTCCTTTTCTTTTCTTTTTTTTTCTTAAAACTTTTCTCACTCCCCTGCTTCCCTTTCTACTACTCTGAAAAGTTGGAAATAACCAGTAAATTAGTCCTGAACCTTGAAACGGATATGACTTTAGTAGTAGACCTATTGTTTTGGATCTCCAACAAACAAGATCCAAAAAAATACAGAAACATTCTCAATGTTTCTTCCTTTTCAATCAAAAACTGATATATCTAGAGGATACCTTCAGAGAATGAGACAAACGTGATATTGCCACCACTAGATTTTATTTAAACTGAAATGGTTGTAATACAGTATTAATGCAGCAAGATGCTACACAGTAGAAAATAGAGTTGAAAAAACTGAGGCTTCTCTGATGAGCTCATATGAAGGCTAGTCCTTTTTAGATCAAGTAGTAAAAAAAAAATACCCTTTTTAATATCTCTCGCAATACTCCACTGACCGCTGAAGAGCTTACTTACTGGTACTCATTACAATGTTTCTTAACCTCTGAAATCTTTATACCAATATGAATTCTCTGTAACATAGAAAATCAGGTTGTGAAAGGTTAATACCACTAAGCATTTCGCATTTCTTAATCACAACTTGTCATTTAGAGGTTAGACACTAATCTCTTTCTTTTTTTTCAGGATTTTGAACTTATGAGCAAAAATTGTGAACAAGTTATAATGAAAATAATGGGAATTTTAGTGTAGAAGTTTCAGTGTAGCTGTAAAATGAGCTGGGATATGATTATGACATTAAAAATTATTTTTAAAATTCAGGTGACAAAAAAAATAGACATCAAATGCAGGATTCTCTTGGAACAGCAGTCACTGACAAAATCTGATAATAAATGATGAGACCCCGAAGTAAGTCTATAAAAGTATGAAAAATGAAGAAAGATTAATATTCAGGGCAGAATACTGATTGGAAAGCCTCCATGAAAAGATAACAGGACTATTTTTAAAGCTGCATTTTACTTCTAGAGACATGGGGAGAGGATTTAAAGAGACTTTCATGCTGATTACTTTAGATAAAAATACAGCCTGTTCGAAGTTAGCCAAACATGTCGGGTAGCCAAGTTGATGCAATGTGTTCCAGTATACTCTGTGTCTATGGATATTCCGGAATTTAATGTAGGTACAGCTGGGAAATCTCAGAGATACCCCTTTCCAGAATTCAGCTATTGGGTTATAAAAATATTTTCACATTTCCTGCAGATGGCTGGATTCTTTTCTTCACTCATAATTTTAATTCAGAATTCATTATGGACAGCTGCTGGCTCTGATAGAACCTAATTGCTCTTTTACTAGAGCTCAGCTGTAAGCAGTCAGATTTCCTTTTCCTTTGTAGAGTATATTATATATAAACATGGGTGGGGAGAAAAATAACCAATTAACTAAATACATATGGATAAAATGACTCACTAAGAGTGCTGATCAAATAATGTATCAAACTACAGCTTAGGTCAAAGGAAATTACAGGCCTTGTAGGACATGATAATATATATATGGAAATAATTATCAACACCAACATATTTGTAATTCTAGATAACACATGGAAAAGGCATTGCCTTTGTTAAAAAAATCTTAAAGAAAATTATTACATTTTAATGAGGGGCAGGTTATTTCACTGAGTGAAAAGTCATCAATCCTCAGCAGACCTCCTCAATTGAAACCATTTGTTGGCCAAACTGAAGTCAGACCTCAGTATATCCATTGGGCAACTCAGAAGAAAACGTGGCATAATCATGGAACTATTTTTACTGCCTTACCTCTTATTGAAAAAAAAATAAATCCACAGGGAATAGTAACTGTTACTCAGCCTACCAAAAAAGGGTATGTCACAAAATGATGAAACAGAGACAGAGAGCAAAAATGACAAGGAATGTGAGGATTCCCTTCCACCTCCCTCCAAATACTGGAATGGGTTAGAATATTTTGCTATTCCAATTTGCTATGATGGGTGAAACTCAAGGAAAAGCTGTAGACATGTAAAATATGAAACAGCATTAAATAATAATTTTTTCAAATCCTTTTATCCAAAGACATTTGGCGAAAAGAGGGGACATATATTTAAATTTTAAACAGTATCTTCTAATGTAATATGTGAAACTACTGAAACAAGGAAAAAGGTCAGATATAATTATTACTGCCTGATTTTGTTCTTTAAAATGTGTGTACAATCATGAATACAAGCAAAATAGTATCCACCAGTTTCCCTAGGTAGTTAGGAGAATAAAGGGGAAAAGAATTGAAATCCTCATAAAGCAAGGCTAAACTAGTCACTACCTGTTTGCTACTAGAGAGGAAACTTTACTGAAGTATCGTTGACATTGGAGTTTTGTACTTTCCCCTGAAATTCCTGACA
The DNA here is from genome assembly GCA_013397895.1 of Origma solitaria. Taxonomy (NCBI): domain Eukaryota; kingdom Metazoa; phylum Chordata; class Aves; order Passeriformes; family Acanthizidae; genus Origma; species Origma solitaria. The sequence goes on from VZRL01002455.1 coordinate 89,299, forward strand.
TTTGCCATTGTCAGAGACAGGATACTGGCCGAGATAGACCACTGATTCTATCTAGTAATAGCATTCCCTATGTTCCTTTACAGATTTCTGACTGCTACTAGAAACAAATCTTACCCTATGCAGTCACAGCAGCTTTTTAGGATTTCAAAAGATAATCCAGCCCTGAGTCACACCAGTGGGGGGTATAATCCCCTGAACCATAGGCTAAGTGCCAGCCAAATATGGCTTTATACACATATGACTGATTTAATCAAACAGACCACAAGTAGGTGTTTTTCATTATTTAAACCTGCATGTTGAAATATTGCTATTACTTTTTATTTGTATGTTCCAGTGATACTTTCTGGGTTTTAATGCCTATAAACAATGAAAGCATATACTGTAAAGTATACAGCAGCTTCAGTTCAGGTTTTAGAAAGGGCTGGTTTGCTGTGTAAAACTGGTTTCTAACTGAAGACAAAACATGAAAGTGGATCAGCATCCATTTGCTTGTGTTTTACACTTCATGGATGATTTATAGATAATATAGCATATTATTTTCCTACTCTAACACAAAAAAAAAAAAAAAGAAAAAAAGGCTATCAACGCCAATTTTAAAGGACCCTCCACACTGTCACATTAACTATGGTATGGCTGTTCCTGTCATGCTCATACTTCAGGTTTTCATAAGCAAGTACCTAAATTTAAGGAAACAAATTAGAGACCTAAGTTAATAAGACCCAGACTGCTGTTAGGCTGAAGATGGATGAGTTGGGGAAGGTAAATGGCATCTTTACAATCAAGATGATTCTAACTAGTGACACTCAAATTCAAAACAGAGAAAAGAAAATCCAGCATTACCCATCCATCCACTGGCTCTATCAGCATACAGATGGGGATGCTGCTTTTTGTCTGTATAATTGCATGGACATATCCCAGTAATTAAGTGAGATCTCTTGTATGTTCAGCATAAAATATCCAGGGCCTTCAACTGTAAGATCTCTGAAATCTACATTTTTACAACCTTGAAAGTTTTTATGGTGAGAATATGAAGGCAAATCCGAACTCCCGTCTATTTGTGACATTTATGACATCTCCTGTCCATGTGTGTGATATCATACATTACACAATTACCAAGGAGTGTGTCTTGCTACACGAATTTCTTCCATCTAGCCTTTATCAACTTTTCTTCTAGACTCTCTCTTTTTCCAGGAGATTCTGCAATTCCAACAATTGATCAAAGACAGAGAAACCATAAAAAAATTTCTAAATCAAGTGAATCCAATTCCTCTTCCTTAAACAGAGATCAAGCATTCCCAGGCATAAATTCTGCAAGCCTTGGTACCATATCCTCTATAATATACATGTTAAAATGAAATAACTTGTAAGAATAAAGGTATGTGTAGAAATTAAATTACTCCCTGTCAGTTACTCTGATTGCACAGTCTGAATAACTGAGACTATTAATACATATGAAATACAAAGAAAAACATGGGCATTAACTCACTGCTATATTTTTATATTAAGAGGAACTAAATATCCTAAACAGGATCACCAACTATACGTTTTTACAATATGAGATTCTAATAATGGTCTTATCCCTCTCTGTTTTTTATTAGTGAACAATGACTATGAGAAAAAAAAATATATTAATGAGCTGTATGGTGACCCACAGCTAACAGCTGAAGAGTAAATAGTGTTATAGTGTTTGTGTATAGGGATGATATCCAGCACAGTTTAACATACAGTAGCAACTCAATCAGTTCTGGACAAAGACATGTAAGTAAAGCAGAGAAAATTTAGAATATTTGTGATATTAAAATACATTTCACATTAAAATGCTTTCACTATCTTTTCCCCTCTAGATCTTTTAGCTGTCCAAGGAAGTTAGTAAGGGTTCTGGATTGTTCTCAGGAGAAGGAAAGGGAAGGAATGAGGAAGATTTTAGTATTTCTCAATCTTATTTGTGAGATTTCTGAATATGTACTGGGGAGGTTCTTTTCCCCCACCGTGAAAAAGGATAGGCAGTCATCTGCAACCTACTCACTTCAAGGATTAAAAAATGAGCACTTGTAAGGCCTATGGCAAAAGAAGCAGTTCAAACGATACAAAAGTGAAATAAAACAATCCACTGGAAAATCATTGCCTTTGATAAGCATATTTTTTTCTTAAATGTTCTATTTTTTATTCACAAACACTGAACAAAAACTAGGTAAGTATTCTACTTTAGGAAACGGAATATCATATGGTGTTTTGTTATTTTTTGAAAATTATCTTGTTTTTCACTCTGCTAACTGGTTATGTTAATATAGTCAGACACAGATTTACTTAAAACAGTCACATTCCTCCCAAACATCCAAGTTTTTCTGTTTGCAAGAGCAGCATCAACAGTACCTGCCAAAGCTTGACAAAGTATCTTAGAGATATGCCCCTTGGTGCTGGTATTAAAAGAAAGATTCAAAAATATGGGATTGCACTAACATGTTAAGCTTTTAGGTAGTGTTACTGAACCAACTACTAAAGTTTCTGTGATGTTTTGAAAACATAGTGGCATAAAACTCCAAACACCCTCCAGTGCTGGTTTATTGTGATCTGATTAGCACCTGTTTGCCTGCACTAATCCAACTTCAAACAAAAACGTGTGTTTTCCCTGCTATCATTAGACCACACATTAGAGTCTCACCAATACAAAATCCTAGGGTTTAAGCCTGCATTTTTTCATTAAAGAAACAATTTTTTCTAGATCAGCTCTGCAAATTAGGGCAAGTCATGCAGAGACACCAGTGGGATTGTGGTATTACTCAACTTCTGTGCAAAGGGACTGAAAGGGTAGTCTTAAAATGCAACTGTAAATGAAAAAAAGCACCTATGTGCATCAACTAACTTTAACCACTATAGAAAAACCTTCAGACAAGTTACTCTAAACAAGCCAAGTCAAGATTTGAACACTTGCAAAATACCCATTGTGTAAAGTACCTACAAAACAGAATGGGACTGCTAATTTTCATTTATGGATTGGGTGTTTTTTGGTTGGTTTTTTTTCCTTTTGGTTTTGTTTTGTGTTGGTTTTTTTTTGTTTGTGTTTTGGTTTTTTTTTTTGCATCCAGTTTTAATTTATCTGCTTTCTTCTTCCAAATCTCACACTGAAAATAAGGATCACGAAACATTTAACTTAACTATGACTGAGGCCCTACTGAACTATCTTTCCTGGTAGGTGCAAAGAGAAAGCTGTATCTTTTTTGCTGGGAAAAGACTGCAGTGGCATTATGTATTTATGTTACTACAACTACACCTTTTCATGGATATAGTGCTTCCAAAATATCTGATTACATAAATTTTAAAAAATCTTCATTTTTTTTAGGACTTGATGTTTCCCTTGGTGCTCTGTAATTCTTTCAGCAATGATCTATGTTTCTTTCCATTAAAAATAACATACCTTTAAATATATTTTAGCTATCTTTTCCACTTAAAAACCTGCCACCTTTTCTGCACAAGTGTGCTGGTTTTGACTGGGGTAGAATTTATTTTCTTTACAGAGTTCTTGCTTCTGTTTCAGTGTGTGGTGCAGCTCAAGGAAGCTGGGGTTGCATGGAAGGCTGGGAGGAGACAAAGCTGGGACAGGTGACTCAAACTGACCAATAGGATATTCTAGACCATGTGGCTCAGTGTATAATATGGGGGGAAGAAGAAGGAAATGGGCGACATTTAGATTGATGGAGTTTTGTCTTCCCAAGTCACCATTATATGTGATGGGGCCCTGCTGTCCTGGGGAGGGCTGAACACCTGCCTGCCCATGGGAGTCAGTGAATAAATGACTGAAGTCCTTGCTTTGCTTTGCTTGTGTGTGCAGCTTTTGCTTTCCCTATTAAACTGCTTTTATCTCAACCTATGAGTTTTCCAGCTTTTATCCTTGTGATTCTCTCCCCAGTCCCACCAGTACAGGACTGAGTGAGCAGTTGTGTGGCACTTGGCTGCTGGCTGAGGTTAAACCACAGCAACAAGTAAGAGCTTTGACTGGTAAAATGTGCTTATGAAATTCTCAGCATGTTTTTGACTTCTATATTAGATTCAAATTCAATACTGTACAGGCTATCAAACTATTATCAAAAGTAGATATCTAAATGACATGTAAAGATGCCTACTGCGTGTACATTAGTAAAAAATAATTACCAATTTCTTGGGAAATTCTGATCATATAATTCTGTATTTTTCCCTTGCTATCATCACACAAAATATATTAAAAATATTTCTATTTGCATATGTTTGACATACATTTATCAGAACTTGTCTTACCGAGTTTAGCAATGTAGAATGATAATACATATATTCTCAGTTAATTTCACTACTTAGAACTCTGATTTCTTTTTCGGGTCACTGTTACGTGAATAGAATGCACTCAGGTATCTACAGGGTGGGTTCCTCCGTTGTCAGGTATTTTCAGCTAGACTTTTCCCATTAAGTACATTGCTTCACACATGGAAAAACCATTTGCTAGGAATAGGATATTAAACTAGCTTACCAACAACTGAGGCTTTGATACGGACTGGTCTGGGGTCACTCATGAACTGGGTTTCCAACTACTTTGATTCTCTATAGGACATATAATTGTATCCCAAAACCATGAAGCAAACTAGAAAACCCTTTTAATCCCTTAACATGAAGTGGACTGAAAGACAAATGCTGGAAAGTATTAAGGCACATGATAGAAATGCAGTAAAGAAAACCTTGGGCTAAACCTTTCACTTGTAATATCTACTGATAAATAAAGAATAAATAGGGAGTGACTCTGTAAGGATCAAAATACATAGAGCTGGCCCTTGTATTTATTCCTCATCCATGCAGGGTGAGTAATAAATTCTCCCTGTACTTAGTTGTCTGATAGCTTTGTTTTTCAGTTTCTATGGTTTAAAAGTTTGCAGAAGAAGGTTTCAAAAGGCTTCTGCAGATTCTTCAAGCCTACCCTTTCTTTTTATCACATTTTGAAAGGCAACTCCCTTTCTGTTTATACTTTTTTAACAGGTGATTATTAAAATTTCTTGAGTTCTGATAGTTTGTTAGGTACTGGAAGAAATATAAATGAAGGTATTAATGATGTCTCAGATGGCATATACTTGCCACTGTCAATCCTGTGTTCCTTCTAGAAACTAAACTCAGATTACTCCTTCAATCTTGAAAAAGACTGCCTTCCATAGGCAAAGGATATAAGATACGGTTCTGTATTACATTGTTTGGCTCTAGTCAGAAAGGTCTTAAGTACTTTTCAAGTCTGAATGATGAAATGGTGCAATTTAATGGAAAGGGATTTAGGTAGTCCTGAACACAAAATGGCAGACAATGACAGACAAGATACAGAACAAGGACAAGAGGAATATTAAAAAGTCTGCAGAGGCAGACTAGGGGACAGCAGAGGAACATAAGAAAAGCAAGAAGTTTGTCAAGAACATAAAAATATCTCAGTGGAAAATACTGACTAGTAGAGGGCAGTAAAAGGAGATGCTTGACAAAAATTGGTAGGAGAATGCTACCATTGGAATGGCAATGTTACTTCAGAGAAAATGCTAAGAAGGGTAAGAACATATTTCATAATGAAATGGTTCAGCAATATGATATAAACAGTGAAATTAATTTAGGAAAACAGTGGAACTGAAGGACACAAATAGAATATTATTAGAGGGGACCAAAGAACAAAGATCAGTCCAGACTTGGAGAGAAAAAAATTAATAAAAATGTGAAATTATTTATAATAAGAAGCAAAGGAAAGATTGGAATGGAGAAACTTACCAAGTGAGCAAAAGAGAAGAGAAGGAAAAAAAATGGAATCAGGTTCTAACTAAAAAACAGGCAATGTGCAGAGCTTGCTTACTTTACTGTTTTAAATTATTTTTTATAAGCTTGAAATGAAATGTTTATGCATGTCCAGTACTTTAATTTCAAACCAAATGGGAAGAATTTTCATGTTTCTGTATGAAAGACATAACTTTTAACCGAAAAATACTGTGGTGATGCTCTGTTGTTATTCCTCTTTTGATTTTTTAAACCAATTTAATGAACATAGAATCACAGAATATCCTGAGTTGGGAGGGACCCACAAGGATTACTCAAGTCTGACACCTGGCCCTGCACAAGACAGCCCCAAGAAAATCATGTTGAATTCAAAATGATAAGACAATATAAATCTCTGAATATACTGTTGCTACAATATGCCTGAAAAGTGACATTCACATTAATATTACTATTGTGAGAAATACTTTTAGCAACTTGTTAGTCTATCAGTTGGATAGTCAGTACATTACATTGGTGAGTTAATTAGTACTTTCATAAACTTTGGACTCTCCAGAACACTCGCTGCTAAATGTCTACCCACATAAAATTTTTAATTATAGAGACATAGATTTTTAAATTTGTCAGAAACCTGGTTTCATTAATTCTGTTCATAGACAAATTGTTATGAGTGGAATTTAAAAACCTTGTTAAAATAACAGGATATGTGAAAATCTGTTTTCTAGAGGTTAGGTTGTGTGAAGTGACTGAAATCTTAATGTCTCAAGTAACTATATATAAGTAAAAAAGCTTATGTATGGAAGATTATGCTTATTGCAGAGTATCGATAAATAAATTAATAGGAATTTGGGGAAAAAAGTCCCTCAACAGGCATCAAATCATACTACCTAACATGACCACCATTTTCAATGAAATCTGCATGCAAAACTAATGGCAAAGAGAAAATAATGGCCCTGTACTTCATCAGTACCACTGAGTGATAATAAGCAATGCATTTTATTTCATCTTTTCCAATGACTAGCCATAAGAACTAATCTAATTTGCCTATTTTTGCATTGAGATAATTTAGGCTATTATATTAACTTAAGAGCTTTCCCAGAGTCAGAAGATTCGTTTCTTTTATTGCATTTGTTTTTGATTTAGAGTATAGCATCTTCACTGTTGAGCAGCTTTGGAGGTATGTTATATATGGATTAAGCTAATGAAGTTGCATCTGAGGAAATCTATAATCCTAGAAAACAATCAAAATGTTTTAAGCCCCTGTAAATGCAAATACAAAAAGATTTGTCTCCATTCAGGAAATACTCGGCAAACTTTATAAATATATTTGTGTTATTATTTATATTTATTCCAATTGTTAATCCTGGTGTTTCAATAAATATTAAATATTTGTATTCTATGTTCTCTGATATTTTGTAAACAGTCTGTGTCTTTAAACATTGAAGTCCTGCTTATTTTGTTTTCCTGTAGACTTTATTTTCCTGTCTTGTTTAGAGAAGCCTCATTCAATCACTTCTAAAGTGTGTTACCAGATTCCATGGCTGGCTTATCAATATGTTATGAAGTCAGGATGAAACATAGTGGTATGCTGTAACCCTTGTAATTACTATTCCTCAGGTTTTGGATGACAAAAGTAAGACTGGTTTTCAAATACACTAAGCATTGTAACTTCAGTGATCAATGTGTGGTAGCTCTCAACCTAACTAACTGAAGGTATTCCAAAAGGAAGTTCACAAAAACCAGTGATCTTAGGAACTTGCTTTGAAAGGGGCTGTGCTGTAAGCTATACAATATATGCAACATAGCCCCAGAATGAGGGGAACCCATCTTTGACTTTATTTCTATTGTAATTGATACGTATGTTCTGACAATGTCCTTATCAACATGATTTTAAGGTTTTCTCAAAGATCTGCTCAGCAATTTCCAAAGAATCGATATCTCTTCATTTTCCCTAGTCACAAAACACTAAGAGCAGCTGAGATTTTTCTCTGTAGAATTTATTAATTCATACCTTATAATGCCTGAAGAGGTTTGCTACTCTGCAAAAAAGCATGTAGCACTCATTTCACTGAAACTGGGTTCAACTTGTTCCCCAGGTACATCCTTTGCATTTTCAGCCCCTCAAAGTCCTAAACTGAGGATTTAACCTTGAATACAGATTTAGGTCTTACCTATTTTTAATGAAACTTTCCATTTATCTGTCTTAATTCTTATGTTTGCTACTTTCACACTCAGTAATAATTTCAAAAACCATTTCGTTGCTCAAAACACACTTTCTTCAATACTCAGGCTTTTAAGGCAACACCATTCTTTTCCTTTTTCATGTCACATGCTGAATGCCATAGATACATCTGTGTTCTCCCTGCAGACATTCTTCCTGGAGATCTGTGGAACTTCTAAAATTAAATTAATCGTACATAGACCAAATAACGTAATTCTAGCCTACCAAAGTTGGCAGTGCCATACTCAGGTCCTTGATTTGCAATGCAACTAGCTTTTTCTTTGATAAACTGGGAAGTCTATTTGAAAGAAAATTATATTTTCATCTGCAGCAGAACAGAAAGCAGCAACCTTGACATAACATGGTTTGAAGAAACTTCTGGGCTTACCTGCAATGCACAACCATAGGTCCGGCATCGGGTGGGTTGCAAGTCTTGACTCGTCGCAGGAAGGCTAGGAATGGTGTTGGGTGTTCTGGGACACCATGATCAGGCCAGGCAGTGAACTGGAATTGCCTCACTTCCCTTTTCTCACTTGAGCCATTCTATGAAATTTAAAAATTTCATGACAAAACTTCTTCTTGAGATGATATTGGCACTTTTCAATGAAACTACTGCAGAAGCATACATACCAGTGCAAATTATTTAAATAATATTTGGGGCAAGAAAGAAAAAGAATTCAGGCTGTGGGGGAAAATCCAGATTACAGATTCAAACAATGTTAGAGCTTTAACTGCACCTGTACAGTTGCTCACCACAAGTACCAGAGCTTTGGCTGGTATTCAGGTTTTTCATGGTGAGCTCTGCATTAACTTACAAAACTTCATGTTATAAGGAAAATGTACTCTGTAGAAGTCTCATTGCTCAGTGCTGTTTGGAGGAGACAACAGAGAAAAGCAAAAGGTGGGGAAGGGGAGAAATGGAGTAAGGAAATAAGGGGAAAAGATGCAGGGAAGGCAGGAAGCAAAAACAAAGAGGACAAGGTGACAGGAGGGAGGTAGGTAATAGGAAGGAAGGAATGGGTGGGGAGGGAAAAATTGCCAACCTTTCAGTTTGAAAGTATATAGTAAGTATATATACCTTGTAAAGTGCAAATGTACGAACACAGTATGTTGCCAATTCAACAGTGTCTAAAAGGGTCACTTGGATTAGTCCATAAGTTTCTGTGCCTCTGCTTGGCCAGTATTGATCACACTTCACCTGCAGTGAAAAATATGTAATCATTTAATACATTTAATACTGAAATTTATTACATATCTGAGTGTATATCACCATAGATTTTAAAAGTATGTGGAGTCAGAATGGTCAACAATTGCTAAGGACCTAACACAGGAAATTTATTTTATCATCTGCCTGAACTGTTCTTCTGGTAGAAGTTTATATAATGTCTTCTTCCATAATGGATAATTTCAGCAGAACAGATAACTGAGAAATACTAATAAGCCTAGAAATACTAATAAGGATAGGTACACTAAAGAAAAAAACAGTTTATAGTAGCTTAAAATATTACCTATATCTTTGCCTTTCACAGTCTAGAATTTAGTAACAGTACTAATCCCTTCAATGTAGATGGAACATTCTTTTAATATTTGCCCTATTTTACATGAGTCTCCAAACTTATAAAATGTTGCTTGGATGTTAATATCTATTATATATAGAAATAGCTCAGTAAAAACATGGATTTTTTTTTTTAGAAATAATTTCTGTATACAGATAAATGAAAGGGCATCAGCAACTATTAAGTGCACTGTGAGAAAATAAAATTTCCTTCTGAGATCAGTGTCCATCAGAGATGAAGCATATAAGGAATTTGTGTCCACAGGCATTTAAAAAACATCCATCAAATTTTAAAAACACAGAACATTTAATTTAGAGAAATCTTCTTTTTAAAATTCCACAATTTAGAATATTAAAAAATGAAACTATTCTGTATAAGATGACATGTGAGAGAACCATATTTTTATCATCATTGTTAAGGCTCAATAATTTGTTCCAGTTAAAAGGAGTATTTAAAATGAAAATTGTTATGAAAATAGAAATGCTGAACCTCTAAACCAATCACAAAATGTAGTACAAAGCAGTGTGAGGGTCAAAGAACTTAAACCATTTTACTTTCAATGGCTGGTGGTGAAAGTGAGACAGTCAGTCTCTGTTCTATTTATACTAATACATTCTTATCAATTAGCCCTGCCCACAACAAAGAACTTAAACTGAGTCCAGTAACACCACATTGCTTTTTTTAAAAATAAATGTCTTCATTAATCACTCCAAGCCAGACTCATACCAAATTCAATGAGAACACACTAAATGTAAGAAACAACAAAAGCAGAATATTGAACAGTATTTCCAATTAAAAAAAAGTGAATTGTCATGCTAATCCGAGAGAAAAACTGATTATTTCCCTGAAATGGAAAATTAAGATATGCATCTTTGAAACTCATGTGTTCCAGGTTTTTCATTCTGCACAGTATTTATTGAAAAAAGATTTGGTATGCTTTCCAACCCTCCAGTCCCAAATAGCTTTTCCTCACAGATCATTTTATTTTGAGGCTCAGAGGTCACAGATCACTAACGGTTCACAAATCACAGACTGAGAACAAGTAATCTAGATAAAGAGGAAAAAAAATTCTAGCCACTGAAGCAGGTGATTAGAATTCATTAGTGGCATAATAAGGGGAAACAATTTTTTACAGGAAATGATACTTTCATTTATAGATAAAGAATTGCAACGAAGTAACTTAAAATGTTTATTGATACTGCACTATTAAAAAATGGGACTGATAGTGAAAACAATTTCTCTTATTAAGAGGAATTAAATACTTAATTACTTATGTCTTACTGAAACCGGAAGGGTAAGTACTACAAATAGTTCACAAATATCCATGATTTATTTTCAAGATTCATGGTACTTGTCCCCTTGGTCTTTGCAAAAAAAAAAACCAAAACTGGAAAGTATGTTTTCAGCTGAGATATTTAAATATAATTATAGTAAATCTAGTTTCACTTTATCATATTTCTGTATAGAAAGAATGCAACACATCTATATTGGTTACCTGTATTTTAAACAAACAACTTGTGGTTTATAATTTAATAATTCCCATAGAATGACACATTTTAAAATGGAAAATGATGATACACAGTAACTGTAATTTGTAATCTTAGCAAATACAGGTTAAGTATACACCTCTGACTAAACCTGTTTTTTTTTAAGGTTTCTTTTGTAATTAATGAAAATAAACTTATAACTAAAACAAGAAAGAAAAGTGTAGCTACACCTTTGCATGCCTGAATATGTAACCCTCTTCTTTACCCTGCAGTTCTCACATATAAATTCTATGCTCATAGAAGCAGTACCAGCTTCCAGAAAGCATTCCTGAAAAATTAACCAGCTTGCAGTTTGCTAAGAACAAAATTTGACCAGCTTGAAAAGGACAGAAAATGTTTGTTTTATTTTCATTTTGTAATCTAATGTTAAGAATATACTCAGAGGCTATAGACAACTGCTCCTTTTCAGTAAGGCTGGGAAAAAATAAATGGGCATGCTCCTTTAGGTGCAGATTTTGTTTGGCTTTTTAAAAATGCACTAGTTTATCTATCATAGATTTGAATCATGGTGTGATGGCAGAGGACTGCTGCTGGAAACAGACACCAAGTGTTCAATAAGAAACTCAATTTGTAGAGTAGTATATATATTACTTCAAAGTGGAAACTGATGAAAATAAGTATCAGTTCTTTTAGAAAGAAAACCTGATTTCACGTTCATGTGGATTTGACCTTCTGGAAGAGCACATGAAGCATGAGTTGATTGAACTGCATCTTTTGTCCCTTTTGCCTATTGATTTTTCTCAGAACAAGAGGTCTTCTTCAGAGATGTGTCCTTATGCGCCTCTTACACTCTTGCTCTGTGATCATAAACCTTATATTCCCAATACTCCTAACAATTTAGAGTCCAATTCATCTTTGTGAGAGATCAAACAATGTTTTCTATTGGACTTCATTGGCAGCAGAGGACCAGATAATACAAGTTAATTGGTAAGACACTACTTTCTGAGACAGAGTCTTTTTAAATGTTTTATCCTATGTTAAGATCCCAATCTTCAGCTCTTAAAGTGCAAAGGGTTATATATTCTGTGTTATTTTCAGAAAAATATTCTCAAGTCCTTTGAGTCATCCAAAATTTAACACTTAATGTCAACAAGTCAATTTTGAAATTTTTTGCCAAATGTGTTCTTGCTTTAGCTCTTTGGTCTGTGTTTAATTTCTCTGTAGTAAGGGCCATTTTTACTTGCTTGTGCAAATTGTTTGGAAAAACAATTAACGTGGCAAGGTATGGTGACGATAACACTGGCCCTCCCCAGAAATAAAATTGTGGTGTTTTCATTTTCCAATATACCTTTGGTGAATTTCACAGTTCTCATCTTTCTCTTATCCATATAGCTCTGAGTTCCAATGCTTGATCTTTTCCCTAGCAGACGATATTCACCTGCACCCAATGAGAGTTTTTCTGTGCCACTAACTATACATGAGAACAGCTTTCACCAGTACTTATTTAATGTTCCCTGGCCTGACACTAAAGATGGCAAAATGAATGAAACAGATACATGAATGTGAAATAACTCACTGGTGATTTAACAGGGTGTTTTTTAAAGAGAAATTCAATTACAAGTACTGAAAAGCATACCTTTCACTACTATTTTCACTACCTTGTGATCAAATTTGCACACTGCCAAAACCACTACATACGAGATCAGAGCAGCTCTCAAAAGACTAATAAATATAATTAGGAAATATTTTAAGTACCATAGTAGTAGATGTAACCAGAATATATAACTAATGATAGGTACATTCTCTTAACCTTCCTCTCAAACATACACATATTTTCTTTCTCTACATTTCTTTCACTCAGACCATGCAAATCTTTGCTCTTCATGGAAGTACAAGTATTCACTAAACGCAAAGCTGTAAGAAAATGCAAATGCTTCATTTTCCATTAAAAATGAGAAGCTTGAGACATTTTCAGACTTGAAGGGTTTAATCTACAGAGTTCCTAAGAATATTCGTGGATATTCACACTTCAACAAGTCACAGACACTACAGAACATGCTGCTATGCATCAACAGAGCTGAAGGAAATGTATTTCCATATGAACATATGAATACAAAGATTCCTGACATTCAAGGGTAGAGAAATAATTTTCCAGCATAAAGTTCCATCATTCAGGCTGAAAAGCTCCTTCAAGTGATTCTTAACACATGAACCAGCTGTTAGAGGCCATCTAAGATTATAAGGACAAAACACAGATCAGGAAAGAGACAGCAAACTAGTATCAGGTAAGTACATATAGCACATTCTTTGCTGTCATGAACAGCGTATGAATTATGCTGAATCTAGGATACAAAATATCAGTAATACATAACTAATTTCTTGCTCTGGTTTTCCTACTAATAATAAGACTTTTGCAGACAAATTTTCTATAATATTTTCAGATGATCTTCCTTCAAGAATAAAGTATCTCTCAAATGACGTTGAGTGGTAATAATAATTACACAATAGAAAAGGTAGTGCCAGTTGTTGGTGATGGAACCTGTCTCAAACCGTACCAGGTTAGTTTACTGCCTCAGACATTTCAGCTAATGTTACTCTGAAGCCATTTTCTTTTTTGCAACAATGCCTCACCACTTAAAGTTTAGGCTGATTTGAGTCTAAAGCTTATAGACACTGACAACAGTATTTGAGACTATAATGTAAATATATTTTTTAAAAATTCAGAGTAGAGACACACATTTTTAGTTCTTATTTGAACAAGATTTGCTCTAGTGTCACTCACTGACTTCAGTCGAAGTCTAAATGACAGATTAAAATATCAACTTACAGTCATAAGTTTTAGATTTTGGTCTTAATTAGAGTATCCTGTAAAAAAAGTTCCAAACAGAATTTGGAGGCAACATAAATGAACCATAGGCTAATCTATTAATAAAAAACTTTAGTCCTCTACCAAGTCTTCAAATCCACCCTCATTACACACCTACTTTCTGAAAATCCTGAGATATGATTAGCAGGCTAACAGTTATACTGAAAGACAGATGATTAATTAAAGAGATTATTCCCAAAACTGTTCCCATTCTGAACCTTATGAAACAGTGTGGTATGGTTATTAAAACAAAAGGAAACAGTAAAAGTAATCTTGGGTATGTTAAAAAGTGTTCTCTATCTCAATTTTCATCTACATCTCTACAAGCAAAGAACAGTTCAAGACTATATTGCTGATATCAATGTGAGATGCCCTTTTTGAGCTCTTTCTAACAGCAGGGAAGACATGGTTTTAGTGAATTAATTTTGAAGGATGAATCTGTCAAACAGTTAAGTTCAGCAAGATTTTCCAAAAAGGTCTTGAAAAGGTTTAAATGAATGGACTGACTGAAAAGTGAATGTGCTGACTGCTTTTTGTTTCATCCTCTTGTACTCAAGGCTGATCACTGTGTGCAGCCTGAATAATCCTTTCACTGAATAAGATATTACAGTCTGAAGAACATATTGAACAATTCAGCCTGCTATTCAGGTGCGTTAATGAAAATCTGCTATTTTCCATGAAAGACAGATACCTCTTTAAGCTCATATGAATATTATATAAAAAATCAGCAAAACAAAATTATCAAAAGAAAGAAGCATCAGATCAAAAAAATTCTATTATTCTTATGTTTTTGGTTCACTTGAAATAGCACTAATACAAGAAAAGGAAATTGGAAACATTGGTACATTGGAAAACATTTTGGGGACCTAGAGAGCCCAGTCTGGATTTTGATTTTTGAATGGAACTCCTAGTCATGGTGAGCTTTCTATAGCTAGTTTAATACACTGATAAAATTACTATTCTAAGATTCTATAGTCACTGAATTTTGAAAACAAATGAGCAGAATTTTTTATCTTCTAACTCAAAATGTCAATGGGAATTTTCTATGTGTGGCATGGTTCCTCTGTCTGTATTAAGAGAAGAATTATATGAGGTAGTAATGTATGTACCTCAAGCACTAAGAGAAGGAACTAAGAAAATAAAGTCAAATTACAGAGTTAGAATATGTTCTTGACTAAACCACTTGCTATACACTTGCCTCAGGGAAATGGTATCTTTATAGAAAACCATCAGTTTACCCTAACAGCTAAAAGAAACCACACAGAATGATAACACAAAAAACTAGATGGTTGCCTTGACAAATACTTTTGGCAGTACCAGGTATGGCCAGCTTGAAGCCATTTCAGGTAAGACTTTGGTGCAAACAGTTCTTGAAATCTTACAATGGAAGAGACTGCATGCAATATCCTATAAAACTTACTTCATTCATGACATTACATTTTGGAACTCTTTTAATAGTTCAATATAAATCATCTTTGCTGCAAAGTTTATTTCTTCCTCCTAAAGCCCCACAGGCAGGGAAAATGGTTGATTACTATGAAATTGTTTAACAGCCTTTCATATGCTGGTAGAGTACTATGATTTCCTTCACTCTCTTAAATACAAAACAAATCAAAATCTTTCTGACTTTTCCTAGACATAATTTCTCCAACATCTGATCATTACTGTTCTAGATTCTCTGCAATTTACCAAAATCTTTTTACATGGGGCATTAATTCTGTAAATTCTTAACTTCAAATCTATATAAGCTGAAATACCCAGACTTTCAGCTTGTGTAGTGCGTAAAAGCAATTCCTTCACAAAATTAACCCTACTTATGGTATGGCATTTCCACAGCTATTTTACTGGATGATATTAATAGTCTGAATTTTAGCTGAGGCACCTTGGCACAGCACTTCCACCTGAAATATGCCTAGAAGAAGAAACTCTAAGCTTTACTGGATTAGATTCTTACATGTATTATGCACCTATGACTGACTGCACTTCAGTGACAGTTGACCATGTTTCTGCCCTTGTGCCTCTGAGAATCCTTCCTCAATAAACAGTCATATGGTTGAATTTTACAATTCTGATACTATGACTGGTGACTCCACCTCATACAATGGCGTAGGAATTCTTGGACTGTGGCCATTGCATTCCGTTACAGTGAAAAAAACCCCAAAACCAAACCAGTACAAACCTACACATTTTTATTTTTGTAAATCTGGTGAATACATGGTGTACTTGAGATTTTGTGCTTTTTTTTTTCCCCCAGTTCTCTCATTCATTCTTCATCTGAGTCATATCTTAGCATGCTGAGAGCACTAAAGAAGTGTGAAATTCTGATAGTACATTATTGATACAGAAGTTATTGGTTTGCCATTAAAACTAGGGAATGAACAATGACAAAACTGCCCGTTTAATTCTTTTTTAGTAAAACAATACAATTCAGTATGAAAAAATGCCATCTGCAACATGTCCTATCTGCTAACATCTGCTGACTGATATGTTAACTTGCCACTTGCTAGCTAGACATGCATAATTTCTTCAGTTTCTACAAAGGATAATTGAATTTCTTTTTGTATTTTCCTACATTTAAATACATTTCACAACTTCAAAAAAAACAGCACATTTTTACACACCTATACTGCCCAGTATGAAACATCAGTGAAAGTTGTCAGCAAAAATCAATTACATTTTGTTAAATAACAGTAGAATACAAGTGCACTTGGGAGCTGTGCTGGTTTTGCTTAGCTTGGTTTCGGGTAGTGGGGGGCCACAAAGATGGCTAGTGTGAGAAGCTGCCAGAACCTTCTGCCATGTCCAGCAGAGCCAATCCCTGATGGCTCTGAAGATGGACATGCTGCTGGCCAAGCCTGGGCCTATCAGAGATGTTGGTTATACCTCTGTGATAACATATTTAAGCAGAAATCAAAACAAAGGGGGCAGGCAGTTTTTCTAGCCAGAGAAGAGGAGGTGAGAACACTTGAGAGAAACAACATGGAGACACCAAGGTCAGTGATGAAGGAGGGGGAGGAGGTGCTCCAGGCGCTGGAGCTGAATTTCTTCTGCTGGCCACGGTGATGACCATGGTGGAGCAGCTGTGCCCCTGCAGCCCATGGGGATGCAGAGATCCACCCACAGCCTGTGGGGAGGTGACCACGCTGGAGCAGGTGGATGCCTGGAGGGGCTGTGATCCAGTGGGAGACCCAATGGAGAGAGGGGGCCCTGCTTCCAGGCTGGAGCAGTCTGTCCTTGGAGGACTGCACCCTGTAGAAGAGTGATCCACAGCACAGCAGTTTTGGGAGGACTGCTGCTTGCGAGATTGGACCCACGCTGGACAAGTTCATGGAGAACTGTCTCCTGTGGGAGCAGCCCCATGGCGCAGTAGGGGAAGAACTCCTCTCCCTGAGCAGCAGAAGGTGAGCTCGGTGATAAACTGACCAAATCCCCACTCCCTGTTCCCAGTGGGAAGGAGGGAGGGGTTGGGGGGAAGAATGGTGTTTTGAGGGCTTATTTTACTTCTCATTATCCTCCTCAGACTCTGCTAGTAAAAAATTCACTTTCTAACTTTGAGACTGTTTTTCCCTTGGATTGTTTTCTCCCAGTGCTTATCTCAACTCATGAACTCTTTCTTAAGAATTTTTTTACCCTCCTCTGCCCAGCTGTGGCAGGGGAGAGTGAATGTTGGCTGTTGTGAGTGCTGGGTGTTTGGCCAAGCTCAATCCATGACAGGACCATATTGATGATTTTTTTAATGAATTTTTAAGAGCACCTATTGATGACTTCTCTACTCCTTTAGTGAAAATGTCTTTATTGTCACTTGGTTTTGATGCAGTTTTTTGACAGGTAATACCTCCAGTATTACCCACCAAAACATACTTAGGAGGAAAGAGCTGAAATTTGCTGCAGATGCTCTGCACAACAAATGGAAAACTAATTCATCACAATTATTTAAAAGTTCTGCATCCATTTCATACAGACAACAAAACTGCATTCTTAGTTTTCTGCGCTTATTACTTACTGTGGTGCATGTATTCTTGCTTCATCTTAGCTATGAAGTCAGATGCATTAGATATCAGTGCCTACTCTGCCATCAACAAATGAAGATTCATGAAAAATCTTAGCAACATGTGCATTTTGAGTAGAAAAATGTAGGTTTCTTCCCAGACCTGCCTTTATTTTTTCCTTACCTATAGTAAGACTTAGAAATCTTTGGTCACCAAAGTTTGTTTCAAAGCTGTTTTTACTAAAGAGTCCCAATGTACAGTTACATTTTCCACTGTGTTTTCCATTTGTTGTGGATTTTTTCCTAGTTGAATTTGAATAACGCTTCCTTGATTTAATTTGTTATATCCTCCTTCAAAAAAACCCAACCAAACCCACTAAGCAAAATAAAACCCAAACAAATATTTTACTCCAAGACACATATCTTCACCTACTTGATATTTCTACTGTACCCCACTTTCCATTTTTCTTACACATGGAATAGTCTCTTGTCGAGGTTTGACCCTGGCTAAATGCCAGGCACCTACGACGTCTGCTCTCTATGCTCTCTCCTGCTGCAGATATGCAGAGGAGAGGAAAAAACTAACACAAACACACTGGACTCATGAGTTGATATAAGCCACTGTGGAGAGGACGCGCAGAAATAGGGTGAAAAACAGGTTCTAAACTTAAAGTTGCAAAGTGATTTATTAACCTAACAGAGGTGGAGGATAAATCAGAGGTAAAAAATAAGCTCTTAAGACACCGTTTCTTCACCCACCCCCCTTCCCTGTTAAGGTACTGTTTCTCGGCCCACTCCCCTCCCTCCTTCCAACCAACAGCTCTGGGGCAGGGGCAGGGTATGGGTTTTTTTCTCTTAGTCAGTCCATCACCACAATTCTGCTACAAACTCTGCTACAAACACTGTTTCTCTATGCACCCCCCTCCCTATTAAGACACCATTTCTCAGCTCACCCCCTCCTCCTTCCTTCGAACCAACAGCTCTGGGGTGAGGGCAGAGTATGAGGGTTTCTTCAGTCAGGGTCAGTCCACCAGGGAGAAGAGTCCTCTACTTAGCCATGGGGGTCCCTCCCACGAGAGACAGTCCTCTGCGAACTTCTTTGGCATGGGCCCAATCTCATGAGCAGCANTCTCAGTCTCTGGGACTCCCACTGGATCACAGCTTCCTGCAGGCATCACCTGCTCCTCTGGTGTGGGCACCTCCCCACAGCCTGTGGGGGTTCTCTGCATCCCCCTGGACCCCATGGGCTGCAGGGGGACCACCTGCTCCCCCATGGTCTTCACCATGGCCGGCAGAAGGTTTTCAGCTCCGGTGCCTGGAGCACCTCCTCCCCCACCTTCTCCACTGACCTTGGTGCTTCCACATTGTTTTCCCTCACCTATTTTTACCTCCTCCTCCTCCTCTGGCTAAAAAGAAGTGTGTGCTCACATTGTTTTGATTTCTTCTTAAATATGTTTTCGCAGAGGCGTAACTAACATCTCTAATTGGCCCAGGCTTGGCCAGCAGCATGTCCATCATCTTCAGAGCCATCAGAGATTGGCTCTGCTGGACATGGTGAAAAACTTCCAGAACCTTTACACAGGACATACAGGAGCCATCTTTGTACCCCACCCTACTCACTAGCAAAAACTGGGCCAAGCAAAACCACCACATCTCTAAATCTATAAAAAATTATTTCCAGTACTCAAATGGCAGTGTTCTGATGCTTGACACTTGGAACAAAAAAAGTTCCAATTTAGCATTTCAGCAATACCAGGAAAAGTCCATTTATCTTTTCTCGTGACAGTGCCATCTCTCCTGACTCTCTCAAGAGTTAGTGACAAGTTGAGAGAAGATAAGTCTAGGGATTTTCAACTATCTTTTAATGTTCTTATGGAACAAATACAGGACCTGGGCAAATAGTCCCATGTGTATCAATAATGGGGAACAAAATCTGAGACAGGATACATGACTTTTTTACTGGGCTTGTTTTGATCTCCCCTTTCCCAATGAAGACTCAGGATTTAAGATGTTAGACCTTGACAAACCCAGATGATTATTCTGTGCTTGCATTTTTTATACATTTTTGGCTTATAATATTGATGATGATATCCACTTCATGACAATGAAAGGAGTGTTTGGACCAGGCTAACAGAATGCCACAAATGTAGTTTCCTCATGTATTCAGTTAGTCATTAGGAAATTTGAATGAAGCTGATAGTATCACTATGAAAACTAAAGCCTTCCTCATCAGTAAAGAAGTTCAGAATCTGGCTTGTATTTGAGCACTTGATAGTGTCATTATACTGTCATTTAGCTGCTCATATTTGAATGCTTGATAGTGTCATTATACTCTCATTTAGCTTTGACCTGACTGGGCTTTTTTGTCTGAAGATTTTAAACCTAGGCACTGGAGTCCCAATATAGAAAATATTGTAATGAGGTTAAGGAGGGAAATAAGGATTTTCTATCAGGTCCAAGACAACATAGCAAATATATTCAAAATACAGAATTACAAAGCAAAGAAAGAAAGTATTGAATTCTCTTTCAAGTGGACAATCTACAACAGTATTCTACCCTGAAAAGGGTGGCAGGACTAGATGTTTCCTATTGGAGACAATATTATCTTTTGCTATAAAGAGAGATTTTTCTTCTGATCATTCATAGAATTCACTACAGCACATGAGTATGCAGAATATTCAATTAGTTAAGAGAAACCATTAAAAAAAATGTAATCTTCACTCTTGGGGGCAGAGGAGAAGACAGAGAAGTGGGAAAGAGAGGTATCACACATTAAAGCTTTACATGTTTTACGTATTTCTTTAGTATGACAACCGCTTTTTCTTAATTTCTAATTTACAACCTTCAATATTGTTCTTTTATTTCACTAAGATTAAACTAATATTTGTGACAAATATTCTACCAACACTGTTACATGCACTGCCAGTGTACAATCCTTTTTGATACAAATTATATTCATGGTAGCTGAATGATGAGACTGACTTTCTCTCTGTCATCTGGTTTAGGTCAAGGGAAATTCAGGTGATGACATTTAATATGAAACCAACTAAGTGTGAAAGGTTATAAGTGAAAGATCTTCTTTTTTTCCTGCAGCTTCCAAATAGGCAAACAAATGAATAATGAATTCACTGTAACATCTTCATTTGATCTACTCAGCTGTAAAATATGAACATTTTCAAATCTGAAGTCACTCAGACATCTAACACATGCTAATGAACCAATATTTTTTCTGCAGATGCAATTAAAGTCCTCATCTTTATCTATGCAGTCCAGGTTAAAAAGGCTGATACCAGGCTGCAGGACTACATAATGAAAAAAAGCTAGCTAAACAGAAATGACGACATGGAGATGGAAAACAGAAAGTCCCAGGAGAAACAATCTTGCCTTGCAGCAGGAATAATGATCAGGCTGCCAAGACACAAAAGCAATCAAAACGGAATCAAAGGAAAAAGAGAAACAAAATTAGCAAAGCTCTTCATCCCTAATGATATGTAACAGTGCTTATATTTCATGCTTGAAATCTCACTTGTTTTTCTGCTATAAGAATATGCTATATATAAATGATAGCACAAGAAAAAATAGTAATGAAATGTCATCATTGGGGTTTTTTCCTACATAGGGATTCCCACTGCTGCCTCACCATCAATACTGTTAATTATATTACACATAGCTACTGCATTAGAAGAGGTAACTGGTATGCCATATTCACAGACCTGCAGACTCTGGGATTGGGAGCTGAATCATGTACTGGATAGCTGGTATGTAATGCTCTGGATTGAATGCATCAAACTCAATCTATGAACACAGAATGCGCTAAATTATGAACAAAAAAATACACAAACATAAGCCCTGAATGCATGAGCAATCCATTGACTAGAATGTCTAGTTTCTCATTCCACTTAGGGAATGTGTTGCTTCTGAATGCTAATCACCTCTGGAGGTGATTACTATTCTGATCAGTGGTTTTTTTGGGTACAGCCAGCAAACGCTAGAGTTAGCTTAAAACTCTGCTAGGCAATTATTGGAGAGAATGAGAAGAATTTCACTTAGTTACATCAAAACATTTTTCTAGACAGTGGCTGTCTGTGGCCTGCAGTATTAAGATAAACTCTCAAGTACTTAACTACACCTTTTGCAATGGGCTGCTTATTAGGATCAGATTTTTTCTTTGCACTGGTGTCATTTAACAGCAACTTTAAGAAATTAATTAGCGGAGAAATGGGCAAAATTTCATTTTCTCAATTCCAAACAGACAGTGCCTGAACTAGACAAGGCCTGTAGACTCAAGATAAAATTTAAAATTCTGCTAAAATTACCCTCTGCTATGTACTAATTGCCATCAGGTAGGTACAGGCGGTGGTTGTTAATGCGGGCTGAAGTTACATGTGGGAAGTGATTCTGTAATTAGAATGCTATACATTGCTTGAACTGCAAAAAGCCTACTCGACTTCTAGAAATCATGGAAAGGGTAAATGAATAAATATATATGTTTTGGTAAGCCTCCAGAAAGGAATGACTGCTGCCAAGAGGTTCAAGTTACATAATCATTGCAATTACAGGTATCCAAGCATATGAAAAAGACATCAATGCCAACACAGTACAGCATTAGGCATTATGGTGCACTCCACCCTGTTCCAAGCTTACACATGCTAAAACATTTTCATTTTGAAATGGAGCTCATCCATGAACTACTGAAATATCAACTATTATCTAGTTACCTCTGTAAGATACTTTTACTGATTTAAACCCTTTCTGGATGATAAATCTTCCAACCTCCTCCCTAATCTCTTTCTATAATACTGAACTGTTCTCTGTCCTCTTTATTTATGGCATTTTTTAACTCATTTCACAGAGCCTTCATGACCTTAGCTTTTTCCACCTTCTACCTGCGGTCACTTCCCACTTACAGCTCCCTACCCCTTCACACAAGCTTCTAGGACAGTGTACCTCAAAATGCTTGTGACAGCATTTTTCTTGTGGCACTCCAGTTTGTTATTCATGTCCTGGATTTGAAAACCTTGCTACTGTTGTTATGGCAGGGTCCCAAGGGAAGTGATTACCACTGATGTTAGAATCACTCCTTCTTTCTCCTTTCTGATTTCTATGTTAGGTTGAAGCTTCTGGGTTACAATAAAGGTCTCATAAATGTGTTTGCAGAAAGCTCAGCAATAAACCAGCTGTGTAACACTCTCCCTAGCCAATGTGTGCTCCCAGCAATGGTAGCAGCATCATGAGCATGAACTACCCATGAGGACTGCATGTACATCTTGATGCAAAATAGAGTTATTGTGGAAAAAGCTGGCTGGAGGAACCACCACTGAGGGCTAAATACTTGTTTCTCTTCCTGACTGGCTGCTGAAGATGCTTTTTCCCATTTCTTTTTCTCTCCATCTTTCTGATTTCCCCTTTTTTTCTTTTCCTTTTACTCCCTCCTCTCCAATAACATCCACTCTTACAAGTCATGAATGCCACCAAATTTGGACCCACTAGTACCTCTTCATGCAACAACCCATGTTACTACTCTATCACTTTCCTTACATTGTAACAAAAACAAATCACTATTTTTTATTTCCCTTTAGATATAGGACTTTTTTTTAAATAACTCTTCTAATAATAGAACCTATGGTTCTATTATTTGAATAGTATCCTTGTGTTATTATCAGAACAATCTACTTATGTTTTAGTCCTTTACTTTCCTAATTTTACTTTGGTCTGGAAAATTGAATTTGAAATATCACAGACAGTTTTGTATTCAGTTACTGCATATGCTGTTGTAGTTTTCCTAGCTACTAGCATGTGCTCAAAAAAAAGATTCTTAAGCAAATCCAAATCCTCACTGATGTTAAAAAATGCTGAATCTATACCATTTAAAACCGAGAACTGAATGCTGTTGACGTACTTTAAGTTCCTTGTAAAACGATGACACAATCATATTCTTACTACTACAGAGGACGTAACTCCAACATTGCACCTAAGATTTCCAACATGATTAAAACAGGAAAAAACACACCAAAATCACCGTGATCAAAAAACTCTAATTTTTCCAGAGTACAAAAAAATACTAAATAAGAGACATGAGGTAGTTTCATAGAGGAAGCAATATATCCTATATAAGTGATTTTCATAGTATAGACACTTTAAACACATGTAAAAAAAAAAAAAAAAAATCAGTTCTTCCACATATAAAGAAGGCAGGGAAACATACATGAAGGAGAAAAAATCTTATATTAGTGGTTACTCAGGCATAATATTATTAACCTTGCATATGCTTTCCTTACCCTGGACCGCTCCTCTAGTTTTGTCATCATGACGACAGTTGCACCGCGTTGCTCCCACATCATTCTCCAGAAGTCACCAAAAGTTTCTGGCAATGCCCCCTGCGTTGCTATATAAGCATTCTGCTTCCTGTATCCATCTATGTAGTTGGCATTGATATAGTCGCTACCTGGTATGCCTGCAAAGAGAGCAGAGTGAAAACACAGGGCAGAATTTCTTTTTCTATTGCACAAGGGCTGAAAAATCCTGTGACACAGCTGGCTGGGTGAATCTCACTCGGCTTTCTGCGTGCCAAGTAGCGTATGGGTACTTAAAAGTGAGTGTATGCCATTTGTGCTGTTAAGAGGCATGGAGGTCTCTCTCTGGGAATAACTATGCTTTTGAAACAAGAGACTTTGTCTGATAGGAAGTATAAAAGAAGCCTGAAAATCTGTATCAGGTGGACATTCCTGGGGGTCAACACAGCAGCATTTAAAAGCTGGTCTGATGCTGCCTGCAGACACCCAACAGTATGGCAGTCTCAGCCTGAGACAGACAGGGAGGAAGACTCCTGATCAGACACCTAGGATAGATTTCCAAACATTCTTGTTGAGATCATTGCATTTCCTTTAAATACAGAAGAAAAAATAAATATTGTCAAGACTATTAATATCACCGCTACATTCATTTTTCCCATTAAATGTGAAGATAATTATGAGTTTTACTGTAACAACACATGTCATGTAAGTCAGGTTTAAGAAACAGTGGAATTTGCTATATGGTGTATGCATGAAATAAAGACCTCTGCAGGACTGAAAAAGGATTTGAAGCATGAAAAGAAGGTGAGATCCAAGACCTCTAGACACAAAGGACCTACACAGTTATTTGCTTGGGGCTCAGCTATTTTGGACAAAACTTACAGAGGGACTTTGGCTGTGTCTACTACACACATGTCCATTCTTTGAGCCCCTTAGGAAGCAGACCAGTTCCTAACTGCAATGCATTTAACTCAGGGTATGCAATACGATGCCTGTACTGAGAATTGGAATGTGCTGCCTGCCAGGGTCAAGGAGGTGTACAGGCTGTAGTGGAGGTCACGTTACTAGTCTGCACTAATAAGGCAGCCATGGAATGGAAATGGATAAAGTTCTCAGAGCTGTTGAATTCACTGCTGTTGAATTCAGTAGTGCAGTGCCCAACTTTTAACTCAGATTATGTGCATGCTGAAAGATACAGCAGGAGGGATCAGTTTTTATGTCACTGCTGTTTTTTTAACTGATGACTAGAGAAAGAAAAGATACTCGTGAGATCTCAGTGCTGGCTGAATGGCAAAGCAGTGTTAATTAGCTGAATATAGATCTCTGCATCTTAATAAGGTTTGTTAAAGTAATTGACAGAAGTTACTTCTTTAAGCAGAAATGAATGATTTATATTCATGCAGCCAATCTGCCATACATGAGTCTACAACCCCAAGAAATGGTGCAGATTCCACAAACTCTTCCAAAAGAGAGTCAAGGTGGTGATACCAACTCCAGATTTATTCTAAAACTATGACTATTTTCACTCCACAGAGCAACAAAGTTGAATTTCTTTGGCTATGAAACAGAATAAATTATAAATAGATGTTTCCCAAGCTTTCTGTCAGAAACCGTATCTTCAAATCTATTCCGATGCATTATCTCCTGTTGGTGATCCCAAATCAGGAGTCACTGGAGCTGCATACTCCTGTCTTTCCTGACTGTAAGTGGCACACATCTGAAAATGTCTTCCAATATAATTTGTATTTTAATAGAAATTAGAGGTACCTCTTTAAAACTCTGACTGTTCATATTTAGCTACAATTTTAATAGTTTCAACACCCACTCAGGATAAGCTTAATGTTTCATTCCACTACTCAGTTAACAGTGAATGAA
The DNA here is from genome assembly GCA_013397895.1 of Origma solitaria. Lineage (NCBI taxonomy): Eukaryota > Metazoa > Chordata > Aves > Passeriformes > Acanthizidae > Origma > Origma solitaria. The sequence goes on from VZRL01002455.1 coordinate 115,345, forward strand.
CCCACAGACTAAATGTGACAATAAGCAAGATCCAATATAATCTGGAAATTATTCAGGTTATGGGTTACTGCAGCTGTAGTCTAGCAAAAAATTTTGCCTTCATGCCCAGTGAAGTTCCATACATGTTCTTGTTTTAAATGCTCAAATAATATTTAAACTTAAATTTTAATTTAATTTTATTTTCTGTACACAATTAGAAGAAAAACCTGAGAAAATATTACAGGGATAGAAAGACCTTATAACTTTAGGTGTACAAGAGAGGCAGAAAATGGCACTCCTCAGGCAAGATGCATGAATGGACACAGGAAGACCATCTGACTCTGATTTGACCTGACTGAAAGACTCTTCCAGGAGAAAACCAAAACTAAAGAAAAACCTTTGAAAAACCGATAGAACTATAGAAAAACCTATAGAAACTTACATGGTCTATAGCCAAAAAATATGATTTTGCTCCGTGAAAGGTAGAAATTGGAGTCCAAAAGCATCATTCTTGTAGATCTGAAGCTGTTTTACATGACACTTCTTATTGTGGATATTGGAATTAATGATATAGAAAATATAACTGCTAGGCACAATGCTGTATTTTCTTCCTTTATCAAGATAATAGAACATTTTTTTTACAAAACAGATGAGAAAGAAAAATGAAGCCACCAGGAGAAATCTGCACCAACTGGGTATTATTACCAAAGGAACTGAGAAAGCTGGTAAGAAATGTTTTCTGCATAAATTTGAATTACATTATGATGCTTGGTATCATACTTTGAAGCACATATTATAAATAAATGCCTAAGGAAAAAACGAAAAACAACACTTCGTAAAGTGGTTAAATGATCTTCTGGGAAAGCAGTCCTCTGAAACTGATACTGCACAAACGCAGTGTGAAAATTAAGCATGAGAACTATTCACAAAGTGTTCACTAAAGAATGATGTTCACAAATTTTAGCAACCAATCCTAGTACCTGATACAAAAAAGAATCAGAATTAATGAAATTGTAAATACTCTTTCTACTTGCTAATTTGTATTAATTTTTTGATAAATTATATTAAAATATATAAATTCTAAATTAAATAAATCCTAATTCTTTAAATTAGAATGAAAAAAGCTTCCAGATTATACCTCCCTTGATCTAAGATTCAAGTAAGAAAGAATTAACAATTACAAAGAGGATTTCTTCCCATCTAGGTTAAAGCGGCAATTTTCACTCTGTTTCTCCACTTGACTTCTATAAAGTGGACACAGAAAATTCTGTATGTCCTTTAGCTAGAAAAATTATTTTACACGGCAAGTCAGCTTCATGGCACAAAATGAGGATATACTTGGGACATGGACATGAAAATCCATTTACCACAGGCCCTGAGCAACTATTAATGTCTTAACCAATATAGTTTTGAAGAAAAAAAACCCCAAAACCCAAAACTGTGTTGCTCCAACACTTGTACTGAGATTTTTATCAAGGATTTATCTCTAGCTAGATCTACTAGAATACAGTACTCAATAGTCAATAAGGTTTTCTCTCTGCTATGATCAAGAGAACAACTTGATTCAGAATGCTCAGCTTCATTGTCTCTCTCACACATAGTATCCATTATGTATTTTCTTTGTTCTCCATCCATTCTCATGGTCCCTTTAAATATCATACCCATTGCTCATGGAGTCTCTTTTCATCACTGTTTTCATGCATGACCTCAGCTTCACATCCTGCTCCAAAATCCTTAAAACCCTCTAGGGAAGATGCCTTCTCATAAGAGGACTAAGGAATTGTGTGCAGTTTAAAAATAACAAATACAAAAACTGAATATCTGTAACTATGTACAATGAAAAAGCATAAAAATTTATCCAAGGCAAGTAAATCTAAAAATTAAAATGTCGCTTTCTGCAATGACTTTTCTGGCCATAACCTCAATCTGAGCTGAGAAAACTGAACAATTTTCTGTCAAGTCTAATAGTGTAAAACCAATCAAATGACAACCAGTCTGACTGCACTACAATGAAATCCTGCAAACTTTTGTTAGCTGCCATAGCTTGAAGGCAACATACCCACAAGCACAGCAGCAATTGCCATCATTACTTAAATTTGGGTTTCATAGTTAAGAGAGGTCAGTTGTTCTGTAAAAGCATGGGTCAAGAAGGGGACAAAGCAACCAAATTCCACCTGCAGTAATATTAATATGAACCTTTACTAAGTCTATTGCCATCAGTGCGATTTACTGTACATTTAGGATGGCATACCTGAAGTGTAAATTTAGGGTAATCCTTTAAGTATAATTTAACTTTTACAACTTTCATGAAAGCAGAGACACAGTTTCTGCTCAAGAAGTCAGTTAAAGACCAAGCTCCTGAACCATGATTCTACCATAACTATTTTCTAGTAGCATTTTCAACTACGGTGATGACCAGAGTGCGCAATCTCCTTATTTAGGCAGACAGGAGTTGAGAACAATGGGGGTAGAATTGGCTGAGTACTTCAGCATAAAAGACAATCCACTTTCAAGTATCTCCAGAGAACAAAGAAGTTTAGTTTTCACAAAGAGTGAATGAGCAATTAAATAAAACTAGCCAATGCCACAATTAAAGTGCAAAAGATTAAAAAACCCATGAACTGTGTTGCTCTCAGTTGCACTGAGAACTCATGAGCTGAGATGACAGTACAGATTACTGCAACATAGACTCAGATCCACAAGGCTAATAACACTAATCGTAGGAATGATTCACTTGATTTCCTGAAGAAAGTTATAATCTTAAAAAACTTTAATTAGACTTCACATTTCATTCACAAACTGAAATCAAATATTGACATTATTTCAAGCCTTTACAAAGGCTCACTACTGAACAGCCTTTATATTTAAAACAAATTAAACTATGAAGATTTGTTTCTGTGCTGCTTCCCTAAGACATGTGCTTTTAGTCATAAATGGTGTGAAGGAATAGGATTAAATTCTGTCACACTTGTAAACAAGTTGGAAAAATACCATGATGAACTCAAAGGGCTGATGAAGTTGTACTATTGGTTTAAATCAATGTCTGGTGTTTTGAACAGCGTCAGAGCAAAAATCGCAGGCTGGTTGTGCATGTGTGAACAAAACAGTGCAAAAAATCTAATTTACATAAGAGGAGTGAATGAGGTTAACTTTAAAAAGATGTGGATCAGGCCTCTCACTATCCTCTCTTTTTCATCTCTTTCTCTTTTGCTTGCTTTGTTGCACAACCCCAGCTCTGCACCATCCACATGGCAGGATCAATGTGGGATCTAAGGACTGGTGATATTCTTTGTTCTCTCTTGCTTTGTGTGGTCAAAGCACAGCTGTCAGATTCTCCCCCATACTCCATACTGAACTTTACTGCAGAAGGGCAGGGAGATTTGGAGGTGTGCTGTGGTTTGTGAGTCAGCACCTTTGTGTAATGACATATTGTGGCTTGTTAGCCAGCACATTTGACGAGTTTATTTTAGGAGCAGGGGAACTATTTAAGTGTACGGCACAAAATCAAGGGCTTGTTAGTCAACACTTTTTGAGTCTAAATAGTGGTCTGATTGCCAGAGTTAAGATGCATCTACAGTAAAAGGGTAAGAGCCCTGACTCAGGGTTTGGTGTCTTTGTTCAGCCTCATGAGAATTTATAACAGCATACCCCCTACTGTGGGTTGTGACACCAGCCCCGGCTGGCGGCTGGCAATGCTGTGCCTGATGCCCCCCAGGACATGGTTGGCCCTCCTGCTGCCAGGGCACTGCTGACTCATGTTCAACTTGTCCCCAGGTTCCTTTCTGTGGCACTGCTCTCCAGCATCTCATTCCCCAGTCTGTTTGTGCTTCCAGGGTTGCCCATCCCAGGTGCAGAATCCAGCACTTTCTCTTGTTGAACTTCATGTGGTTGTTGATTGCCCAGTTCCCTGATTTGTTGAGGTCTCTCTGCAGGGTCTCCCTGCCTTTGAGGGAGTCAACAGCTTCTCACAATCTTGCATCACTTGCAAAGATGCCTATCGTGTCCCTTCCAGTCTTGCACCAAGTCATTCATGAAGATGTTGAAGAGCACTGGCCCTAAGGTGGAGCCCTACAGAACCCCGCTAGTGACAGGTCCCCAGTCTGATGTCATCTCTTTCACTACAACCCTTTGTGGCTGACCTGTGAACCAGTTGGTCACACGATGTGTTCATCCATTTATACGCTGGACTTTTTGTCCAAGCATATACCATGAGAGAAGGTATCAAAAGCTTTGCTGAAATCCACAAAAATTACATCAACTGGCATTCCTTGGTCAATGAACAGGTGCTAGGTGCCAGTAACAACTGTTTATGTGGATGATTTTGTAACAGAGAATCTATATAGTTAAGGAGGTCATCAAGTTGAAATGGTCTAAGCGCAAACCTGTACTTTGAGAATTTACTGAAATATGAAACAGAACAAGACCAATGAAGGTACACTAGTAGTGAATATTTGTAAAATGAAGTTTTTTTACAAAGACTGAGGAAAATTCATTACATATGAAGGTAAGGATGAAAAAACAATGTCAAGAAAAGAAAACCTATAGACAGCTGGATTGTGAATAGACTGTTAGGAGGACTAAGAGAGTCTGGTGAAGAAGGAAATGACGAATGATATGGAGTCTCAAAGAGAAATGTTGTATTATAGAGAATAATGGATAGAAGACATTGTCAAAACAGGATCAACAGAAGATGCAGAATTAGGCACGACAAAAAAAGGGATTGGTTAGAAGCCAGAAGAGAAGTATTTGAAAGGAAAAGGTGAGAAAAGTGAAATGTAGGTATGCAAACTAAGAACTAAGAGAGTAGAAGATCTGTAGACAAGATGAGACACTTGGAAGATCTACAGGCGAGACAAGAAACTAGCAAAAGGTGACTAGCAGAAAAACATGGGAGAAAGAAGGAGCTCTTTTAGGAAAAAGAAAGGAAGCATGATTTTGTTTTGTTTTGGTCTAAAAGCTGCCTAATATTAAGAAGGACAGAATGAAAACACACAGATTGTTCTGTGCAGGTCCTCAGACATAGGTAACAGCACTTCATCAGGACACTATCCACAATACACTGCAGATGCACAGATAGCAGTATGAAGCTGGGTTTAGTGATACTTTAACTCTTTAAGACTGAGTAACTCAGCAGTCACCAATCAAAGGAATCTTTTCTTGAATAGGAATATTGATTTATACTCTATATGATGTACTAAAAGGGCTAATAAGTGCCTCTACTAATATGAAATGAAATGGTATCTGGTTTGATATTCCTGCAAAACCCAGTTTCAGTATGAGTGTGCACAGTAAACAGGTACCAAATCTTCATTAGTCAGTCAAGAACAAAGCCAGTGGATGCTTTTCTGAATTTTCCCCAATGGAAAATATGGCTATGTATACAGGAAAACTTGTTCTGAGCAGATTTCAAGAGTATCATGAATGGTTGCATTTAAATCATAACTATATGTCCTGGGGTGGCATAATGATATCTTGTATTTTCTATCGTTTTGTATGCTTGACTAGGAATATGGTCCTGTACCTTTAACTAAGTCCCGCAGCCAGGAGAAACTCTGCCAGCACGGGATGTTTTGAAATTCTTCCCCCGGGCTGTTCTATGGGGGAGTGAGAAGGAAGGGACACTGGTTTTTTTTTAGTCAGTTGCTGCTGCTGGTTGCTGCTGCTACTGGTATGGCTGCTGCTTGGTTGGGTTTTTTTTTTTGTTTTTTTCCCTAGGATTGTTTTTCGTCATTTTTGGACCTTTTTCTTCGACTTGCTTTCTCATCTGAGAACCTGAGAAGCCCTAGAGGACAGCGTACAAGAATCCTCCAGGGAGCCACCAGAGCAACTCCACCCGGCCCCTCCGGGGACCCCGGAAAGGGGAAGGTACGCCTGAGGAAAAGGACACTAAAGTTCATCAGCTGTTTATTCAGGCTTAATGACCCCTTTTTCCCTTTCCCCTTCCACTGCGTGGTATGTTAATTAAACAGTTCTTTTCCCACTTTCAGACGAGATATTCTGTTGTTGTGGGGGAAGGGGTGCCGGAAGTCTTTGCTGTGGGGGAGGTGTTTTATTCAGAACACTTTCCACCTAGGAAAATTTTCTCTAATCCGAGACACTATAACAGCATCAGTAGACTCATACACCTACAATTTGTCCGGACATTGTTGTTGTGACAGCCACCATGAAGTGTACTCTATGCAATCTACTTCACAGAGGCTCTAACACCATGAAATCTACTTCATTGATTTTTCTGAACCCTTCTACTCATCACTGAAATACTTTTGTTGTTTTTAAGGCATTCCAGGATTTTAGGGTTAGGGGCCATACAATTTCTCTAAGTGTATGTATTGTTAGGAGAAGGCAACATAAATGCAATGTAAGAGAGTGCAAATTATTTTGTAGCATTTTAAAGTCACTAAATTTCCCATTTAAAAAAATACCCTGTTGAAATATGATACTTTTTTTTTCTTTTAATAACCAGCATTATGCAAATACACGCCACATAAGCAGATTTTTAGTTATGGATATCTCCTAAAAGAATTTTTAAAATGCAGAATGTTTTCCATTCCTCCTTCCCCCACTCTGCTCCAATTTTTATTTACTTCTTAGAGGTTTAAGATCACAGATCTAGCTGTTTTAACTTGATCTCTTTCTCTTTTAATCAGTAAATTCTCCATTAAATCCATTTAGATGCATATGAGCTTCACTACATTCAAACATTCTGTCATTATACTTTATAATTCCAAGTGTCCATCTCAGAAACAACCAAAAATAATATAAGCTGATTTCAAGACTTCAATCAGATTTCAAGAACATGGGAACAAAATTTTCCAAAGTACAATTTTCTTTCAGCAGGAAAAACAAATTTTACCAAATTTGTTTGAATTACCAAATCCAACCTGAGTTTTCCCTCCAAAGTGACATCTAATGTAATAAAATTTAAACAGGAAAAGTATTCTTGTGAAGGGAGCAATTATGTCGTGGAACTCCATGCTGTATGTAATTACAGAGGTCAAGAATTTAGTGGGAATTCAAAACTCAAGGTTTGAACAGGTGTTATGAAAGGTACCAAAACAAACGCTTTGAAAGTGTTATTAAGCCTTGTGTTTCAGGGCTAATACAATTTTTAACAATTTGATATTATCAATAGTTGGAAATAAGTAATTTCATATCTCTGCTAATTGCTCTTAAGACTTTCTAGTAATCATTTCGAATAGGCTACAGAGATCCACAACTGCACAAAACTGGCCTTGTGTCTCATTCTAAAATACCAATTACAACATTCCACATTTCTGCAACACTGTTAATAGGCAAAATGTTCATCAGTGTAGGATCACAGTTTGACAGATGCTTAGTCTTTTCTTCATATGTATTTGCTCTTAAACAGGAAGCAACTGCCAAGGTATAAAATGGAGCTCTTCTAATTAGAAAGAGCACAGTTATTATCAAACCTCACAAACAATATTAGTTTTCTTATGGCCACCAAAGAAATGGGGATGACGCCTATATGTAAAATCTAGCCAAATATTCTTCAAATAGTTGTAACAAAATATAATGTAGTTCAAATTTAGGTAGTGATTAAGTTGGTATAGTTACACAGGTAAAGGAGAATATATTTTTAAGTAATATTCCAGGTATTGAATTTCCTAATAGCATGAAAAAAACACTGCTGTCAGTTGAATAAAGTGCTGGCCAGACTGTGTACTTTCATATCTGAAATATTTACTTAAAACCTGAAAGAGAAGTACTTTAGTAAATGCTAAGACCAATGTATTAAACTTCCACATAAAATTTCAGCAACACAGTCATGTAAAATCCCTAGAATAAAAAAATTAAGAGGATAATTATATACTAAATTATTTCAGTTTTCAAGACTAAATACGATTTTATAAAAAGGCATTTAATATTTGATTTATTCACCCTATGCTTTTTTCACCATAATATAAAGACTTGGAAAATCATGCAAATTACACAATGGTCAAAATCCCATTGATGGTTTTACAACTAACACTAATATTACAAAAGGTTATAATATTTTTTTCTGTTTAGGGTCAATGACTATTAAAGGTTTAGAAATTTTATCCTCACCATGGTATTTTGTATTTTAAAAGGGGAATCAAACATTACAGTATAATTATATTTTGTCCTCACTCCTTAAAATACCCAGTCCTTTCCAGGTACAATGTAAATTTTTTCCCATATTTTACTATCTCTTGTTTAAAAACATGGTCTAATGTACTGTATAATTTGATACTTTTAATTACTTTGACTACTATTTTCTACTTTGCCTCTTAAATTTTATTCCCATTCCCTCAATATCTTCATTTTTTTTAAGGGAACAAAATTTCATGGATCATTTACATAAATGGGAAAATGGCAGTCCAGTTTTCTAATATATAAATTAACAAATAAATTTGATTGCACGACATTGATTTTTGATTTTGATTTACACAACTATTTTTCCAAACAAAATCTTAGTAAAAACTTGAGTCTGCTTTTTGTCAGTTAAACTTATTTCTGAGTTGAGTATTTTTTTCTGAAGAACTTTACATAACATTCAGAAAGGCTGTCCAGTTGCTGTTCCTGGCCTATCCAGACCATATACTGAGACCTCTTGTCTGGACCAGTGAGAAAAGGATGTATTTATTGAGTTACCCCACATATGCTGCTAATTAGAATACCCTCTCTTCAGTGTTGGGACAGGTAGTTCTACCAGGCAGTGGCAGGTTTCTATACAGCTATATTCTTTTAAAAGGCAATATGAAAAATTGTAAATGACATTGCAAAAGAATCTTGTCAGAACTGCTACATGAGCCTCAGAGGTGGAACAAACATAAGCAGATTATCATATGCAAATTCTTCAAGGTAATCACTAAAATTTGCTAATACATTTGAGAAGTTCTCATCTTTGATATCAAAGCCTATGGTATGCAGCTGCAACAAATGAGGAAAGATCTAAACTTCAGTCAGTGGGACTGGGCTTTTTCTTCACCAAGCAGCTAATATTTAAATGGATTACACCTATAAATTCAGTGTCTTTAGGTTTGGAGTAGCCAAAGATAAGCAGCTGTTTATAACTGTAAATTATTAAGAAAAACACCTTGCAGTTTAACTTGTAGCATGTTATGACTGAAATAATTATGACCTTGAATACAGTTCTCTCTATCTTATGTATCATACGCAAATTTTCATTTAAATTGTGTCTCTTAGACAGATAATTTATTTGATTATGGCCATCATTAATACCTGATTGTCAACAACATATAATTTTCAGAATAAACTGAAAATTTGTCTTCAATCCAGGAAGCAGGTTAATGGTAAGGCAGAATTGAAAAAAAATTAAAAATCCTGTTACTAAAATCCAGTGTGTCCTGATGCTTGTTAGAAGAGACACAATACCATGGGCTGACTACCTGTGATAGTTTGCTTCAGTTAAAACTCTGAAATGTTTAAGATTTTGGAAAGCTTTTCGCCAAGAAAGATATAATGAAAAGCTCTCACCATATTACCATCTATAGTCAGTGAGATACTCCCAATAATGTCTGCATGTGGGCAGTTGTTTAAAAACTCTAGTTTAGCACTTAGATTGTAAATTAAAAAAAAAAAAAGTTTTTACACAGAGTTTTTTAAATTTCAGCAGAAAATTGAAGCTGAACTTTTTTCCAACATTAAGGTTTTGAAAAGTAAAACTCAATGAGCAGATATCTTGATAATTTCATTAATAAACAGACCCCTCAATTCATGTATGTTTACTGCAACACTTGCTTTGTAGTGTTAGTATAAGTAAACAGCAATATTAATCTACTTTAGATAAATCACTGGCATATACACAGGGACCTAATGCATTCAGTATTATACATGAAACCCTGTACATTTTAATGCAAGTTCATAATGTATTAGTGACAACAAACATCTGAAAAGGATCGTCATTACAGAAATTTAACACTTCTTTATATTACCATATAAAGATGATGATTGGTAAAATTAACCTAGATTTTAGGATTTAATTAATTTAATTTTAAAGGTCTCCTTACCTTCTATTGCTGAGAGTAGAACACGAGAATGGTCGTATGCAATTACATTCGCATATCTATTCTTTGGTTTGTTTACTTCCAGGTTAGAGTGCTCCCATGTGAACTGCTGACCAGGATCAATAGACTTCAAAAGACAAAGAGAAGAAAAGCAAAGGAAACTTTCAGCTAGGAACTACAGAATTGTTTTATTTATGATGATTACAAGCTAAATTCCCATAGTTTACTCTGGAAATAATTTGCTTTTGAAAGAAAATTATTACTTCAGGACACATTGTAACATATTATACCACATTATAAAAACCACTTTGTATTTATGCATCTGAAATTTCTGGGAGGAATTTAAATCACCAGCTTTTAAAATACAGGGATTTTTCTTCAGAGAAAGCAAGCTATCCATCTTTTTATCTTTTCCTCTCATTTTGGCAAGTGAGTGGTTCTAGCTTAACAGAGAATGAAAAAATACCTGAAATCTCAAAACCACTTTTTATCTTTATTAGTAAGTGCACATGTTCAAAAATTTCAGTGTCCTGTTTACTAAATAAACTTCAAAGGTTCCTGAGGAAGTTTTCCAGAAAAAAATAATGTTTCTGAACTTTTATTTTGATGGCAAGCCAACACATGATACTAAGTGCTGCTCAGGAAACTAACTATGTTTCATCCACGGACAACAACTTGTTTTTTATCTCCTTGAGTCATAAATAAGTAAGCAATTCAGGCATATTTGAAATTTTAATGATATCTTACTTATAAACATAACTAATCTTATTCATAAACAAGACTACATGGTTTCAGCTTCACTATTTATTTTCTGTTTCCTTCATGTTCCAGGGTGGAATTACAGAAGCGTGCCCCACACTCCTTCATCCTTCACCACTAGGGAGACTTCAGGCTCTAGTGCTTTTACCTCTATGGTTGAACTATATACGCAGGAAAGTGAATACGAAATAGGTAACAAACAGATGGTACCTGCTTATGCTCACTATGGTACTGGCCATACGAAAGGTCATGTCATACTGAGAAGTCATGAATAATCACCTATTGTTTTACTTACCTTTCTGTCACATTAGAGACCTTAAAATTGTTTCACCAATATGAATACACAATTATGGCTTAAGGGTTATGCCCTCTGCTTGATCCCAGTAAGAACTGGCACCTCCCTATGCCAGCTAGTAGTAAATGGTGAAAAAAATGATGATGACACAGACAAGCCTAGAAGGGGCACTTCACCAACACTATGTTCATTTCCCACAAGTACACCAGCAACATGGCACAGGTCAGAAGACCCATACTGCCACTACTACATCAAGCCAACAGTTTTACTGACTCTTCCCAGAGTTACAACAGCTGCAAGCCTATTTCATGTTAGTGGAAATAAAATATTACATGTAATCTATTAGAGTAGGTATTACCTGACAATGAGCATGTGTGGAATTAATTAATGTGATTTTACCAGGACTTGTCTCTTAGATTAATAATTGGCCAGTCTGAAAACTGCTTCATTCTCATGCATCTTTACATATTTTATACAATTTATTTAATATTTTGAGAATAACTTTTCTTCTTTATTGAGATTTTTCTAAAAAAAACCCAAACCAAAACAAAACATTTTGCCTGGCTGCCTGAGAGAGAAGCATTTGTCTTTAGGAAAACAAATACCTCAGGAAAACAAGTACCTTATCCTATTAACTGATACCCTGGACTAAATTAACTTTCATAACAGTTACTGCTTAATTTTCCTGAGTTTTATTTTCATTACAGTCCTCTAGACCTGGGTCTGGTTGGGCTTTCCCGCATAACCTGGCTATGGAGAGAACACAAGTGTGATGGCTCAGGTTCTGGCTCACCCTTTTGTATAATGCTTTATTGACAGAAACTGAGATAGAGTGCTTGGCAGCTCATCCCTTAAAAGGAACTGAAGTGGGACTTCTTAGAGAAATGAGGAAGAAATTAAATGCTTAGACGCACGACGAATTGTACTTGTGCTTTGGATGTGATTCATTTGAATTATATCACTACGGGTGTTACTAACAGTTCAAAAGGCATTCTTAAATGCAGCCCTGAATGAATCTGATTTTTTAACCTTCTACACCATTTTTGACTGCAAACTATTTGGGTTTACTACATTAGACATTTGTTTGATTATGATTGATATATCTTAAAATGTCAATAGTATTAGCAGCTTATTATTATTAAGTTAGTATCTTAATAGACTAACGACTAAGAGATTGGCAAAACTGGTGATGGCTTTTTTTTCCTTTTTTAAAAATGATATTGTATTTTATTTGCCTGTAAAGAAACAACAAACTATCCCTCAACCAGTATTCTGCCACTTGCAAAGGTAGACATCACTTCTATGCTGTGCTTAAGTATAAACATGGTGACCGGATCAAAGAGTAGGGCTTCACCATTCTGCAACAAAAATATTACTTTTTCTGACAGTAAAGTGAAATTCTCATTTATCAATAAAGCAAGTGGTACAATTTTACTCTCTAATTTTAGTTGGCAAAATTTTTATTCCTTTTTCTTACAATGTGGTTTCATCCCAGTAATGTTTTCCCATGCTCTGAGAAGGATGGCTGGTAGAATTTTGAAGCAGGTATGCACTGCTTAATTTAAAAACGTTAAGTATTTTTATCTTTACTGTTAAGCGCTATTTATTTCATCGAAGGTGCAGAGAAATAATTTGGACAGCATTTCCATCAGTGCTCGGAATGGAAGAGTTATATACATATATACTATATTTAAGACATGTAATATACCTCTTTATCAGCAGGCCAGCAATTCACCTACATCATATGACTTGAAAAGTCATAAAATTTACATAATGACTTCTCTCAGCACAAATCTCTTCTCTTTTCCCTTTTAGTTAATGGAGGCAAATAAGAAAAGTTATGTAGGATATTTACAGGTCAAGTTTTCAGAACTTTGGAAAATAATTGTTTTGCATTCATCTCAGAATTCTAGCAATAATTTAGAACATAAACATAGTACTGAAGATACTAACTACATATTAGTATGTTACACTCTAATTAACTTTTAAAATAAAATTGATTATTTGACCAGCAATAATGCACATTTATAGTATCTCTGACTACCTTGACTGTGACTATCTTTTGAGATACATATATGGAAACATGCTATCTAAACCACAGTGTACTGCCCTAGAACAAGGCACACTCTTCTGCACTGTTCTAGATAGATAACTGAAGCAGACCATCTGTCTGATCTTTTAGTTTTTCACCTACAGTCAGAAACATTCTGGAAATTACTTCACAATGTAAGCTGTCACATACACTTTCTCTTCACATTAGACAAGAAAACTAGAAAATACCAGAATAAACTGGCTGCCTAAAATGCTGCTAGTTTTGAGCCTGGACTGCAGGACTCTGGCTTTAAATCATAAAAAATAAAACACGATGTAAAAAAATAATAATAAAAAAAATACTTGCAAATAGTAAGTTTAAGCTGCAGTTTTGCAAATACAAAGAAAATTTTGTATATACATAGAAAATGATGGTCTAAGATTCTTATCCATTATGAGAAACAGCTTCAGCTCTATATTATACCTATTTTTCATGCAAATTTACTATTAAGAATATTTTAAATTTAAAGCTTAGCTTCAACTGTTCAGTATTCAGTATAATTCCTCCACTTTTCACTCCTTAATGTTTAAGCATTCTAAAGCTACTGTTCGATAACAAGAAAAAAACCAAACATATACTGTGTATGATGTATGGCCAGATGGTGTAATTTAGTGATTAATATTTAGGTCTACATGCAGACATACTTAACATAAATTATCAGAAACAGGCAAATGGATTGAACTTTAATCTTTCCTATTTTTTTCACCAATCTGAAGCACTTTGTGGCCTTACCATCCTCCCACAAAGCACCATTTTGTCAAAAGAAAGTTAATCTGTATTTCCTCAGACTTAATAGCCACACTGGAACAAAGAGTTGAGTGGTATTGGCAGACACATTTCAGAAGTGTGAAAGACCAATAACTCATGAATAACAAGTCCCTACTAACAGTTTTAATGAGTGCTTTAATGGTTTAATGGATGGCACTTTAATAGGATTTCTAGTATTTTCATTCTGAAAGCTTGCCTTCAATAAAGCTGTCATTAATAAAGAACTGAATTTCCTCACAGCATAACTGTGTAGTATGGGTGCTTTGTGCAAAAGAAATAAAAAAATCTGTAATACCGTTATTTTCCTCCCATGCTTTGACAAATCTTTCAGCTATTGTATTCTAAATGGCTGGCTGCTGAAACAAGTGTGATCTGTTAGTAGGAAAAGAATTGAGCAATATTTACTAATACAATGCACCATCCATAAAATAGTTCATTGACTAATAATAATCATGGTAACTAAAATGTGTTTCCAGAAGAATTTCAAGCAATCCTCCTTCAGTAAACTCTGTACCTGCTCGCTGTGCAGTTTTCCTTTATATCACTTAAACAAAAGGCAAATGTTCCCTGATGTGCGAGTCTTCCAGGACTATATCCTGGTTCAGCACTAAGGAATGAAAGAGTATGACAAAATGCCACCCCTTCTGGTGTAAGCTGACACATGCCGGCTTGCTCTGGAACAGTGCTCTTCCAAAGGCCACTATGGCAGCAAATTAGGAGCCAGCAGTTTAAAGTTTCTGTGGAATGTGGGGATTGATATATACTGCATAGGCTTCACAAGCCAGGAAGGGGAAGGAAGCATGTCCTGTAAATAATTTCCAAGCATTGTAAGTGCTATGTTTGTGGCTTGAATCAAATCACCTAAGAACACTGGTTCACAGAGAAACCTAAAATGTGGTAGGCAAAGAAGAATGAAAAAGGAAAGTTTGAGAGCCTGTCAATGCAAAAAGCACAGCTGTGGCAAGTACACAGCTATGCAGAGAAATGAACAATTTGACCCTCTTTTACCAATGTCAGTGACTGTGATGAGAATTTCATACCACAGTTGATCAATCTGTAACAGAATGCTATTGTATTATACAAGAAACTTGATAATAGAATGAGATTTAAATACTGCATTACCAAAACCTGAATGCTAGATGCATGAACATTAATTTGTGATCACAGCAATTTACCAACTAGAATTATGTTTTTTAATTAAGACAAAGACTTTTCCATCACACTGAAAAGGATATAATTTTCAAGAATATGGGGGACAACTCCACATATGGCTAAAACTTCTTTTGAACTCGAATATAAGTTTGCATCCTGGCCCTAAAAACAGTTAAAAATGCAGATGAGACATTTTCTGTTAACTCTCAAAGGAAAGTGACCTAACTGTTCAAGAGTAGCTGGAAATACAACTTAGCTTTTGCCAAACTCCTCTCAAGGGAAAAAAATATTTTCTGTACAGTATCAAGCTAATATTCCTATGACTAAATGAAATTATGCAAAACCTGATTCCATTGGAATCAAACAAGCTATATAAGCATCTTACTGAAGAAAACCTAAGGAGGAAAATAAGCACTATTTGAAAACATCCTTGAAGGAGAGTCTCCATTTCAAAAAACTATAAACTCCCTAATTTTTAAAAATAATCAAATTGGTTTGTATTTCTTTGCCACCAGTCTTAAACATAATCTGTACATCCCCATTTGCAATTAAAATACTTTAACCATGATAGCATAGCTAGTTGTAAATGGAAATAATTTTGTGTTGAAAATGGAGGATTACAGTCAACTTCAGGTAGAAAATAAATATCAGGAGCAGATGAATAGCTGAGTAGTGAAAAAAACTTGCTTTGTTAAAATATTTCTGTGGTTAAAGAATCAAATAGTGTATGAAATACAGCAGTTTATATACAAAACTTAATAATTGTCTCACATGGGACACTGGTGCTACTTTAAATTTTCAACATTCTTTTCATCATATTTTTAAAGCACTACCAACATTTTTTATTTTAAGGAAGGAGTAAAGGAGTGAAATTCTTCATTGATTCCTCCATTTTTCTCCATAAGCCCCTAAAAATATTGAAAATTAATCTTCCTAAAAAGCCCCTGCAAAACTCTATCTACACTGACCTATATAGTTTGTCCTTAAATAATTTTTCTTGCATCAAGAAGTAGACTACTTTTGTCTTTCTACACATAATGCTGCTTTCAGTTGGGCAAAAACCCCTGATACTCATTACAGTATAGAATCACAGAATCACTAAGGTTGGAAAAAACCTCCAAGATCATTGAGTCCAACTTTTGACTGACCACCAGCATTCCAACCACAACACGAAAAGCCACATCCAGTTGTTTCTTGAACACTTCCAGGCATGGTGACTCCACTGCCTCCCTCCGTTCCAATGCTTTCAGTGAAAAATTCTTACTGATGTCCAGCCTGAACCTTCCCTGGCACAGCCTGAGGTAATTCCCTCCTGTCCTATCACTTGTTGTCTGTGAGAAGAGGCTGACTCCCACCTGGCTACAATCTCCCTTCAGGTAGTTATTTGACTAATTAAACTGTCTCTGTGAAGACCAAAATGCTGCATCCTAATATGTAACACCAGCTTTCTTTTATTTGCTTAATTACATAAACATAAACAAATGCTGTCATCCCAATGAAGCATTCACAGCACAAAGGAAGGAGCTAATGCAGTACTCTAAATCTTGACTACCACTACTTCAGATTCCTGCACTATGTCTTTAAAATTCTCTATCACAGCTATACTGCTGGCTTGGACACTACCTTAGGTGGAACTAAGCACCAAACAACCTAGGTGAAAGCAAGAGCATATGTGCTATTAATAAGAAGAGAACTTTTCATCGTTCACTGACTACGCTAATTTTTTCTAAATAAATGGAGCACATCCTATGAAAGTAAAGTAACAATATACCAATAAATGATGTTTGCAATATTAGTAAGAGGAAACTATTATAAAGAAAAAAATAAAAACGTATTTTTGCTGAGGAAAAAATTGTTTTTTGCACATGACTCACTATTATCTCCAATGACATAGCAGTTAAGTGCAGCTGTTTCTTTGACAGAGATTCATTCAGTGGATTATCTGATCTTCCTGGACTTCTAAAATGTATTATATTGATAATAAATTTTATATGTGCTTCTACAATACAAGATTTACTGTGTTTTAGTATCCAGTGTTTGTGTTGTTGCAGGCTGAGATACAAAAAGAGAAATATAACATATTCAGTAAACTATATTCCCATCACAAATCCTACTGATTCTGAAAAGCTACAATAAAACAATGTCAAAATGCATCTTCATGTTTTCCAATACTCCGTGTTAAAGCAAAAGACTGGTCGCAATTTACAGAAAGAAAACAGATGAGAGAAAACATTAAATTATATACAACTTCTTGTAACATTTGTTAACCAGTGCACAGACACACATTCACAGTAAATCAGACAGTAACACGCAGAGTCCGATAGTGTAATTTTTGTGTTAAAGTGACAGATTCTCATGCAAAAAGAGTATGAATCTGAATCTAGTTCCTTAAGAGTGTAAGCTATGTCTACAGACCTCAGATAAGAAATGTAAATTATTTTACACAAGTCTCAGAAATCTGCTTTGGAGGAATAGATTTCCTGTTCTGTCTTACAGGAGGAAATGACTTTACAAATACCTCATAGACTAGGCAGAACATTACTGGTTTTAGTCAGTTTATCTCCATGACCACTTTTTATTTTTCAATTCTGAAGTCCCAGTTGAGAAGGAGATACAATATAAAGGTCAGTTTCTTCTGAACACAAATTTTTGCTTGGCAGCTGTCAAGTCCATATGGACCCTTACATTTCATAAAAATCCCACTGAAATTGCCAAAGTCAGCAAAAACTTCATAATAATCAGCTGGGGTCAATCTTGTCTTTACATTAAAAAACAAGAAAGAACTGTGACATTATGATATGACATGATATGATATGATATGATATGATATGATATGATATGATATGATATGATATGATATGATATGATATGATATGTCATGTTAACACAGTAAACCAACATTTTGTTTAGGCTTGGGGACTGCAAGCTAACAAAAAAATTAATGAAAGATTATGAAAAATTTATTTCGATGTAGAAATGAACCTCATTGAGGAGTTATAGCACTAGCTATGCCAACACTATAGCATGACAGATGTCACTGGGCAGAAGACATTATGAAATACTTTCTGAAGACTTGTAGAAGTAGGAATTCATCCAGTTGACACTGAACCTTAGAAATATTATATGGCTAGAAGGTGTTTTGTACTGGAGAATGCACTCCCCTTAGCAGATGATAGCAATGAAGCAATTCCCCTCCTTTTTTTTTTTTTCCTCTGATAACACATAGTTTATACCATGCATAATGCTTATTTTTGCAGTACCTCTTTCCCAACTTACCACATTACCTTGGATATTACTTGCAGAACCAGAATGCAGTGGGATATCATTTGGACTTACTTCTTTACTTGCAATTTCAGATTTTCAATTAGATTTCACATGGCATGAGAGGAACATATTTTCAGGGGAAAAAAAAGAAGGGAAAAAAAGGGAAAAAACCCAACCACAAAACGTTTTGCACCATAAACACCCTGTAAACACCCTGTCTGTGAAGCTTTGTGTTAGGTGAATGGTGAACAGTGGGTTCCATTTAGGATTATTTGAAGGAAGCAATCCTCTCTTATCTCATGGTCCAGGTCTACAGAAAAATTTTCCTTCACCTTCACAGAAGTGCAAGGAAGTTATAGGGTTTCATTAGAAAATGGTGCCAGAGGGTATAACTCAGCTGAGGAGACTCTTTTGCTAGTTTTGAAGAGACAAGGAGATTTACCTATCTGAAGAGAAAGTGGAAACAGGCAAGGAAGTAATACCCTTCCAAAAGGAAAAAAACAAACTTGGCATTGAATTTTTATCAGAAATTCTGATAAAAAATGAGTGGATGGAACACAGGCAAAGATGGAAGAGGAACAAGTATTCAGGCACTTCTGAAGAGTTGAAAATGGTGCTTAGAAAATGAAAAATATGTTTGTGTGGTGAAACTAATAATGCTTTTGAAGTGGCAACCAAAATAGGTTGTGCTAAAAAAATAATTTAAACATCCTTTTGAAATGGAGCTAACTTCCTGAAAGAAGGAAGAGAAGTCAGTGCTTATCAGAAAATCATCAATATATATTTCATTTTATGGTAACAAAAAACTGTCGTAACAGTTGTAGTATGCAATCAATATATTTTTGAAAGATTTCATCCATGCAATGTAAGCAATTCCACAAAAAGTAAAATAAAATAATTGAAGGCCAAGGAGGAAAGGGCACTATTAAAAAAAAAAAAAATTATCAGTGGTAATTGATGAAAACTGTTTGCTTCCGTTAACAGGAATTAATTGGAGGATTTTGCTGGTATCAATAAAGGTCAGTGGTTTCCTGCTGCATGTTACACCTTGAACTTTTTAAGATGAGAAGTATCTCTTTTTCCTTCTGTCTCAACAGTTCTAACATTATCTGAAGTGATAATAACTTAACTGTTACCATCTGTACATATTTCGCCCTGCAATCAGATTTAAAAAGGGATTTTTTAAGGGATGTTAGTGAGAACTGCTGCTGAAGAAGAAGGTCCCAATCCCTGACCACCAGCTCCCTTTGTTGGCACTAGAGCTTAAGCAGACATGTGGTGAGCTAGCTCAGGGAACTGATCCAACTGAAAACAGCAAAGAAAAATAAAACAATTAGTTTTCAGCTGAATCTATTTCCTGAGATAATCCTTGAACAGCTGCACATGTCCTAGTGCCAGGACTGGCACAAGAGAGACAACAGGAATGCACAGCCAAGACATGGAGATGACTTACAGTGATCATCAAACTGCAGTTTTAGTCCACTGACAGGCCTAGACCATGAAACCAAATAGCAGTGCTTTGCACTAATTCTTTTTCAAAATGGATGGATCTTGGACTAGATGGAAATGTACCGGTATCTCTAAAGCTGCGATTTCAAAGACAGATGTTGAACCTTCTTGGGCAAAACAACGTGAATGAAACCTGACATTGACCCACACTTGCCCACATTTTAATCTTGAATGTCTGACCATTCTGCTCCAGATGGTATGTTTTGTAAAGAAAAAAAAAGAAAAAAGAAAGAAAGAAAGAAAAAATGAACGGGGAAAAAGAAGAAGATGAAAGTTGTCCCTTTTACACAGACAGAAACTTCTGGAGGGACAGATACTAAGAATTTAATGATTTAATGTATCTTTACAATATTGGTTATAAATTATTAAAATTGCATTCCCAAGATGATTTTAATTATTTAAGTAAGAAAGAGAAAATATAAACCACCAAAGCTTTAAAGTTCTGTTACAGCATAAGAAAACCATGTCATCTCCACATCATGTTCCAGATGTAGTAAAGCTGAATTTTTTATTTGTATAGAAATTATACTACATTATGTGACTTGTAAATGACTTGGAATTTCCTACACAGAAAAACCAATTAATTTGCCCATAGTACAGCAGGAAATGGTTTTAAAATTTGTACCAAATGTTATTTATTATTATGGTGAACATTCTGCTACATAAATTTCCCTGTCTGATTATTTACATGCTGCAATCTTCATACTTCAGAACATAGGATTTACAGAAAAAAAAGTGAGAAGATTCCCCCCCATTTTTTGTGATTGCAAAGTAAACAGCAATCCCAAGTTGCTCTGCAAACAAATTCATTTCCATGAATTGTTGAAACTATATTTTCCTTTCAATATCTAATGAGATTATTTTTTGAAGTAGTCTTAAGGACTTTCTGAATAGTGCATTCAATTGAATAATAAGCAATTGTAGTTCTTTATCATAGGACTTTGTATTAATTTCTAATATTTTCCGTCAAGACTTTTAAAATAGAATGAAAATTGTATAGGGTTTCTGAACCACGCAGACACATGTTACTATGAAACTAACATGTGAAAGTCATCTTGAGTGGTTTTTATTGCAGTCACTGTCCATACAAACCTTCAAATGCAACTAATGTACAGTCCCTAAAAAAATAAGAGTAATGCAGGCTTTTATTGCACCATGCTAAGGAAGTGTTGGAGGGTTTTAAGCAAGGATTAGTGACACAACAGATTATAAAGAAAATACTCTGCCAGTGATCCCCCTGGGAGCTGTTAATCCTTGGATCACTGACATGATCACCTATAGCTGATCTAAAGAACCACTTTTTTACTGATGGTTCAGTGCATACTTGATCCACGTATTTTTGACACAGACAATATTTTGGCATTAAAGAAACAGCTATAATTTACTGGGTTTAATGGATAGCTCCCTACGTCCCTTTAGTCACAAATTACTGACCTGAGAGGCTGTTACTCTCCGCTATAGCAACACCTATACTCCACGGGTTACTGACAAGGTGGCTTGTAAATGATTACTCTCTTCCAGTTAAATTCTTTCATGCTCTTCTAGACCATCATGCACAATTTATCAAAGTGGTATTGTTGACAGGAGGAAAATACAATGTCCTGCAACTGTTGCATTAGAAGAGGCAGGGAGCACTTGCAAATTCTATCTCATGCAATATTAAAGCAGTGGATTGAACCTTCTTTAGAGCTTTTGCTGTATGTGCCAACATTACACAGGAGATTTTTAAAATAATCTAAGGATCTTAAAACTGCAGGAAAGATAGATGTTTGCATATATTAAAACAAGTAAGTGCTGTATCATTCACACACTACTTCAAGTATGTGTTCATGGAATCTGCCTGACATGTATCCTTATAAAAAGAAAACAGGATTTTATGAGCAAAGGAGCCACCTCACAAATGCAGTAATTTTACACATCATAGTTTTAATACCATACAAACTTGGCACCATATCAGAGAGAAGTCTTGGGAAACAGCAAGCATGACATTTTAAACTTGAATAGTAAAGAAGAGGGGAAAATTACCTCATACTCCTGTGAGAACTTCAAATTGTCATTTGCTTTCAATCTTTCAATGTGATCTGCAAGTTCCAAGATAGGTATTGGGGGATGACTGGCCATACCTGTTGAACAAGAAAGAAGAACAAAATTTAAAGGAAACTACAGTGATGGCATTTCTCTAAAATTTAGAAAATGCAGTAGTTAGAATGTGTAGAAATGTGTAAGTAGTACAGATGTCATATGTGAGAGAAGCAGGCAAATAGTTTGGTTACTCAAAGCAGGACATGCTCTGGATAGATGAGCTCTGAAGCCAAATTAAAAGAAGTCACCACAACCAAGCATAATCCCAAAGTTAACATTCCTAGTGTAGAGGAAAGAGTTACTGTCATAGGAGTTAATGAGTTTAGCTAGGCATGGAAAAATGAGACACTTAGACCTGATGTCGACCTCTGCTTTGAGTAATGACTCTTAATGTCATTTCAAACTCCTTCTCCTGCAATGCATGAAATGAAAACTCTATTGAATTAGATGAGGAAATGTGAGCTGAGAAACAGACACTGAAAGAGCCCTAAAGGGGAAAAATAGTGTTTTGACAGAAAACAAAGTGACTTATGCATAATCAAGAAAAACGAACTTGAATAATGAAGGTTACCAGGGTAACCCGAGACACCTGAACCTGCAAAGGAAATGGTAAAAAACAAAGAAACCTAAACCAACATAAAACTAACTTATAAAATAAAGCATAAAAAATGAAATGGAGAGCTTGAAGATTAGTAATAATAATAATAATGCATCAAGGTCTAGAAGACTGACTGTGTACTCTAACTAAATTAGAAATACTTAAATATTTTACGAAATTTTGAGGTGACTGACATGCAACTATGAATGACTAGAACAACATGCACCACTGTTTATAGACAACAGTCACTGAAGACAACATTGGACATAAGACAATTAGAACTTCAAAAATGTTTTCACTAGTAGCAGATTGTAGAGGCAGGGGTTGTACAGTTTGCCTGGACACACATGCTGACTGCACTAGTACCTTAAAATATGCTTAATCTGAAACCCCATTTATCAACCCCTAAAAGTACCTACAATCTACTTCAGGTGTAAACATCTTTGTCCACTGATGAAGATACTAAGTGAAAAAGAAGAAAAAGAGCTTAGAATTGAAAGTACAGATGGGTGTGTAAGGGAGTACAGGGAGAGCAAGGCAAAAAAAAAGACAAAAAAGATGTGGGGTCAACTAGAACAATCTGCCAGCTTAAGATTTGACAAGCAAAATTTTGTGAACATATTTATTTCAAGCTATTAGTCTTCATGAGCCTTCTCCAAAATGCTTACATTCTTCTCTTCATACTTTATACTATCACACCTAAAATGAAAGTGAGTTTTCAATGGCTTAGGGAAGGAATCAGAGCTGGCAAGAAAAAGTTAGGCTAGTGAACCCCAGGATCTCTTGAAATTACAAAGGGAAAACATTGATGACTCAAGGGGGCTCAAGCTGGAAGGAATGTTGCACAATGCAGTTTGCTTTGTCACCGTGACTTTAAAGAGCATGCCTAAGACAGTTGACTTGCTTTTCCTTTAAACATAGCTGAAAATGACCATGTGGCTACAGCACAGTCACACTATAGCATGTTTTTCTTTAATTTTAATTCTTGTTTTCTTTTTGAGTCTTTGACATTTCAAGCATCATAATAGACTCCAAAATTATGTCCAGCAGCACAGGCCCTAATTCTTCTGACCCTATACATATGTATTTTATGTAATCTTCATAGCACATCTGCGATGGTAAGACATTAAGGCAAGTTGTCAGTCAACTAACAAATTCAGATCAGTGGGGAGATTCCTTATAAATTTCAATTAAAAAAATAGTCTCTAAGTACTAATTTACGTGATGCAGTTCTGCTTCTCTCCCATTTTCTTACAAATTTTATTTAGGACTTGGCTACTCTCAAAATGAATGTGGGTGACAGACATCTGATAATTATACTGATTGATCCAGATCAAGCACCCCTATGGAAAATATGTGAGTGAAAAGGCACAAGAGAACTCTAGATTGATCCAGAAATGGAGGTGGACTGATGTACATCTAAAACAGTGCTTGAACAGAGAAAATAATAGAGACAAAGATGTTTAGACCTTTTCGAGCGAATCGTGGGAGAGAGTTATTATCATATAAGGACTGAGTGGTAGTTTGGCTAGAGAGGGAGGACACAGAGCCAATCAGGGAGGCGTAGGGGACTGAATTACTGCTCAAAGCTGTAAAAAGTAAAAGCCAATCGGAAATGGGAAACAAATTAGTAACAGCAGTAGACCATCATAATCAATCAATCTTGTACATACACGCACTTCAGACATGCACAAAACAGCGTCTGCTAACGCAACTTCGATGTTTAAAGGTGCAGTTACCCTACTGTAAACATAAAGGACATAAACCCAGTGAGTATGAGACTCGCTCATCACACAATGAACCTGACTAAATCACCAGCATCATGAACACAAATCATAAAAATTAACTTACTGTGGAGGAATATTTTTTAAAAGATGCTGAACACCCATTTGTTTTTTAAATTATTTTTGTTGATATGCTTCTCTGTATGCCACTTGATATTTCCAAGGGGAGATTTCATAATAAACACTTTGTGCAAATATGGAATTTGAAATAAAACATTCTTTTCTAAGGCAAAAAGAGAATTACTTACAACTTCAGAAACTGACAAATTTTAACTGCATGTAAACCCTTCCTCTACGACTCATTTTCAGCAATTACACTTTGAATAACTTTCCTCAAATAATATTTAGCAGTTAACTTATGAAGTAAAGTAATTGCATTTGGACAATTTTCATAATTTAAATATATAAAATGTGTTCTACTGATATGATAGAAGTAGCTATTTTTTAAAAGAACTGCTGGAGGACTTTTATTATGTTATCAGTCTGTGAATCAGAATATGCTATGAATGAACATCTTAAGATGTCATCACACCTCATGCAAAAGCATGAGGCTCCTATTGAGCAGGTGTAGAACTCGACTCAAAAGATCCCCTTAAAATACAGCTAAACTCACTTATTTTTGTGGCTACAAATAAGAAAATACACTTATTTGATGACACACTCCCACACCAATCAACATATGTTATGACAACACAAAAACTTATAGACAAAATACAGCTAAATTACAACAGATCCTGTGACATGCTAAAAAGTCAAAAGAAATACCATGCTGAAAACATGCTTTCAAATTCTCTTTTAAATAGGATATCTCTTTTTAAAATCAAAAAAAGAGATAAAAACACCTGAAAATTCAGATGAAAAGAAAACCCAAAAAAACACCACATGCAAAACACGGTTGAAATTGTATCCATTTAAAAATTTTTTTTCCAGATTTGGTAGAAGATTGCCAAATGTGATTGATCTTATGTAGCCTATTAGTAACCCCTTTACATAAATTAAATAACAATGTATGCTTTCATTAGAGTGTAGAATTATCTTCTGGTTAATCTGTGGTAAATACAAGTCTAAGGAACATGGAATACCATTTGTGCTGCAATTTCAAGGAAAAACTAAGAGATCAAGGTCAGAACTCATCTGCATATTAACAGACATTAAACCTGTTAATTATATTCCTTTATCCCAGCTAATCAAGTGGGTGTTTTAGGCTTGTCATTAGTGTGTTAAATTAGGGTCTTGTTTGTTGTCAGGGTTTTATGATAAGGGCATTTAGAAATGTTTATGAAACACACATTTATTTACCAAATTGGAGCTGTAGGTTGACATACCCACAATAAACAAGAATAAAGTTAGAAACTAAATAAAGAATATATCCGCTAGTATACATACTACAATCTACATGAAGTGGAAATGTGACATGATTGTCACAAAAATTTCTTTAGGAAATGAGTGGTATGTAAGGTTCACATTGAATTAATAGTCTGTGAGTTTACAAACTCCTCATTTTTATTTAATAACACAGAATGCTCTTCCACATTCCAATCTATGTTGATCAAGATATTCCTTAATAGAAAAAGGGAGAAATCAGTAACAGTGGTTATTGTTACTGATATTTATCCTTATAAAGATGATAGAAAGAAATACGTACTTAAAATTCAGACATGGAAAATGGAAAAAAGTAAAGATGACCCTGATTCAGTAGGAATTCAGCATTCATGAAAATTTATCAAGAATGCCTTTAGTACATATGACAAAAAAATTACTGCTACTTTAAAATTTCTTTTTCATAGAGTCAGAGCTAGGAAAGCATGAACTTACAAGGATGAATTTACAAGACAGTCTCTGAGAGAAATATATCATTCTGCAACAGCTATTCTACAATAGTTGCAAATGCACATGTAATATTGCAAAATTATGCCACTTTTATTTCAGAAGATTTATGTTCTTCAAAACGAGATCAATTTTTCTGGAATGAAGACAGTTTCTGTTTTTCTGTATCGAAGACAGAGCTCTAACAAGGAGGCTTAGGATGTCCACAGCCTCACAGCAGAAGCACCACCTCTGAGTGATGTATAAAAGTCACCTATCGTGAAAAAAGGGGAAACCTAATTTTCACATCCAGATCTAAACATGTTAAATACAATAACATGTCACAAAAACTACGGTATAAAATCCAGGGCAAGAAAAAAGGATTACTCTGGGGAAGAGAAGAACTTTCAATGTCATCTCCTAGCTAAGCAGATTTTGGGTTCCTCTAGGTTTGAAAGCAATGAAGTGGGATATTAGAGAAGAGCCATTTGCAAGTGAAGCCTGCACTTCTTTTAGGTGCTGAAATTCTCCATGTGAGACAAGTTCATACCAAGAGCTATATGTACGATTGCTCACTATGTGAAAGCATTTTAGTCTGTTTTCGCCATGGAGACAAACCACAGTATTTCCTTTAGCATTGTCACAATTCTCATAAACAGATGTTGAGTGGATAAACTACGCAAAGAAATTTCCTGCTGTCTTGCTAAGCAAGTGACTAAATCCAGACACAACTTTCTCCATCTTTTTTCATTTGCACCCTTTTGCTCTGAACATGCTTTATACTTTTTCTGCTTTATTTTAGAAATAAGTTTGTGGAAATTCCTTAGCAACTCAGGAAATAAGTGTTTAGTGAGCACTTATCTAATGAAAAAAAAGCAGGCTTTAACTTAGAGCTGTAATAACTATATTTATTTTTCTTGTATTTCAAAGCATCTTATTTAGTTCGTAAGATATAATGAGATAATTGTTTAATTGGAACCCAATTACGAAAATTACTTATAAGTGTGACATGTTTTATAGTTAAAGGAGGATAAAAAAATCAGTCACTTTTGAGGCATGACTCAATTTAGTTCTCTGGCTGATTGGCAGATTGAAGTCTTTGCCTGAGCCTTGGATCTCTCAGAACCCACTCAAACTACTTAATTTGTTAATTTTCCTCTGCAAAACTGGGCTTTCTTATTTGATGAAACCTTTTGTTCGGCTTAATTATTACCCCTTCTTTACCTTAGCTCTCCCACATGGCATAAAGACTTCTAAAATTTGTGCACCAGGTTATTGATTTTAATTCTGTGTTTGATAGGAAACTTGTAGAATGGTAAGAATGTGATTGACTTTTCCTCAGATACTCCAGTTATGGAAGCATAACAGACTTAAAAATGAAATCCTACTGAGAGATTGGGTATTTTCATGTTTACTCAAAGAGAACTTGGCACTGCTGTGACCCACTCACTGGCATATGGGCTTATCTAACACATACACATTTTTGGATAACACACACAGACATGGGATCTTGTTCTCAGATACAGAACTGTGGGCTATTCCAAATGTCAAGGCAAAATGTGAAATTTATCTGTGGAGTTACTTCATGCAATAAGGAGGGAAGTCAGAAATGAATTTGATCCTTCCTGAAACAAGGTAAGATAGGAAACTCTTTAGGTCTCTTTAGATTATGGAAAAATGTAGTTCTCTAATGACAATAAAAATTGAAAGGAAAGCAAGTCATTTCCTGGTAGTTTAGATTGTGAAATTTTATGACATCCTCATGCTGAATTGACAATTTTATGACAAGTGCAACATATTTGTGCCAAAATTATTCTCTAAATATCACCCAGATAAAATACTGCTTTCCCATATTTTCTGTCAAAAAATTATACCTTATCACTTGTATTGGGAGTAATTTATACTTGTGGCTTGAAATTCAAATTACTCCAAGGACTTAGTTTTCAAATTATTTTGATAGCTTTCTCTGATCAGGTCTTCCCTTACACAAAATATATTATTGATAGCATTTTTGGAATGAGGCTGTTAAGAAATCTTTTAAAGTACTAAAGTTTATGACAATACAGAATATTATAGGAGTGTCTCATTCACCTCTTCAAGTGAAAACTGCCAGA
Source organism: Origma solitaria (assembly GCA_013397895.1). Taxonomy (NCBI): domain Eukaryota; kingdom Metazoa; phylum Chordata; class Aves; order Passeriformes; family Acanthizidae; genus Origma; species Origma solitaria. Next base: position 143,560 of record VZRL01002455.1, read on the forward strand.
CCAGCTATGCCAATGGAATTTAGAACTTTTTCTCTAACACTTCTTGTACATTACGGATCATTCTAAAATTTTTTCCTCTCCCATTGGAAGCAATTGGTCTGCCTGGAAAACACCAAGGAAACTGGATGCTTTCATAATCTAAAGAAATAAATCATTATAACAACAATTATGTCAAATCATCTACCCTGATGCACTTATACTGACTCGGCATACACTGGTTACTAAAGTACATTCCCCACTCTGTCCTTTATTTTATATATAGGCAATGTTGAGAAAATGCAGATTTCTCAGTAAGAAGAACCCAGCACATCACCACATCAGCCCTAACTCCTTCCCTCAGTTGCCTCCTTTGCAGTACTCCATTTCCTATTTCTGGTCCCTTGTAGAAAATAAACCCCAGATATTTTAAAGGGAAAGAACAAACCCAACAAAACTGATATCCTAAATGTGCAGCTTTTCTGTAGTCTCTCTATGTTCATCTTAAAAATTTTCTATTGCATTTTATTTGATGGCGTGCTGCTGTTTGGAAGTTGGATAAACATTTGAGTAGGATTGAAACACCTAAGTTAAATTTAGCCAGATTTTAATGAGATGGTAGCCCTAATTGAAGTTAATGTAAATTCTGCTTTTACTAGCACAAAAACTGTACCTTGACTTCACTGTAACTATTTACACATTAAGGACATGTTAATTAGCAAGTGCAACAGCGTAAAACAAATCTACTAGGATAAGATTTTTCACCTTGGTATTTGGTTGTATGCTGAGTAGTATAATGGCCTGACCTCCGTCTAGTGATCTCAGGTGGTACAACAGTAGGAAAAAGATTGTCATTTGATACCTGTACTATATTTTTAATAATAATTGTAATTCTCCAATCTGTGAAAAGGATTATAGCAAAGGAGAAGAGTTCACAGCAGAACCAGATGGCAGCTGTTCTGCTCAAATAGCTTCACAGAAAACTGCAAACTTCCCAGATAAACTATAGCCCTGCAAGAGAAAGTATGCCTTAAATCCTCTCCAGTTCTTTTGAGATCAATGAGGCAGAATTACGGTGTCTACAAGTGCCACAAATTCTGCCCTTTCTTAATAACTTTACCTTCTCAATGAAAATTAAGAATTAATTGCAATAAATTAATTTTATATGTTAGCACTTGGCAGCAGGGTTTTTTCCTCACATTTTATTTTAATTATGATGAATATTAAACAGATAGCTAATACTACGCATCTAAATAAATAGAGCGCAGAAAATTAGGCTTATATATCTAGGTATTATTCCATTATTTATTGGATGCAGAGAGAAACATAGTGACGATTGATGAGGAAGAGGCTGAGGTAATTACTGCCTTCTTTGCCTGAATTTTTAATAACAATATCAACTGTTCTGTGGGAACACAGCCCCCTGAGCTGGAAGACAGGGATGAGGAGCAGAATGAAGACCTCCTGACCCTGGAAAAAAATGATCAGTGACTTGCTACACCACTTAGACATGCACAACTGTGTGGGAGTGGATGGGACACACCCAAGGGTACCAAGTTGATTCAGGTACTCACTGAGCCTCCTATCCTCATGTACCAGCAATCCTGCCTGACTGGGGATGTTCTAGTTGACTGGAGGTTTTCAAACAGGATTTCTATCAACAAAAAGGACAGGAGGGAGCATCCAGGAAACTACAGGCCTGTCAGTCTGGCCTTGATGTTGGGGAAGGTCATGGAGCAGATCATGCTGACATCCCAGCTTTCATCAGAAATAGTGTGGACAGCAGAACCCATGGCAGGGATTTTCCCCCTGTACTCAGCACCGGTGAGGCTACACCTCAAATCCTGTGTTCGTTTCTGGGCCCCTCAGTACAAGAAGGACATTGAAGTGCCGAAGCCTGTCCAGACAAGGGAAACAAAGCTGGTGAAGGTCCTGGAGAAGCAGCTGAGTTGAGTTCTGTGAGAAGCAGCTGAGGGAGCTGGGGCTGTTTAGACTAGAGAAAAGGATGCTCAGGGGAGACCTTACTGCTTTCTACAATTGCCTGAAAGAAGCCAGGTGGAGACAGTCTCTTCTCCCAAGGTAACGTGTGATACAGGAAGAGGAAATTGCCTCAAGTTGCACCAGGGAGGCTCAGATCAGATATCAGGAAAAGGTTCTTCATTCTGAAAGGGTCATCAGGCATTGGAACAGGCTGCCCAGGAAAGTGGTAGAATCACCAGCCCTCGAGTGTCCAAAAAAAATGTGGTTGTCGCACTTCAGGACATGGTTTACTGTTGAACATAGTGGTGGTTCGTTAATGGTTGGAGTCAATGGTCTTAGGGATCTTTTCCAAACAAAATGATTCTGTGTTTCTATTAAGCCATTTACTCTGCTTACTGCTAACTGTATACAAATAATGACGTATTTTAGCATAAGCCAGACTTTAAGAACAGTATTTTTTCTTTTCATGTTTCAAAGAATTGTATGTGTATTTCTATTACTGTAAAACCCTTTAAAACTTTTATGAAAGTGCTAAGTAACAGATGAAAACTTTATTCAGAAACAATGACCCTACATCAAGATTGTAGCTTCAGAAGGACAACTGTGCATAAAAAACTTTCTATTATTTCCATTTACTGTATTTAAGTTGATATGATAGAGAAGTCCCAGAGCATGTCAACAAGATTTCCACATTGAGACGAAACTAAATTAGAAGATGTGCTCCTAAAACACACCTAATTTGCCCCAGCTGCCAGGAGCAGTGTACTGGAACAGACTAAGAAAGCAGGGCGAGGGTAAAACTCAAACCTCTAGGCTCTCCCCTTTCTACTTCTACCATGTGCATGAAGTGGGTCTTTAGCTACATTCATCATTCTGCATAGACAATCCTTCTGGGGCAACATTACCTTCATATAGTCACTGTTTAGAAGATTGGGAATGAGATTTGCAGGTTCATGTAACCCTTTAGTGTATTTAGTGTATCAGCTTCTGCAGCTAATCCTCAGCATCTCAAGCACTTAATTTCCTGCTTTTATGAACTTGAATTCACTACTTTTTCTACTTTATGTAGTAAGTTCGACAAACACAAGACTCATGAAGATTCAGCACCTAATTAGCATCAGAATCTGTGCAAATATATTGTAATAGAAAACAAGTCTAGTAGGATATATCTTGATCAAAACAAAGCCAATTTAAGTAAAACTTGACTCCTACAAAGGTGGTAAAAATACTGTTTTAAGTATTACTTTCTTGGTGCTTCTTGACTATCAGACTACACAGCTTTAAGAAAAGAGTGCTTAATGAAAAAAACAATAAAGTATTTGGGAGTGTACTGCTTCTAACCTCAGAACTACTGACGTATTAATATCCTCCTTGACCATAACATATAGCCTTATTTTCAAAGACATGACCATTTATCTAGTTAGTCTTTCTTTTCTATATTGCACATTAGCAAATCAGTGGAACTCACAATGATCTTAATATAATACCTGATAATGCAGTAGAAAAAAGGGCAGCTTATTTACAAAGAAGTGTCCCTAAAAATGTCATTCATGAACAGAGGGATGTACATTTCCCAGTAATATTTTCTGGCATTGTTAGGTTTAACTTGGAATTTTAGCACATAAACCACACCCATCAAGAATATTTGTCTTTGGGCTCTTCTTTACAAAACTTCAGTTTTGTTTCAGGCAGGTTTTTTCTTTAAATAAAGAACTTACAGAATTATTTCCAAAGCTAACAAAGAAATATATTTTGCAGCAAGAACAAAAAAAACCCCCAAACAAACAAACAAACAAAACTACCAACCTCCCCCCCAATGAAAATATGTATTTCCAAACAATCAGTCTTTCTTTTCTGTAATATCATCAGTAATCAGGTTGTGATCACAGACAGTTATTATTGACTCTTACCTGGAGTTTGAAAGTTAAGGCGTCGCAGCTCCACTGGATCTGTGGGATGGTGAGAGGGGACCTCCTTGCTGTTGGGTATGCTGCTCTTTCTAGAATCAGATTCAGCCCTCTTCCTGCATGGAGAAGGTGAATACATATAAACAGAAGATAGACATGTTAGCTTGACAAAGGTGCCTGAGTGTTTAGCATTATATTCTGAAGGTGAGATGTTTATTTCTGAAAAATTATTTGACCCACTGCAAAGGTAATATAAGCATGCATGGTGTGTAGGGCACCTAAAATTTGCAATGGCAAAATGAATCTAAATATAGCAATAAAAGAGAGAAAACATCTGCATTCTGCCCTAGATTTATTCTCCAGAACATCTTTCTGGTCATCCTAATACTTTACTCTTATAAATTAAACTTAGAAAAATTCTGACAATTCTCTGTTTTAAATACTATCTAGCTATACTTTTATAAAAAAGCAGTCAACTCTTGAGCTAAAACACCTCAAGTTATTGTTGCTAAATATTTCTTATTTTATACACAGAGCCCTGCATTGCTATAAAAAAACCCCTTGCATTCCTTAGGTATCTTTTAATATGAGAACAGTACAGAAGACACCTATTCCAGAAGTCATCTATTCTTTTCACGTTCTAGGAAGTAAGAATTTTCTCTGTTTTCTCTCATCTCTGTAAGAGCTGAACTATGCAACCTTCATATGTCTGATCACATCTACATATACCCAAGGCTTAGATCTGTATGGATATTTATAATCAAATTAAGACTTTCACTGCAAAGGAAGGAAACAAATTGAGAAAATGAAAGACAAAGAAACTTGTCTATGTTTCCTTTTCTCTAGAAAGAAGCAGAGTCCATGTGTACTCTGACTAATACTTTTGTTAAAACTGACTCCTATTATCTGTATATATCATTATCTGATGTAAAACATGGAGAGCCATGTTACATGAAGAGTAGCTACCACTCTGCCTTTTCACACAGAAAGTGGAATTTTATTCACTAGTTATCTGTGGGGTCCTGAATGAAAACACAATGTGGCTGATATTTTTTATGTAATATAAAATGAAGAAGCAAACAGAGGAAGAGTTACTTTGTGAAATGAAAACCGAGATTATTTTAAGGCTAATGATAGCAGAATGTTTTCCAGATGCCCAATGTTTACATGAATGTAATGCTATTTTTTTTCTAATTAACTGACAATGTGACAATGCTAAATCTGTTATTACTCCACTCGATTTCTTGCTGCTTTTGAAATAATGAGCACCAAGTGACATACAGCAAGATTTCAAAAATTTTGGAAACAAGCTGAACAACAACATCATTGCAGGAATTTTTTGGACGACATTAGTCCTATGTTTTATTGAAAAAAGTAAAAATGTTTTACTGTAAAAATACTCCATCTGTTCTCCAGCAAATGCCTTAACATATGAATTAACTTCTTTTTAATGAAGGAATAAAAAATTGAATCTGATTATTCTGTTTATAGTCTTTTAAAACAAAATTATTATGGATAACCTCATTTGAAATTCCTTTCTTTTGAGTTTAATTATTCCAAACCCCTACCACACTAGCACAGTGTCCTAGTGCTCTTTCTTCTTACTAAAGATGTGTGATGTAACTTTCAAAAAGTCTTTTAGCCTGTATTTTCTTCTCTTTATGTCTAGGAGTCTTAAGTCTCAAGTTTCTGGAATAGGGACAAGCTTCATTTAACTTTTTTCTACTTGAAAGTCAGTACCAGGCAGTACTAGAATTTCATATTAATCTAATAAAAGCACTAAAATCTCTTCTAATAATGTATCTGAATATTTTGAATGCTTATAGGATAACAGAATGGTTTATTACACACTATTAACTGAAGGATCATTCTGTGTTTCTTAAATCTCTCCAGCCTATAGAAGACATCACAATTCTTTCAGATTATGCAATGACTTTGAGATAGGTAGGGGAAAAAAATTCTGAAAAGGACAAATGAGATCACTGTATCATTTTCACTTGCAGAACTGTAAGTCAGCATTGAGTTTATGTATATGGAGTGTTACAAAGATTCAGAGCAGTTAACGCTTCAACTACAACCATGTATTCCTTCAAGAACTTTGGTTGTAGCAAATAACCACTGATTCAGCATCACTAAAATAAAAATAAAACCATATGAGCATTGTAGAGCTCTGCTATCTCTTGAAAATCTACCCTATGGAGACACGAAAAAAAGCAGTGAAACTTTGCTGCTTGTATTACATTACTTTTCAGTGCTGTAAATAACATAGCAAATCTTACAGTTGCCATCATATTGATAGATTACGGCCTACATTCACTTAAGATTGACAGATGCTTTGTCTTAGATCATTATCATGATGACTTCTTTTTTCTCTTTTTTTCTCCTTTTTTTTGTGTTAAATGAAGAGTGATTATTTTTCACCTCTCACCTGTCAGGTTTACTGCTCCATTTTAATGCAGCAAGGAGGGAAGAAAAGGTGGAATGTTAGTTGACCAGCAGCACAGAGGATAAGCATGAAAACAGGAGATACAAGACATGTTGATTTGCAGTAAAGATATATAACTAAACCAAATTAAGAAGTGACAGCTCATCAAAATACTTAATGCTTGGGATTCATAGAATTAATGGAGGGCACAAGGTCACATCCAAAGTGAATCTTCTGTTGAAAAATACACCTCTCTTAAACCCTATCGGCCAAAAAATGAGACTTCAAATTTTTGCCAGTGAGATAATGGGGAATGGGTGTTTAATTTGACCCATGAAAGTAATGTTAATATTACATTGAAAAATTACATCTCACTAAGATGTAGTTCCCTCTTACATTTTAGAGAGAACAATGAAAGTGGAGGGCAGACAAGAATGGGAAGGAAAAAAATGGAGAAGAGGGAAAGAAAAGGGAGTGAAGAACAAGGTTCAATACATGAGACACGTAAGCCTTGTACTAAATTTAAAAAATAATTAAAAGAAATGAAAACACCTAAACAAAACCAGGTAATAAAACAAGAAATTTTTAATAATACCCTGGAAATCAAGGTAAGCATAAACCTTTTTGCAATTAAGTATTACATGCTTTTTAGATTTGGAATGAATGACATACTAGAGGACTACAGGGATCGTTATAGCTCTGCAGGGATCTATTATAAAGATCAGGTAAACAAGGAAAATAATTTATTATCTCTCATCTATGTTCTATTATACACACACACTGTAAATACAGTGTTTATCTTTCTGTGTGTTGATGACAATAAACAGGGGTTCTACAAACATTTAATAGCTTGTAGTCTACAATGACCAGACTACCTACATCATGAAAATGTCTTTAAAAGTCTTCATAATCACTTAAGATTTCCCATTTTCACATTTTGCATTTCTGTACTTTTTTTTTAACATCTGGTTTGTTTTTTTTTTTTTCCCCTTAGAAGCATGTTTCTTATAGCTCAGGATTCAGCAGGGGACCTGCTGGTCAAAGGAGCTGATTCTGCCCCTCTACTCCACCATTGGTGAGACTGCACCTGGATTGCTCCATCCAGGTTTGGGATCAGAATAGAAAAGACATGAATATGTTGAAGTAGATCAGAGAAGGGCCACAGCATGTTCAGGGAATGGAACTGAGAGAGCTGGGATTGTTCAGCTTGGAGAAGAGAAGACTTTGGGAGACCTTACTGCAGCCTTCCAGTACTTAAAGGGAGCTTATGAGAAAGATCAGGACAGGCTTTTATAGTAGAGCCCACAGTGACAGGACAACGGCTAATGGTTTCAAAGTGAAAGAGGGTAGATTCAGACTAGCTAGAAGGAAGAAAATTTTTAAGATGAGGGCTATGAAACACTAATTAATTAGATTCCCCAGAGAGGTGGTGGATGCCCCATCCCTGGATACATTCGAGGCCTGGTTGGATGGGGGTCTGAGAAACCTGACCCAGCTGCAGATGTTCCCATTCATTGCAGAGGTTTGCACCAGATGACCTTTGAAGGTCCCTTCCAACCCAAACTATTCTATGATGCTATAATTCAGAGTGCCAAAGTTACTATGTTCAAAAGATTTAAGTTGAGGCTACAGTCTTCTGAACCAAATCAAAAAGCTGCACTTTATATTAAAGCAAACAACATAAAGTCTGTTGAGACGGCTTTAACTTCTCCTCCGTAGAAATGGAGAGATCTAGAACCTTTTGCTCTTCATCAGTAGAAGACTGAAATTACAGAATGTATGACTTCTTAAAAACTAGGAGGAATAGCCACATAAATTCATTTGTTAAAAAGAAGAAAAATAACTCCGAAACCCAAGAATGAGATGACAGGATACTTCATGGGGACATGCATTTTATTTTCTAGCTTGTCCATTTCTGAGAAACACTACAAGATTTCTAGAGCTCTTTAATGTTCACGAACTAGGTTCCTAACCAACCAAATTCTATGTAATTGAACATGTATCACACACTTAAAATATATATATAAACTGTGACTCAAGCAGACCTCCTGATGGTTAGGCATTCCTTCTAGGGCATACAGCATTTTTTTGAGATTTTGGACATAAATCTTACTATGCTGTATAAGCTACTCCATGTTTGAACAAGCAAAAGATTTATTTTCTTGTCAAAAAGAAAATGGCCAAAAATAAAGTGAGATTTAGCTAATTTACTTGGATCTCTTGATTTGATTGTTTATAAAGCTCAATAGATTGAAAGAACTGCTCCAGAATAGGCATCTCCCTTCACTATGACTTCAGAGTGGTTTCACAGCTGCAAGGACAGAGAACACTGAACTGGTTAATGGCCAAGCGAGTTCCAATCGCCAAGACATAGTCAATTGTAACTCAGGAAAAAAAGAATTAATTTGAGGAGAATTGAATATGGGAACAGGTTGCCCAGAAAGGCTGTCGAGTTCCCATTCTTAGCTATCCAAAACTTGCCTGAATATCCCTCTGAGCAAACTGCTGTAGGTAGCCATGCTCTGAACAGGGCTGGGATGAGGTGAACTCCAGAGGTGTGGCCCTTTGAGTCTGTGAATCTGTGAGCTCTTCTGCACATAGTATATTAATGGGCCTCATCTGTGTTGGCTATTATATTGATACTATGTCCAATGACAAGAAAAGGTACTCTTCAGTATTTTTCCCATCTATTGCTGTCACTTACTAAGCTGCAATGACCTTTTGGCTATATTCTAACATATGATCCAAAAACCCTTCTATGAAATATTTTTTCTTTCCGATTTTAAGAAGAGTAAATACAGAGGCAGTAACCTTTATACAACTTAGCAACAAATAATAAAGAGTTCAAACATGCGCTCCTTGTCTTTGGCACAGTTAAATAAACTTCAAAACAACCCATGCAACTTCTCCACACAATCTAATAATGTCTGTTTTAAAGAAGGGTGAGACTTCTCCCCATAAAATTATTCTTTCGGAAACTGCAGTCATAATTTCTCTGTGATTGTAATTAAAATGTGCAAGTCATGTTGTAACTCGTGAGCTTAGTGGTCCAAGTCTGTTCACAAAGGTTTCTATGGACAAAGGGAACTAAGCATAATTGACCTTTATTTGAGTTACTACTCTTTGCACTTCAGAAGACATGGTCATTTCAGAAGACACGGTCATTTCTTGGTCATCCTCTCTGCACTGTACATCCTTTAACATCCTCTTGAATATTTTTTGCATGTATGTTCATCATCAGACTGATGCCCTCTACCTTAATTTTCTTTTCTCACTATCATACTTACTGCAATTACACAACAATATATTCTAGAGATCTAGTTGTAAAATTTTCTGTATCCACAAAAATTGCTTGCTTGTCTGGCTTTTTTTACATATTTGTCCCATCAGACTTCTGTAGCCACAGTAAATCCATTTAACTCAGAAATTAAATGTCACTGTTTTCTCAAAGCAATATGCTAAATATCCCAACCATCTTGTCCTTGCTCTTCTACAGTCAGTAAGTCTGTCAATGTCTAGCAGTAAGCTTGCATTCAGGTTACATACTCTTGAAAAAGATATCCAACTATATATTACATGGCTAGAGAAATGAAAGTTCATAAAGGACCACAGACTGCTAAAACTGCAATCATAATTTCTCAGAGGTAATTTGCCAAAACAGTGCAGTTTAACAAATTAAATAGCTGAAAATAGAAAAATAAATAAATACATATGGACATTTGCCCGAACAGTTCTAGTACAAGTAGTAAATAACAGATGGAAAATATGTCCCCCATTTTCTGTGAGTGACAATCTCTCTGCACTACTGATGAGCAAATTTTACCTGCTCATATGTGGAATGAATATGCCCATTAATTNTTTTGGTAATAGATATGGAGATTATTATTTTGGTTCCATAAATATAATCAGTAACTCTGGAAGCAATTGCACATCTGCTTAATATGCTATTGTTTGGATTTCTTTTGTAGTATGGGAGAAGACTTACTTTTAATGCTTCAATATAATCAGAAGAAAGGAGTATTTCACTTTTAGCACATCTCTAATGACCAGTTTTTGAAGTGATGGACAGAAACAAACAGAGTCTCTAACCAATTAGATTGGCAGAGACACTGTGCACAAACAGAAATGTTCACAAAACACAGTATCTGCAAGCAAGACTGTGTTACGCTGCTGTATGATTACAGTCCTAAAACCATTCTATAAATGTATATCTATTTGGAATCCAAGGTGAAGTTAACTCTGAACTGGTTATTTATTGCTGAACAGAGAATTCTTTCCAAAACCTGATGACAATTCTCTTCATGAAACTTCAGAGGGATTTGATTTGAGACAGTAAAGGTAGGAAGAGTGTGAAGGCTAAGAGTTAAATACCTATATGCAGGTGATAGCATCATAGCCATTAGTTTTAGAAGACATACTTCCTTTAATACAATTATTCCTAGTGCGCCACCTCCCCAGGAATTTACAGTATCTTTATAGTATTCCTCAAATATATTTTATCAATATATTTCAAAAATGTATTAGGAATTAGATATAAACATTAAAACAATGGTCTTGGGTTTGATTCTTTGGTTTTGATTTAGTGTCTGGACCTCTGTTAACTCATTTACACTGTAAAAGGCTGCTTCATTTAAATTATGGCATCACACACAGTTTTCAGTTGAGTATGTTGGAAGGAAGAGGGAAGTCCTTTGTGTAATTGCAAAACTACATTTGTGTCTGACAGTGAAAGAAGAATGAGTGAAATTTCATCTCATTGCAAGATTAGTAGAAAACAGCTATTTGATGTCTCTTTAATCTCTCAGATCAGAGCTTCAAATTCATATAGATACATTGCCAAATTGAGGCCAACTGTCAAAAGTTAAAACTCAAATTACTTGAGTGGAGATGAAAATCACATTTAACATCAAGCTGAATGTAACCCCTAATGTATTACTATTATACATCTATAAACAAGTTTTAAAAAGTCAAATGTGCAAATTCCATACATATTTATGTGCAAGCACATATTTATTTTCTTCACATACAAATGTATCTTTGCATACAAATGTATGCAAAGTGGAAAAAACATCTAAATGCAGAAGTCTTAATATAGTGTCATCAGCAGAAAAATGTACCCACATACCTGTAATTATTGGAAACTTTCAGTCAAAAATTTTTGCAGCACTCTGGAAACCATTAATAAATTTCAAAATATCCCAAAGTAGCGACAGTTACTTTTGCAGCACAAAAATGCAGTATAGAACAGTATTACAAAATGACCAATATAAAGGGGAAATTATATACCTCGTAAGAAAACTAAAAGGCAAACTTACCTTTTATAAAGAAGTATAGCAATAACAATACAGATGATAAACACCACTGCAAGGACTGGTCCAACAACCCAAATCAAGCCTTCTTCTTCATCTGTAATTGGTTGGGGATCAAGATCCATTGACACAACAGGATCTGAATATGGGCTTGTTGCATACATGGTCTATAGAAATAAAATAATTCCTACTTAATACCGAAGGAATGCATTTAAAATATTAACTATTCCACATCTAAAATAAATGTATAGAAGATAATGATGCAATGAACATAGCAAAGTGGAGCTGCCATTTTTCTTGTAGCCAGGCAGTATGCAAACTTGCAAATTGAACAGTGTGTTGTTATTAGCATCTTTATTTTGTGTTCTACATATTAGTAGTGATCTGCAGACAAATTATGTAGCACAGTACTTCCACAGCACTTTGCAACTTAAGCAGAGAATGAGAAAATGAATAGGACACTGAGAATTATAACCCACCACTTACTAATTTTGGGGTTATGTTTTAGTTTCATACTGGCCTAACATTTTCTTCCTGCATGATATTAAAGGGTACTTTTGACAGAAGAAGACTGCTATAGATAAAAATAAAGAGCAATGAATGTAGGAGGTTCCTTGAAAAGGGTCTTATGGCAATAGTACAGTGTATTTTGACCAGTCAAAAACTGTCTGACAGAGTATTCCTACAGAAGATGGAGACAACTTGAATTTAAGACTGAAAAACAGGGGAATTCACTGTAGACTATGAAGGGAAGCTAAACACTCAGTGTTACATAAGGATGAAACTAGAATTATGAACTAACAGATGTTTTTGAAAATCTTCGCTTTACTGGATGTTGTAAAACCAATTGGCCTAGGATAGGACCTGTGATAAGCAAATTTTTTTTTATTCTTGTCTGGTCTGAGATGCTTGATCTGTGGCTGAATGCAAAGTTAAAATTACAGAATGGAGAGGCTGAGGGGCCAGCTTGCTAAAATTGGATCATTTAAAGAACTCTGAGTTACAGTAAAGGCAGAAGTGAAGAATCGCTTGTACACCTTTCTCCCCTGTGCTGGAGTGTCGTCATCATCACTAAACTAGGATTTGAGCTACAGCTCTTGCAAAGGACTTAAAAACTTGATTCAGTAGTAGATCAGAAATGTCAGCTAAGACAGAATAAGATAACTGGGAGAAGAGATTAGCTTCCATTTGTGTTTGCTCTGTATTCTGAAAGATGCCCTAAGCCAGGACAAGTGTTATCAAAGGACACATGTTTTTCTACACTTCATTTGGCCTTGTTTTGGGCTCTGGGCTACGACAGTGTCTGGGTTTGAGACAGGATTACGATTGGCAAAGCTGAGGCATTTACAGTAACTGTTACTGAACTATCACCTGTGCCAATGCCACTTAATATTATGGCATTTTACTACACCTGGCACCTGGCACCCAAACCCCCCTATGTTTTAGGTCTGTGATGAATTTCTGGAATTTGGGGAGTCTTCATGTTACTTTCCTTAAACACCCAAGCAAACTGATTTTTTTCCCCAGCTTTAGTATTCTCAGAAGATAAAAAAAGGTTCATTGCGACAAAAAGAAACTCTTTGTATTTAGCCTCTTGCTTTGGAGTGGGCAGCAAAAATACCTGGAAAAAGATCTGGAAGGATATTGAGGGCAACAGTATAAACACTTACTTATCTTTCCTTCAATAAATAGGATTATGCTTTTAATTTTCAACCAACCTGTATTAATGACTAATTTAAACTGATTTATTATTTTATAAATTTATCTTGTTTTTCCTTCCTCTTGACATCCTTAATATATTTATAGATTTTAATCATAACCCTCCAGCTTCCATTTTACTAAGTTAAACAAATTCAGACCCTCCCATAAACTCTTTTAATTCAAGCTCTCTATTCTACCAATCAACAGAGAAATTTTATGCTCTCTGAAGAAGACTTATGTGAAATGTAACATCAGAATATCAGAAAAAAAGTCCCTTGCAAGATACAACTCAGACACTCTTGCCTTTTGAAATCTTCCAAGAGTAGGACCCTACAGAGATTTTGCCATACATGTCAATTTACAAACCTGCTTTTACATCCTGATTTCTAACAAAGCAATAGATTTAGATAATTTATACTTCAATTAATATAAAAAAATCCAAGAAACTGCACTTTGTATTGAGAAGATCAATTTTAGCACAGTTAATTTATGACACACAGATTTATGGTCACTTAATTGTACAGTCAAAAGAAGTCTACCTTCTGCAGTTTGAACCCTTCTGATGCAACACCTTCAGAATTATCTGTCTACGCAGCCCATATCAAAAAGTGCAAAGAGAACTGTTGATTTATGTTAGAGCTGTCAGGAGATATTTACTTTATTTTCAAATGAAGCTATGTCTCCAAAAGTATTCAAAGCAGAACTACCTCCTCATTGTGTTTAAGTACGCACATTCCATTGACACCAAGAAAGCAATTGTAATGTTACACACTGCAAGCATTTGACTAGAATTCAGAGTATTGGTCTTGAAGTTTCAAGTGATTGAGCCTGCAAATGTATCTGTCATGTTTAGTTACAAATTAGAAATGTACTGTATCACACACTGTATGTTAAAATGTTAACGTGTATTGCACCTTTCAAAAGTCTTATTTCTTTTTTTTTTCTTTTTTAACACATTACACATATTAGGTTAACTCATGCATAAAAGGATGTAACTAGAAGATGAATTACTTAAAGAGAAATGACAGCTCATCATTAGGTCACCTCAGGAATTTTCCCTATTATTGAATTATTTTCTAACTTTCTAACAATTTATAGATAAAGTTGTTATGGAATGAGTGTAACTAAAGAGGGTAGCTGTGCATGTCTCTGGTTCAATGGATCTTTCCAAGAATCCTGTATATCCTACACCATTATTCAGTGGTAACATTAAAAGTTAGCAATAGTTTTAAATACATAGAGAAAGATGCTGCTGTAAAGTTCATGTCTCAGAAGCTGTGTCCATGGTCAGAAATAACACAGCATGTAACTTTCGAAGGATCACAACACAGCTAATAAAAGGTGATTCTTAGGTTTCAGTTACACACAGAAGTAACATACAAGGGTGCAACCAGAATAGAAGAGTTTAATGAATTATTGGGCACTGAGCAAGGAAAAACTTACGTTAAAAATGCTCTGACGTATAACACACACACACACACACAAAAAAGCTTTAGGAAAGGGGAATAAGCATTGAAAAAATGTTTTCATGATTTTACAGGGTAATTTTGAGATTGAAAAGCTATCTTACAGATTCTGAGTGCTCCATTACAGCCAACACAAAGAAGACATATTCTTGACCACTCTGCAGCTGCTTATTCTCAAATCCACCATAATGCTTCTTATCCCCCAACGTGAATTCCGTAGGAAGAACTTCAAAGTGAGCGGCAATATATGGCTTTAATTCAACTTCCCTCCCAAGACGAATGCTTCTGCGTTTCCTAGCTATCTCCTTAAGCAGCTTTAGAATGAAGGGAGGGAACAGAAAGGGGGAGAGAGAGAGAGAGCAAGCATGAACAGAAAGATAACTGTAAACAATTTTAACGTAACTTATTGACAGTGTAATGAGAAAATTTAATGCATGACCAGGAACTACAAAAAACAATTTATTCACATTTCATGGGACATATCAGCATCACTAAATCAATTCTTGCAAAATCTTCCAATTTCTTCTTGTTCTTGTTAAGATACTAAGACAATAGGAGGCAATTGCAGTGCCCAGACTACAACCACGAAACAATTTTTAGTGATATTGCTGTGTCTGGGAGGAGGTGGGGAAAGGATAAGAAAATTTACCTACTCTGAGGACATATAAATATATCATATTACATATTTTCTATCTATCTATCTATCTGAAGTCAGTCACAGAATAGATTCATAGAATCAATTATGTTGGAAAGGGCCTTTAAGACTGAGTCCAGCCATTAACCTAACACTGCCAAGTCCACCATTAAACCATGTTCCTAATTGCCACAACTATGCATCTTTTTAAATACCTCCAGGGATGGTGACTCAATCACTTCTGATAAACTAAGCTAAAACTTACATCAGTGCATTTGTGATAAGATTAGATGCTAGTCTCACACTTGGAACATGTATACTAATAAACGAACTTAAGCTCACCTAGTATAATCTATTGATGAATTACTTATGAAATCAGACAAATGCTTCTTCGGTACCTTTTACTGCTTTAGATACACTGGCATTCCACAAAAATTAGTCTGATTTGAGTACAAGGAGGACGAAATTTTCCTGTGTGATACATGATGACTTCTAAGGCCTCTTTATGATTCCCTTTGTTTTTCACTTATGAAACTCATTCAATGTCCTGTAGTCCCACAGGTAAATCAGATTTTTTTAAGGTCACATAGTTGTTTAGTCTTTTTAGCATGCCAGCTGTTCTAATACAGTAGATTGGCACAAAATTCATTGCTAGGAGGAGAAGACAAATCTCCAGAGTGAGAAGGATATCAAAATAAAAAAAGGTACTAAAATCTGATCTTAAGTATATATATTAATTTTGAAGTACATGTTTAGTCAGGGAAGCTCTCTCTTCACAGAATCATGGAATCACAGAATATGATGAGTTGGAAGGGACCCTTAAGGATCATCGAGTCCAACTCCTGGCCCTGCACAGTACAGCCCCAAGAGTCACACCATGAGCTCTGCCAGGCTGGTGCTGTGACCACTTCCCTGGGCCTGTTCCAGTGCCCAAACACCCTCTGGGTGAACAACTTTCTCCTAATACCCAACCTAAACCTTCCCCTGACAAAGCTTCAGGCCATTCCCTCGGGTCCTGTCACTGTCACCACAGAGTGAAAAGATCAGTGTCTGTCCCTCCACCGGCCCTCATGAGGCCGTTTTTGCGAGGTGTCCCCTCAGTCTCCTGCAGGCCAAACAGACCAAGTGCCCTCGGCCGCTCCTCACAGAGCTTCCCCTCAAGGCCCTTCACCACCTCCCTCCCGGCTTAGGCCGCAGCTCAGGGAGCACATCTTTTTGCCTTCCCCTCATGGGATCTTGCATTTTGCAATCACACAATTAACAATTCCAATGCATGTAAAGCAATCTAATATTAATTCTGCTACTGAGGAAGAAGCTTTTAATACTGAGTACTTTGATACCTCTTCTCACTGACTTAAATATTTCAAGGCTAGAGATAGATATGAAAGCAAGCTGCGCCATTTGGATCCAGGCTTCCTGAACATTGAGGGCATTTGGATGTTATACCTTCAAAAGATCTGCACAGTCAACTGCTTTGCAGCTCTAATGCTGAGTCTGTTCCCTGTTGCAGAGATTTTACATCCATTTAACTCTATCAATTTCCATGCCATGACACAAAAGCTGGTACACTTCAATGGATCCCCTGAGCAAAAAAAAGAACTGGCCATAATTTGAGACTAGAAATCATTATTCATTACTCAAGGACACTATTACAATCAGCAGTCCATATTTCTCTTTCATTCTTCCTAAACAGTTTAATGAGCAGCTAGAGTCAATTTGCATCGTATAAAAATGAGGGCAGCAGAGAACCATAATATTGAAGAGATTTCTATTTAGTTACTTTATTGAAGGTGACTCTCACATCTGTTGGTAGCTTCCTATGCCTCGGGTAGAGTTACTAAATGCAGAACATGAGGCAGAGACTAATCAAAGTTTGTTCCAGGTTAGATCAGCCCTTATAAGAACTGCTGAGAAAAGCACTCTGAGAAGTTTGTCTCTGTATGATGCCACATTTTATAAGGATAACAATGGCTATGTCAAGGGCTGAGCACTGGCTATCTGGAAGTCTGCTCAAACAGGAAGCTAAATATTGAGGTAATACCAGTTTATACTAGCTGAAAGTCAGAAGTCACAAATACAGCAATACTAGTAGAGGTAATACAGTTTGTGCCATCCCCAAAGATAACTGATATGTGCACTTTCCACTAGAATTTAAAGTTGTGTGTCTGCCTCAACTAAATTCTTGATTGTCTCCACATTATACTGTATTTAAAATTTAGATTATAAATAACTCATAGTCATAATAAAATGTCAAAATACTAGGAGTACTGCAATCAAAATTAGATTGAGATTGAGAGGCAAATAAAAATGTTTGATCTTGATTATTTCTCACATTTGAAATAGTAACAGAAAATGCATGTATTTGAAGAAAATGCAATGCTGAAGTAGTGTTAGAGTGATCAGAAACTGCGTTTTGGCTATGGAATCTAAAAGTTAGTTAGCCTGAGTCAAATAAAATTTGTTCAGCTTTTCAAAGGTGGTTATTCACCACCTAAGGCTAGTTAAACTTTGGTGATTTTGCGTCTAGATTAAAACTTTGTCAGCAATATTGATTACACATGACTGAGTAGACCTCAGGTGAACCTACAGCCTCATTCATGTTTCATACGTAAATGGGGTTGTTGCCAAGTACCATTACTTACTCAAATATCTCCCATTGTACTTTATACATAGATATCAATAAAATTACTGAATTCATTGAAGACTAAACATGGAGACCTTTATTTAGGTTTTACTGCTTACACATCTAAAATAATCCTACTTGGTAACACTTACTGCAAATCATAATATTTTTTTCTATTTCATTTATTTGCATCACATGTCTGTTTAAAGTCACTAGACCTCATGATATTCAAAATAAAATGAAATTTTGAGTTAGTAAAAAAGGACTATATCTCTAATTTTTTTTCAGATACCAAACATCTAGTCCATTATCCACTCTTTTAAAACTGGGCATCCATCTTACTTTCTTTCAGAACTGAGGTTCAGGGAACTGGAAGATTAGGTAATTACAAAAAGGCTGAAGAAACTTTTTGGACTGCTCAGTTATGTAATGGAGTTAACACTCCAGAGCTGGGTTATTAGCAAATACTTTTCTTTTGACAATCTCAGCGAAGTATTTGGAACATAGTTCTTTAAAAAATCTATTACCCAACCATTTCTGATACAAGACAAATATCTGAGATCATACGACAAATATAAATATGCACAAGTATCCTGACCATCAGGAACTATTTGCTCAGAGAGTAGCATAGTTATATTTTTGTTGTAATTTTTTTCCAAATTTATTTATTGTGGCACTGTGTTCACAGCTTGTCAGGAATAGTACACTTAATAAAATGCATACATTTTCTAATGCTGGAAGCAAATCAGTCTTTTAAGTAATAGAAACTGAATGAGTTAGCATGATATACAGTTGCTGCCTGTTTTTAATGTTTTTCCCTACTCAGTTCTTGCTATATGTATTGGTGACAACTGCAAAAGATATATCAAGGGGTATAGTTTCTTTATCAGAAATAATTTTCATTTTCCAGTCAATGCATATCTTATTTCTTCCACCATTAATTCTACAATGTGGTCTCAATTATATCAGTAGAAGTGGGAAACAACCCATCCTGACACAAATATTTCTGAATTAATAAACGCTCTCTATCAGTGTTATACAGACTAAGGCAACACAACTTGCAGGATGATTAAAATGACCCACTGTTATGGGAATCAGCAGGAACCATAGAATTTAATTGTCAGAAAGTTCAATGTCATCTGGCACCTATCCTTTGATCTATTAATGCTGCTGAATGTGATTACAGTCTTTGGATGTTAAAAGTAGGTGGTAATACTCAATCAGTTTCCATTACTGTATGGATGTTCCTGTCAGAGTTTTACTGTTTAACTGTGTTTGATGTCACCTATGACTACGATCAGGAGCTGATGGCACTTGCAATCCAAGTTCCTTTAAAGGGAAGAAGTTAATAGATCAAAGCAAGCCATTTCTGTAGTTGAATGAAGTGAGAGGATCACATAAATGGAACTGGTCAAGAAGAAACAAAGGGCTGAATCAGTCAGTCAACATGCCTTCCTTTGAATAGTTGTTTTTAATCTTCCATTAAAGAATTTGCCTGTTGTTGTAATAAAGACTGAAAAAGCCCTGTTTATATTTTGAATGCTTTCTGCAACAGTATTAGTTCGGTGAAGATCTTAATTTTCCATATATTTTGGTGCAAACTTTGAAGTTTATATCTATTCTGTCAATGACAGGAAAAAAAAGAACCTTTATGGTTGTTTGTAGTTGATCAGCACTTCCCACTAATAGTGTTATTGGGAAGCATACAGTGAGGTTTTCTCTGTAACATAAAACTCTTGAATTGACCAAAAGAAAAGAGAAAAACAAATGGGATCCAGTCAAAAGATCTGGATTTTTTAAAAATATTTTTATTACATCAGGAATAAAAAAAAAAACTGATTATGGTCTTTGAATTGCAGAGAGACTATATGTACAAATTACCATAGCATCTGAGTGACATCTAAAATCTTGGCCAGATACAACAGAACAATAATAACACAATTACCTGTCTTTTATAAAAGTCTCTCAAATGTGGCCCTCAAAAGAGCTTTATGATCATAAGCATTAGCATTACTACAAATGTACAGATTGAAAGAAGAAAGACAAGTTCGCATGACCGATACCGTCCTTCAGTAAAATAGAAAACAGATGTGAATACTATACTTCCTGGACTTACTACTCTATGAATAACATACTAAATTGACTTCTAGTATTGCTGGGCTTACATCTACAATGGAAGTAGTTCCACCCTTTGGGTTAATGTCATTTATAATGTCAAATGATGCCACAATGTTGCTCTTTCCTTCCTTGTTCCATGCATTTATTTCTAAACACGAACTGCTGGTAGAATGGAGGTTACTTCTAACCAGAAGTATTACAGTACAGGACAATCAGCTAAAAACACCACCAGAAGGTCAAATGTTAAATTGCAGTGCAAATTGCAATTTAGCATTTCTTATAGACTTAGTAAACACCCCTCTTATGAACCAGACCTTTATTACAGTTCATATTGTTGGTAATTAAGCTTTTGCTGACAACTCATTTCACCTCCTGCACTTTTGCATCACTCTTTACAATAAGAAAAGAATAAAATATTAGTGTCAACAAATATTAGACACTTTGTGTTCTTTATTGCAACTTAATGTCTTTAAAGTCTTCTCATTTAAGTAATCCGAATTTTTGTTTCAGTCTCCACAGGCTAATTCAAATACAAATATAAAGTATCCTGACAACCAAAACTTTTAAAACTGGTGAGATAATTACACAAAATTAGCAAGATTGCTTTTTTAATAAAGGAGAAGGAAAAAACCCAAACAAACCACATACAATACCTCATCTAGTTCCATTTCATCAGGACTCTCCCATGGTTTGATAAATTTTCCACGAGACCTCTTCAAAGGCACAATAACTATGTAATAGCCTCTGTAAATGAAACAGTTGGACAAAAGTGAAGTTGAAAGAAAAGGAATAGATAAATTGGTGGAGTAGGTCTGTTTAGAGGAACTTAAGAGAACAATGCTATGCTCAGAATAAAATTTTGCACATTAATATGCCACTGCAGCCTTCTAAACATAGCTGTAAACATTCATGTTCTTGAAATAACATCAATTGTAAAGCATTTGAAAAACAAATGGCACCAATTACCTGCCTTTTTGTGTAAACATATAAATATTTATAAAAAACTTTAATTACCATGTTCTAAAATGCCTCCATGAAATACAAGAGCCATGGGATATTAGTGCCCTGCCACCATCACACTGGGAAAAGACCCTCAAAGCCCTCAATTGAAATATATTACTATATATTTAAATCTCAATTACCACCCCATCTTGCCCCATTTTAATGTATAATCAGAAGAATAGGTTAACAAAATGGATTTGTTAATGCCAATACAATAATAAAGAGAAAAGAAAGATAACATGGCATAAACTGCACCTATACTCTTCTTTCCTTTTGACAATCAATTGCTATCAGCTTTATCTATTTAAGTATTCTGTTCACAGTCACAGGTAAGAAAGCTTGATAGATGCTCTCTTTATAGCTAGGATTTGCAAATTATATATATCAGTTTTCCTCAGAAACATTTTCTTGAAAATATTTTCTTCCTTCCCACCCAAGGAGACTAGTAAATTGTACTTTCTAGTATGACAGAGATCTGATACTTTCATTGTTTACTTCACAAAGCCTGAATATGTGTCAGGTAGATCCATAACTTCACATTAGTGTGAGGGAAGAAGCAGTAGAATCACAACAGCAGGACATCCAGCATAGTATAATACACATCTTCTTGATAAACACACTTGTCAAAAAGTCAAGCTCTCTCCATCTCAGGGGAGAGGTAAAGAAAGTGGTTGTCTTTGTTACTAGTAACAAAAGCTTATTAAGGTATTTCTCTCTGGCTTTCCATTATGGAAGATAATTTTAGTGTCTCATGGGCCATCTCCTTTTCCAGTCTGCTTTTTTTTACAACCCATTCAACATTCTGCAAAACTGACTATTAATTTTACTCATGCAATGCAGCTGAAAATCCTAAGTAATTAACAAAGAGAGTACAGAGGAGTTGCCTAAAAATTGACAAGAAACTATCTCAGTCTAAGCCAACTATATAAACTTTTTTACCATATCAGTGCAAGCCATTGATCTATTTTAATAATCTCTCCTTGCTTAAAGCTCTTTCCCATAAAAGAAATAGAAAAAAACTTTAGATTTTTCATCTCCTGTAAAGGGTACATGTATTCATTCTTTCTTGCATTAAGAAATTTGAGGAAGTTTTCTGTGGAAATGCTGAGCTCCAACAGGAGATGCTGGAAGGAAGTGCTGCCCACAGATTTTTAATTTCTGCCCACTTGCTGTATTCCAGTATTTTAGAAACCATCTATGGCATGCTATCTTATAGTGACAATATTATAAATCCTATTTTAAAAGATGCAAGACTGTAAGGCTGGTCAAATCCAGATTTTAAACCTCTACGGGTTTGTTAAAAATACTTTGGTTATGCGAATAGCAAATCCTAGTGAACATTGACTTACCCATGTATACAATAACAACCTACATACCTTTTCTTTAACAGATGCCTAAGAATCGAGACAAAAAGAAATGAGAACTGCCCCCTGTGTCTTTCAACCATCAAAGATACATACTTATCCTTTTCTTTCTTTTTTCCTTGTCTTTTTATTTTTTAAGTTAATGGAACATTCATTTTTTTTTTTTTTTCAATCAAGGAACATCTAACATGTAAATGTACTTTCACACTTTTTCTCATTTTTATCATGAAAGTCTCCCTTTCATAACTTGGAAAATCTACTAAGACCTTCAGCACACACAGAGTATTTTAAACTGAAAGAACAAGTAGATCAACAGTAAGCAGAAAAATGAAAATGTCCACACCAAAATACAGTGCTGCAAATTGTGAAGGACAACAAAGTTCTGTGTTTAGCTAATTGCAAAAATGTAGCATCTCCTAGAAAAACATGTTTTATAGTTTATTCATTATTTGCATGTTTGTTTTTAGGTTGAGTTTTCTTTTTTGTGGGGGGCATGGAGAAGAATGAGAAATGAAGGGTTTGTTTGGATATTGTTTTATCTACTGAGTATTTGAAAGGCCAAAGTCTTCCACAAAACTGTTTTTACTTAAGACTTTTCAAAGATGTAAGAGATTCAGAGAAATATGAACTTTACACATAAAAATTGCTTTGGAATAGCCCAAAATACTAAAAGAAAGAAAAATGAAGAACTTGCTCCCTTGAGATGAGCAAAAGAGATATATTTTACTAACCACATGGTGAGCTCTGCACCAATTTCTATGCTGTATAGCCATCAAACATTGACAAATACTATCATCTTTAATTACAAAGATTACAAAGTCTTTTGTACCATTACCCTTAGTCATATAGCTCATTAGAGCAAACCATTACCTGTTTCACTTTCTCTACACTTAGTATCATTGAAAAATTCTCAGTACCACATTGTAATCTAGGGACAATTCTAAACATATAATGTAACAATAGAGGAACAGTATGTCTAAAAATGTCAACATAACTACTACGTAAAATTGTTCTTCCCATACAAAGCCCAATGCAGAATAATTTTTCTATTCTAGCAAACATCAGGCAAGGTTTTTCTGTTCAGTATGTAGCTGCTTTGGTATGCCTGCTCCAAGAGTCATCAATCGTTGTGTTTTACTTTCTCAAGCCTGATCAAATTCTCTTAGAAAATTGATATACAAGTAGGAGATTATTTGCAAAATCGGCAGTTGGACCCTGTAGATTTAATGTACCTTTCCTGATGTCACTTGGCCTCTTTAACTATTTTACACTATATAAAAAGAAGGGCATTGTCTCTTATTTCACTGCTATCTGCTGCTAGTTTGTTCAGCTATCCTGCACGTTTTTCTCTCTGTGAATGCTCTGCCTCATAAATCTTTTTTGACTCATTCCATCTTCAATCTTCCTTAGCTGCATTTGTTACTGACTGCATTTTACTCAATCTAATGATAATGACTACATTTTTCAGTTTTTCATCCTTTTAATGTCTCCATGTCAATTATTTCTTGACCTTACCTGCCTCAAAATCTTCAGTCAGGAATGAAAAAGGGGGGCAACTTTCTAGAAAGCTGCAAAAATCCACCAGGGAGAGGACAAGTTGAATCCCCAACAACATTTAATGACTGGCTCATTTTCCTCCCCATTTCCTTTACATTACATATGGGAACCTTACAAACCAACAAGAATCACTATAAGCAGAGCAATAACACTTATTGATTGTATCACGCTTCATGTTTTCCTGGCAAATTTTTATTGTCTAACCTTTCCAATCCCTGCTGACCATGTGCTCTCAGGTCTTTAGTCCTATTTCTGTTGTTTAAATTTCCACAGCACCTGTTTCCTCCCAAAACCTAAGTAACCACAAAAAAACTTCCAAATTTTTTGGCAAAATCTCTTATTTTCTTTCTGAGACCAGCGGAGAGGACCTGGTATTACATCCTGAGAAAACCGACCAGAATTAATTAATCTAAATTAATTTAAGTGCAGTAACAATTGTTTAAAACTCCATATAATTCTTGAATGACTGAGTCTGATTACTTCAAGGAGCTACAGCAGCATTGATGGTTTATTCATTCTTTTTGAGACGATACATTGTTCAAAATATAACTGGTTTTCTACATTACTCATTTTGCAGTCCATGATGAAACACAAAAATACTCTGAGAAAAATCTGCAAACTGAAGGACATACAAGTTTCCATACAAGTCTTACATACATGGCTATGTGACAACCTTAAGAGTTCTGGTTGGAACTGATATACAATGATCATCTATTCCTATTTCCTCACCACTTCAGGGCTGACCAAAAGTTAAAACAAATTAAGGGCATCATCCAGATGCCTCTTAAACACTGACATGCTTGGGGCATTAATCGCCTCACCAGGAATCCTCTTCCAGTTTGAAAATGCTCACAGTAAAGAAAAGCTTCCTAATATCATCTGAACCTCCCCTGATGCAGATCTGAGGCATTGCCTTATGTTCTATAAAGGGATCTCAGGACCAAGAGATTCACTTCCCCTCCCCAGGAAGCTTCAGAGAGCAAGGAGGTCAGCCCTCAGCCTTCTTTTTCCAAGCTAAACAAGCCCAAAATCCTTCACAGCTCCTCACAGGACATTCCTTTCAGTCCCTCCATCAGCTTTGTTGCCCACTGTTGGGTGCCCTCAAGGGCTTTTACAACAGAACTTGACATTTGTTCTTGTTAAATTCCATGCCACTCATGACTGCCCAGTGTTCCAGTCTATCTAATTCCCCTCTGTAAGGCCTCTTGTCCCTTGAGAGAGACAACTGCACCTCCCAGTTTACTATATCAAATGCTACACTGATATTAGCTCAAATGCTACTGCAGAGTACTGTAGTCTCTGTACTATTATAAAGAATAAAGCCATGGTCCACCAAGAGTTAGAATAATCATCTCTCCTGAGATTAAAATAATGGTATGTCATTCGTTCACTCACTTTATATTCTCATTTGAGGGTACTTCTGGAAGCTCCACTGTTATCATGCCATCTAAGTTGGTCTTTCCAATGAAGACTGGCTTTGTGCGAAGCACGTCTGGTGCAGTCTTTGCTGTTACTCTGTGCTGAAGACCTCCAGCACTATTCCCTCTGTTTGTCAGGACAAATGAATATGACGTCTCTGGCTTCAGGTTTGTGATCAGCTTTTGAGTAGCACGTCCATCGACCTCCATTTTCCCATCATCATAAAGGATCTAAGTTAATATACAAACGTACTTCTGGTTACCAAGAGAAGGCAGATGATGCTGTCACACTGAATTCAGGAATCAACCTAGCTATAAATTTAAAAAGGAAGTTACTGGGAATTTTAGGGTGTAAAACACTACTGAATTCACTACTGCAAGTAAACTTCTCACTTTCAGGGAGAAAAACAAAAAAGAACTACATTAATCTAAAGCAAGTAAACACTCCTGAAATTCAATTTCACTTTTTCAAAATAAGTAGCTTTACTTGAACTCAGAATTTATAGCAAGGCACTTTTGTTAAAAGTATCTTGATTTTTTCATTCACAGTCCTTATTTAGAACGGTTTTTGCACCATTTAGTTCCTAAAATACTATTCTTCACTTGCCACTGCCTGAGATGACACAAGTGATTAAGAATGAAGCAGAAGAAATGGCAGGCAGACTGCATGTTACACTGAGTCTCTGTTTCTGGATAATGCTATAATTAGTAGAGCAAAAGAGTTGTAAATCAAGAATGAGTTGTTATACAGTGAGGAGACAAAAACAAAAATGGTACTCAATTGCAGTCACTATGGAAAGGACTAGAAAAAAAGAAGAAAATTTTTATTTTCCTCTCACTGTTCTCTTTAAATACTGTAGCAGTGAATGAAAAAATAGCAAGGTTTTCTTATCATGCATAGGATATAACCAGTATGAGCCTGACTTGGAAACATTGACACAATAGTGGGGAACTCATATTGCCAGATGACTGTATTTAACAGTTTGGTTCAACATTGTTGATTAACATGCAAACTTAGAAACAGCGATACCCAAAAAAACCTGAATGTTCAGTAAGCTACCTAATCAGGTGAATGACATTGTCTAGTTTCTGTTATTTTCTCTTGTACAAATGGAAAGTAACATACTTTGAAAGGCAAAGCTGAATTGTAGTTTTCTGGAATTTCCCAGGACAGCAAAACAGAAGTCTTCATTACTGCTTTAACATGAAAATTTTTTGCAAACACTGCTGGAAAAAAAGAAACAATGTATATAAACAATATCTTGGCGCTCAGATTTTGTCATATTTCCACTGCTACTTGGGAGTATTAGCTTTCCATTTAGGTCAAAAAACAACAAGGATTCAATTCTCCTACCTGTTTGTTCATATTTAAAGATCACATTTAAGCTCATTCTCACTCTTATCTAGTGACAACCCAATACACACATTTTCCTTACCTGAAAATATTGTGAAGAAGTTAGCCAGAACTTGCTTGGCAAGGGACAACTGAATTCTAAGGCATCCAAAACATATTAAGATTTACATACTTTACCTTTTGTGTATGATGAACCTATTTTTATGAATGGGCCGGTCAGTTTTATTTACACCTTCAAAAACACTGATATCCATAGACCGATACTCCTTTAAAGGTCAACGCCACAAGCAGACAAATCCTACCTTGATCCACAGGTAGTGTCCTGAACTGGACACTTGGACTATATGGACCAGGCCCTTTGCTTGTGTGGGCACGTACTTTTACATCATATGTGGTATCTGGTTTTAAGCCAGAAAGTGTCATAGTGGTATCAGCAGGAACAACAGGGAGTTCAACTGGCTGGTAAGCAACATTGATATCTCTGTACAAGATGGTATATTTGGTGATAATGCCATTTCTCTCTGCCAAGAGTGGCATCTGCCAAGTTAATTGAACTGATGTAGAAGTAGAGCTTTCCGAGTGGAGATTTTGGGGAAATCCACTGGGTACCTCTTCAGGAACAGAAATCTCTTTAACCATCTCCTCCCCAAAGCCCACTTTATTTCTAGCTGAGAGCCTGAAGACATAAGAAGCTCCTTTGTGAATGTCTGTGGCCGTGAAGTGATCTTCCTTCTCTGAGAACTCCATGGTCGTTAATGTATCCATGTCTTTGCGACCAAACTTCAGGCGATAACCCTGCAGCGGGCCAAAAGTTTCCACAGGAGGATGCCACTGAATTAGAGCCGTGTTCATCTGTGTGTGGCTAATCACAAGCCGAGGTTTGCCTGGAACTGTAGCACAACGTTATTTAAAGAGGATAGATAAAAACACAACTGCATGTACAATTCTTGAGGCTAGTTTTGGCATGAATAGGGATACATTTTCTCTTCCCTCACTCTTAGTTCCACATATTACTGTCCTAATGAAGAAATAGTGTCGGCCTCTTGCACTATTAAGTCATACAGTATAAGGAACTGCAACAGTAGAGATGTTTACTGCTTTTTTGTCTTCTTCCCTTACCATTATTTCTAATTACAGATCACATTCAGAGGCACAGGATCTAGGAACACAAATCAAGAAGTAAAACTTCCAACAAACGTCTTATGAATGGTTCTGTCTCACAAATCCTTGTTTGCAAAAAAAAAAAAAGAAAGTACTATCATAAGTTTTCATTTATTTAATCCAAGGTACATTTCCTGTAAATGGGAAAATAATTAATGAAGAAATTACAAGTTTCTAGATAGATTTAACATAACTTTCACCATTAATATTTTAAATACGGGAGAAGTCAGAACACCTTTGTCCTCAAAAATCATTACTACCTATGATAGAACCCTATCATTCTAGTTTCCATACACAAATCACCTCCACCTGCACTGTTTCAGTGTGGAGAGGTAGGACAGTTTGGAATTTAGTTTTTTTACATGGTTTATCACATATGATTTATTTGTCTTTTAGAGAAGTTCAGACTGCAAGTGTGGTGTTGACATTGAGGAAGATTGAATTAGTCCAGAGAGGACTGAATTAGTCCTAATCAAGCCAGAAATACCATTATACAATTTATACAGTGTAAATGTTCGGAGTCCCAATATGATTGCTCTCATTTATTGTTTCCATTTAATTGATTAATAATTTTAACTTATTCATGTCCATTTGTATATATTTAATTTATATTTTCACTAATATTTCTATTTCAAAAAGGTCTGTTTCTATTACAGTTATTTATTTGATTATGAAACAGATCCATAACTATTTAGAGATTTGGTGTTCATTCTGTACAAATGCCTGACAGGTCAAAAGACTTAAACAGTTTTGGGAGTAGTACTGCAATGACAACATAGTCTTCAACAAAGGCTAATTAGTTTCATCTGCATTCAAAGCCTTCCCATGTGAATGTAACTCCTGCATCGTGAGCTCTGCTTCCTGTATTTAGACACTTCAATAGATTTTATTACTTATCTTCAGTTCTCAGGCACACAAAAGATCAGATTGTTATTGTCAGAAGGTCTAACTACCATTCCATAAAGAATTAGGAATAAGGAGGGAAGAATGGCATGCCTCGAATAAAATTCTGCATTTTGTAAGCTCTTTCCTCATTACATCTGTACTAAGTCATGACATTGCTTCTAATTTCGTGTGTTTTATATAAATTTTCCAAATATCTTTAATTTTAAATGTTGAGTTCACCTGGCAGCATTACTGTGGAATCTTGTGTTTTCCCACACTTTCTGCTGTGTAAACAATATCCCTCCGATTAATTCTCACTTTTCCTCATTGATGACTTTAAGTGTTTATGGAACAAAGAGAAGGCTATGAAGGCCTTTTTGCAGGCCATATTTTTCTCTGCATTCTATTACTGACACCAGCGCAGCAGAGGAAAGAATAGAAGGATTTACTAAAAGAGAATAATAACTCCTTCAGCTTTCAAGAGGAGCGATTACTGGAAGGTATCACCAAATTATTTCTGTGATACATTGTCTGTTTTTGTTCTTGTGGCACACTTCACAATTAGAACTACATTTTAACCTCTGTGGTAACTACAGAGAAAGAAAGAAACTAGTACGTGCCCTTGATCAGAACTGGGGAACAAATAAAGTTTACTTATCAAATAAAATAGTAAATAACAATGGTCACTTTTTTTAATACTATAGAGCCTATCTGATGTTGTAAAGCAGATATTTTCTTTTTATTTCCAGAGACCTTTCAGTTAACATTCACTTTTATTATGATTACTTATGAATATTACAGTCTTTTAGGACAAATGACAGGATTCTGTGCAGTTGTATATATAGTTATGTATATATATTTGTATATATACAAATAGTTCTATCTAGAAATTTCTGATAATAACCTGAATTTTCCATGAGCCTAAAAGAAGTGAAATTGTCCCTAAATATATTCTCTGATCTAGTGAAATCCTCTTCCATTACTACATAGCAAGACATCTCTCACATACCCCGTTTCAAAAGATATTCCTGTTGCAATGGCTTGCCACTATTAGTAGAACCTTAGGCAAGCTGCCTTTGACAGATTACCTGAAGAAATTTGTTTCTTTTAGCTGCTAGAAAGTATACTGCTGCCTTAATATAAATTTTCCTCTTTTAGCTGAAATCTGTATTTCAAGTGCTGTCCAGGATGAAAACAAATGACAAGTAATGGACAAACTATTGTGCTATGAGATTCTTCAGCTACTGTGACACAGAAATTAAAGGTCTGATTAAAATCTTCATAAAAATTGTATGATATCACTGACTAGTAAGTATTCATTTTTATCAAGTTCTTGTTAACCGTACATTTTTTAACTTCTGCCCCAAGTAATTTAATAAGTACTTTGATTTACAAATGTTCAGTAACAGCTTTTCTTCCATCTGATTTCAATAGTGAGGAAAGAAAATTGAATATAAGACAAAAATGCACTCTTGAATGAAACTATCAGCAGCATTCAGTGAGTTTCCTAGTAACTGAGTTACCATACTGCAGGCTTACCTATATTTGGTGAATCTTTCCTCTAAAGAAATGTAAATGATGCTTTTGTATCACTAACTGGACACAGCTGAATAGTTACCTATTATCTGAATACCTTACAGATACCTTCTCTGGTAAATGTTCAGGCGTCTATTCCCCTTTCATATCTCTTATGGATATAATGTCAGTCATTCAAACTTTAAAAGTTCGACTAGAAACTCAGATACTTCATTTGCTTTATTGTAGTATTTGAATAGCACCTTTTAAGGAAAAAGAATCGAATGGAAACTCAAAGTGAATAGGAGATTGCATTACAGACCTACAATCCCTTTCTGTTAGTGCATCATTCCTTCCCTTGTGTGATATATCCTCATAGAAAGACAGTGAGCAGGAAGCTCTTGGTATAGACTATACTCAGTGTCTCTTTTTCCAAAAAACTGCATACAAATTTTCCTTACAAAAAAAGCTGAAAAACAGCAAGCTGCAATACCAAGTGAGGAGATTTCATACAATCTGGAATGTATGAAGGAGTAAAATGGTAGCCAGGAGTTAATCTCAGGAACAAACATTACTTGTTCACAGGGTTAAGCAAAGAGGGGGAACAGTGCAGTATGCATTACATTTACAGACATGCCTCTAATTCTCTATTCCTCTTCAGTCATGTTTATATGTGACATAGGATTTGTTCTGTCTTTTTTAAGTAGAAGTATCAGAGATCTTGAAAGAATGAAACATGAACACTCAATAAGGACTAAATGCAGTGAAACTTTAGATTTTGCAAGCACATTTGCATAAACTATGTTTATGTCTAGGAATAAATGAAATTACAATTTATATAATTGTGTTTATTTAAAATGGGAATTGAACTTTAAAAAAAAAATGGATGAAATGCCTTTTTTGCCTTAAATCAAGTTCCAACGCATGCCAGAAGTACATATCCCATTTTTTCCCATAGTATGAGATTTCAGGAAAGATAAGCTGGAGGGGAAGTTTCAGCAATAGCCAAGAGTAATGACTAGAATGTATTCTGAGATCTGCAATGAAACCATATTGTGCATCTAGCCACCAAGATTGAGATTTTTCCAGGGAATGTAACGAGAAAAGGATACAAATGGTTTTTATATTAATACAAGATGTGTTCCGCATTCAGTGATGGTTTCAAAAATGGAGTCAGTCACTATTAATACAAATACATATGCATTTTGGACTATTCATCTATTAGAATAAATAATACATTGTAATTAAGAAAGCTTGTAATGCTGCTACCTGTGATTGTAATGGAATATCCTTAATGGCTGCACTATAAATCCCTGAAAATGAACATAATACCTACAGATTGTGAACACCTGTAGGTGAGTGTCACATTGAAGCTGTGGTGGCATCAGTAGGTTAAGTTGTGCCCCAGCGAAGCACTTAAAAAAAATGCTCCTGATCTAAAAGCAGTTTGGTTCATCTCATCTGTGCTAATTGCTGCACTGGTTATCCAGTCAAGATATCCACCATTTAGTACCACCTGTGATCAAACACAGGCTGAACACAGCAGCAGGGTGTGTTTTGCCCCAGTTTGTGCCTTAAATTACCTCTCAATCAGTATGGGCTTCAGGGTTTCACAGGATGGGCTTTCACTGTGTTTTCCAATTCCCTGCTTTAATAATCATGTTCTTCTGAGATAAGAACCCATACAGATGGGTTCTTTCAATGCTTTAGTTGACAGGCAGCTGTGTTGCTACTCTCACTAAGACCAGGAAAGCCCTTCAAAAGTTTTTCAAATATCCTTCTCAGCTCTGAATTTCAATTTTTTCCTCTCCAAGAAGACACCAAGCATAATGGAAGAGCTACTATAAACTATAAAGTGACCTCATCTGGAACCGAGAAAGGGACAAAGGGAGTCACTGGCTCTATTTTTATCTAAATAAATGAAAGGCCAAATACTGAAACAGAAAACGCTATGTCCTAGAAACACTTTTCACATGACAGGAGACTTACACATAGTAGGAACAAAACACTTGCAGAAAAAGTCAAAGGACTCATTTAGAGCTTAATTTTTATATAAGTATTACCTGCACCAGTAGTAGATACAAGTTTGGGTTTGCTGCGTGCTCCATCACCTTTTGTTGTATAGGCTGTCACAGTGAAAGAGTATGTGGTTTCAGGCTGAAGCCCAGAAATTATCATTTCCTAAGATGAAATAAAATAAAATAAATTAATTAAAAATAGATTGTTTCCCAGAAGAATGCAGAATCCTTTAGGAAACCCCCTTTATATTATACTTTTGAGCTACTGGCAGTGATAGCAAGCATTTGAGTGCACCAGCAGACCATACGGTGTGAAACACTTGATAATGCAAAACATTTCACTCGCTTAAGCAATAAAAGACAGCACACATCTAAATAGTATGCCTCAGGTAGTTCAAAGCAAAAGGCCAAAGGCTTAGTGGTGTGAACAGTGAATAAAGTCTTCTGAAATACCTTGCCTGAGGAATACTACTGACACTGTGAAACACATGAACATGTAGATATGAGAAACTCAGTTTAACTTAGTCATTGACAGGATATCACTGATATAGTTCTAAAATGCCTAGTAAGAAAAATGTTGCATTTATATGCATACTTTGTAAGTAATGATGGTTTAGCTGAACCAGAAAGCCTTATTACTTTTGTAATACTTTCATTGCAACCTGTGTCACTGCGTGGACTGTGCTTCTAAATATCAGAAAGGACTTCAGAAACAACTCACTCTTCAGGTCTTAAAGAACTGTGCAAAACACCACTACAAATCTGCTCAGAGGATACATCTGATGGCCCTCAAATGACAGCAGCTACAAAACAAGTAGCTCTCCAGCTAGTGCAAAGGAACAGCAACAACATCAAACTGTAAAGACCAAAGCACGAGGGTATCTTTATATGCTTGTGTTCACACACATGTATATGAACAGAGAAGATGGTGAATGGTGTACCAGAAATGTATTAAACTTATGTCCTGCCACAAGGACAGCGAGAGGAGTAGATCTTGACAGCCATAATACAAATAAATATTATATGCAAATATAAAAGGACAGTGTTTGGAGGTAACTGATTGACCCAGAGTCCCCAGCTTTCAGCTTGTAACCACTGGACTACTCCTTTGCATTTTCACATGCCTGAATGAATTTACACTAAATTTCAATGCTGCCAGAGGGATGGTGTATTTATACATCCAGAATAAATAGCAAATGTGCAATCACACATCCCTCAGATGCAACAGCCATGAAAAGTTAATATAAAAATCATGGGCCAGACTATTCATAGTGTAAAGATTTTTCAAGATAGTGCATATGAACTTAGTAAAGATGTGATTAGAATTCAGCATTGTATTTACAGTCAGTTACTAGCAATAAAAAAATAATAAGGTAATGATCAGAATGAGTATGCAAAATAGCTCAAAAAACCCCAAAACAAAACAAAAAACCAAACCCACAACAAAGTGAAACAACACATAAAAATCTACCAAAAGATCCCCTTCTTAGACTCTGTCTCAGAACTAAACTGAACCATAAGGCCAAAATCAGTAAGACTTCACATCTTTCAAAAGAAAACTGCACCTGATACTACCAGAATTAAACAGTGAAAGGCAAAAAAAAGGAAAAAAAAATACCTCACAAAACCACAAACCAAAAAGAGTCATGAAGATATTAGCTTCATCTAAAACTAGTACTTCATTGTGTAAGAGCTATGACCGCATGTAGTGTTTGAAAGTGTGGTTTGGATACAGCAAACATTATTATTTAGGCATAAACACTGCAGGGTATCTGGCTTCTCTGATAGCATGTATTTGTTTTACCCAAAAGAAAGCACAACTGACTTCAACTTTCAGCTACACACACATAAAAAAAAAAAGGAAAAAAATATATGTTAACCTTAAAATGAATACAACTATTGGTATGCCACTCTAAACCACTTCTGTTTTATTTTTCTATCACCTTGTAAAAAAGCAATTGCGAGGCAAAGTTAGTGACGGCCACCAAAAAGATGAAAACACAAACCAGTGCTGTACATTCTGGCATCATGCTAAACCCCAGAACAGGCAAGCAACAGTAACCCTACTCTCCCTGGGAAAATTTTTAAAAAAACAACAAAGGAAAAAAGTGTCATAAGAGAAAACCTTTGATGTTAGGAGCATGCATTTGTGCAAATCACAAAAGAACACCCTGCAAAACAAAAACAAAAACAAACCCAAAGAAAGCACAAAAAAAAATCCAAAAAACCAAACAATGCTACAAGCAAACAAGCAAGACAAAAAAAACCCAAACCAAACACACAATGTTTTTCTGCCCAGTCAAAAAGTACTTACATGTTCAGTAGTATCATCATATTCCCACTAATTTACAGTAAAGGAAGTTGAAAGGAAAAACAAAAGAAATAAGGAGATTTGTAGCCTGGTCGAGATAAAATTTTCTTCTTAATAGTTAAATTAATATGAAAGATTTCTAAAAAAATCATGTACTGTTCGAATTATTCATATAGAATCACATAGAATCTGGTTAATGAAATTGGGCCAGGCATTATTATTTCCATTTCGCTTTCCCTAAAAACCAGGTACTTCTCTTTCATTGACAAGTAAAAGAAGTAATGAATCCTCTTGTACCATGAATCCTCTTTCACCACAGTTTTTATTCAGAGTTACCAAGGCAGACCTAAAGGCTAGCTGGTTTATTTAATCATGTTATCAAGCTATATGCTTTCCTAGACTAATTCAATGCATTAAGTCTTGAAACCCCACTGATATTTTACCATGAAGGTCTTCATACCTGCATAAGCCCTGATCACATGTATCACAGAAGTATAGGCAGGAAGGAGTGGTGGGAAAAGAGTTGACTATCCAGAGTGAAATAATGGCAAGTGGGCAGGTCAAAGCTACACTTGATAAAAGAAGAAATACAACTTTTGCCTTTATGATATTTGGATTCTAATATCTCACTGGATCTCCAGTTACTGACCTTTCAGTATTTAGTATCATTTTAATCCACAGAGAAGTTGAAAGTAAAAATTTGTGAAATGCAGAGGAGAACCAAAGCACACTACCATGTCCTTTTCCATCTCCTCTCCCTTTTCCCTTTTCCTCCCCGCTTGATCTACTTTCATCTTTATCTCCAGTGAATTTAGGCTGTAAGAATACCATGTTTTCCAAAATAGGTAAGGAAGTACTGGCAAGTAAAACTGCAGCAAAGTCCTCCAGAAACAGAGACAGTATTTTGCAAAGGGGGTCCATGAGCAAAATGCAGGTGTAGGAGACCTGATCTCCAAAAGGTCTCTGCAAAGCTGAAATTTAGAACTAGGACTGGAAAAGGAAAAAAAAAAAAAGGCAATCCCCCCATTTGTTTACCCACATAAAATGCTTACAAAGCAGATTTTACTCTTTGCTATAGGTTGATAATTTCTTTTAATTTCCTGTCAATAAAGTAATAAACTGTAAGCTAGCAGTGAGACATATACAATGGGATAATAGTTTCAGCGTAGGACAATTCCTACAGCGTCAGGAGCTTCGGAAATCTTAAGTTTTACAGAATACTGGTATATCTCAGTCAGTAAAATCCTTGTTTGGGAAGCTTTTAAACTGGATGTTTTTATCATCTCATAATACCATAATCTCATAATTTCTAAAACAGATGGGAAATTTTGCAATAAAAATAACCACAGACCTATCCAAACTAAGTTCCTCATTTTATTACAATTGTTGATATGAATAACTTAAAGTATAATACCTCAGTAGTTTCTAAAGTTACACTAAGAACATTAAGTTCTTGTGAAGCGTGTAGTGAGGTGCATACAAGGTAATCACAGAAACACTGTAATAACAGGCTAACACCAGCTTCGAATGACTCTAGGCTCTCCAGGAAAACAATGAAATAGCAGATGGGTGGATCAGGCCATGCACAGTTTACTACACTGCCTGTGATCTGGATCAGATCACCCTGATGCTTTAGAACTTCAGAGTATAGGTACAGGGTAAAGTTTCCAGGTTCAAGGGAATCAGAAGAATAACATAGCCTAGCATTTAGTTGCAGACCAGTAGAGACGGAAGTGTCTCATTTTGGCTCAAGGATCTTTAAATGCAAGTGTTCTGAAAAGAAGTTTTTAAAATAGGGACAAAAATTGCTAGCTGGTAGACTGATCAACAGACAGAAAAAAACCTCTAAACAACCAAAGGCAGCTCTGGATTGCTCTCTGGTGAATGAAATGTTTTCATGGTGACCTAGAAAGGAACAAAGTGCCCTAATTACCTGTGCATCAGCCAGCATGATGTCCTTTAGCATGGGCTGACCCTTTGGCTCTCCATTTTCCATCCTCACGTAGTGGACTTGGTATCCTCGTATCTGACCGTGCTGCTTATTGGGCACAGGCGAGCGCCAAGACACTTTAACAGCAGTAGAGTTGACAGCCTCTACCTCGACTTTGCGAGGAGGACCACTAGGAACTGGAACAACATCATTGGACAGAAGAGAATTACAGGCACCTGTCCCACCCATGTCTTTTGCTTTTTTTTTAAAAAAGGGCAGACTCACTATGTTGTCTTTGAAGAATACAAATCATTCAACAAATGAAAATGCTCAACCAATCTGCTCTACCTTGATCAAGGTGAAAAGATCAAAAAACATGACTGATGCAAAAAATGGAAGAAAAAGGAGTATTAGAGAAATAGAAAAACATGTAAAAATGTACAAAAGCCAAGGAAGATGCTTTGAGATTCAAAGCATTATAGTACAAAGAGATATTTTAATCATTGAAATAATAATACTATAATAATAACAAAACCACAAAATATTAAAAAAAAAGTTTCCCTTTTTTATTGTTTGCCAAGTTCTATGTTTTGTTTTAGTTTGTTTTTTTCCTCAGGATAAAAAGGAGGCCGATTACAAGGCTGTCTTCTGTCACTTTCAAGAATGGAAGAAAAGAAAATGTGTGGAGCATCAGTTTTCCAAGATCAAAAAAAAAACTAAAAAAAAAAAAAAAAAAGCCAACAAAAAACCCACAAGCCAAAAAAACCCTCAAATCAAAAAGCACAATATGGAAGAAGAAAGCAGGAAAAAATAAAAAAAAAGAAGAACCAAAAAGCCAAAACCTGAAAAAAGGTTATAGACATAACTGTTTAAAAATGACAATGACTGTAAAATCAAGGAAAAGGCAGAAAGTTTTTCCCCTGAGAGTTATTTTTATGTTAAAGGAGGAGTAAGAAGGATATGTATGGGCTCAAAGGAGCAGCAGATTCGTGTCACTTGCAAAAGAAGTATTTTCTGATTAAAAAATTACAAAAATACCAATAGAAAAATGGCGTAGAAAGGACAGTCTTTGATTAAAAAGCTCAGAGGGTGATAATATCTGGTTATCTTTGGGAAAAAAAGAGAAGCAGAAAAAATTATTGTTAGCCTATGCGAAAGACAGCAGATGACAGAGTCATAGAGGTGCAAACTGATGTAGTGGAGGCAACATACCATCTTCATCTGTCCGAATCAATACTGCTAAGCTCTCTGGGCCAGGTCCAACATCAGTGTGAGCAGTCACAGAGATCCGGTACTCAGTCCATTTTTCCAGCTGTTCCAAAAGGTACTGGGTACTGTCCGAGGAAATTCCCAAAATTTCATGGGGCTTGACATCTTCTCCATCAATCCCAATGTATTTGATGGAGTATGCAGTGATAATGCCATTCTGTTTTTCCACCGGTGGAGGTTTCCAACTTACCAAAATGCTAGTGGAGCTGGGGCTTGTGCAACTAATGTCTTGAGGAGGAGCTGATGGCTCTAATTTCAGTAGTGGGTTAAAGGAGGATTTGAGTGGAAGGATAGAAGTGATTGAAGAAAATGAAAAAAAGAAAAAATAAAAATAAATAAAAGAGAACCAAATGAAAATAATAAATAAACAAAAAAAGTAGAAACTCAATAAAGCAAAACGTCAGATAATCATATGCACCTTGGCTTATTAACGTGAGGAAACTGAAAATGAATAGACGAACTAAATGGTGGAAAAGGATGTAGGGGAAATATATGAAAATGAAACCTCAAAATAATATTACCTACCTGTAATTAAATTCTTCTTGAAATAAAACAAAAACGTGACACTTCTATGACTACTGATCTATCTTTATAATCCTTGCAATTACTGCAAGCTATAATATTTTAAATAACACATGACACATATTTACTTACAAATTTGGACATATCCCCTTCAAGTGGCTTTACTTTCCTTAAGACAGAAAATCTCTTTTAACAGACCTAAAAACTTGCAATAATTGCTAGAAACTGCTCCATAGGTTGCCATTTTTGCAGCCTTTCCACTCTCATAAGCAAATTACTGTTTTTTTTTAATGAGTCTGCCTGACAAAAGTCAACCATATATTACATTTAAATTGAAAGCATTTAATGAAACATGTATTGTAGATAACATACTACGAGCATGCAGTCCGTAGAAGATGAAGAAAATCTTAGTCAAAGATTTACCTACCAGGAAAAAGTGACAGGCTTGTTGATTCTGACTGTAACTTGTACTTACCCTACATCAGCTGTCAGTTTTATTTTTTTAACTCCTCTTGGAGACACCTTTGCTAGCAAAGAATTAATCCTACCAGTAATGTAGATTACTTCTACAGAAAAAAAATTCTACCCCAAACAGCATGTCAACAAAGCAGGTATTCATTTTACAAAGAGAGTTTACAAGGTCAGCACATCAGAATGAGAGTTTCTGACTTTGTTTCATCTCCTGTCATGATCATCAATCTTCCCGAGCAGAAATGCTCACCTTTACTCATTTGGTCTCAAAGGAATATGTTAGCATATTTACCTTTTCCAAGCTTCAGAGCATTTAAGCATGTATGTCATTCCACTGCTTTCAGTGAGGTGATCAAGTACTGAAAGTTTGGTATGCATTTATGTGCTTAAATGCGCTTTGACTTAGCAAAACCTATGCTTGCTAACAGATCATGCAGAGAACCCAAAAAAGGAGCCACAATTCAAACTCACTAGCAGAAGTAGGGGATGTGTCCTTTCCTACTTCTGCCTGCGGTCTTGTAAGAAAAACATACATTTTGTGTGCAAGACCTTTATTCCCCTTTATGTCCCCCTCTCCATCTTTTCTTCCCATTTCTTAAGAGAAAATAGAAACAGATGGATACTTATACATACTTATAATAGTCACATCAAACAAAATTAAAACAGCAGAGAAGGCCTAGGACCCTGCCGTGACCTACTGCATTTACACGTGTATCTTTCGGTTCCCTACAGCTCTTTCTACATGGATCAATGGCTATTTACTCTGTATGACACACTACTTTTCCGAAGGGAAGAGAGGAGGGAATTTACTAGTACTTTGATGAACTAGAGGAAGTGGATGGGAGAACAGATGAGAATAATCACATTTGGGGTTGTTTTTATAGACTAATTCAGCAATCAAGTACTCAAAACAAGTGGATCCCCTTCTACCACTAACTTGTGCAGGAAGTAAAATACATGCAAAATGTCCCTTAAGGGTCTTACAAAAAAGAAATAAATCCCTGCAGCATCTTCCTCTGATACCAAGATGAAAGGCAGTAGCACATTCTGGTGAATATCGCTAATAAAATCATAGAAGTTTATTAATTTTTAATCGATTATACTCTGAAAATGCAAAATATTGCACTTATGTAACTAAGGATAATTTGAAGGCTACTTGAACCGGTTTTATTAATGCATATACTTTTTTCTTAATTGCCCTTTTTTTGCAAATAAAGGCATATTTGCAGCAAATAAACTTTGGTCTGACCACTGAAACCAACTGGATTTCTCTACTATCTGAAAACACAAGGCTGAGAAAAACATAACACATTCTTATAGTCAAGAAGAGAAAAAGTCAAAGTGCAAATACATGGAACTTGTGCTTATATATGGAACTTATATATGGCCTTGGCCCCTAAATATTTATTTTGTATGCAGTCTAGGCAATCTTCACCCAATACAAGATAATGAGAATTCTAAATAGTTGAAATGGCCCCCAGAATAAATAAATATCTTTTTCTTAATCAAATTATTCACTCTGAATTACTAAAATGAAAAGGTGCCTTGCCACTGTCTCTAAAACTAGCCTTGTATTATACAAGTGTTTTTAATGCTTATTCCAAATGCCTTAAAAAGGCCTCAGAAACACATTTAGCTTTGCTTAAAGGTGTGCAGCACTGTGTCTCCAGTCACACTAATTGGTATTAATATAAAACACTAAAAAGGAATGATTGTGTAATCACATGTCATGACTACAAATTAAAAAGACTCATGTCAACAGAGAAACTGAATTTTCTGTTATGAATAATCTCACTTTAAGGACATTCCATTTAATTAAAAACAAATACAAATAGAATTGCACTAAATTTTAAAATGACACATTGTAATGCAAACTGTCAGGAAAGCATAACTTATCAGGCAAGACTAATACTTCTGGATGACATTGCTGAATAGCTGATTGTTTTTGTTAAGTCTTAATCTAAATGTTTTTAGGTGTATATATAACTCCCTGACAAATTTTTACATCTCATTTGCTGGCAAATTTGATGAGGTTTGCAATGTTGTTTCCATAAGCATCCACAGAGAAAACTGTTTTTCTACAGGTGGAAAATGACTAAACATTGCAAAAAGCCCAGATTAAGAAAATTTAACAAAATCAGAATGATTAGCTACTACAGAAAAGTTATTAAGAAATATCTGTTATCACCTGAAATATTTGACCTGATCCACTCTATAAATTTATGCCCTCCAGGGAGATGTTGCAGAAATAACCTAGGAAGTGTGCAGACTGGGGTGGCGGAATTTTATTGGTTAAGGATTATTATTAATGTACACCTATTGCATGATAAACATTTTACCTCATCATATCATAAAATTTTCTTATGACAACATTATATTGCCTCCTTAGACACTGGTTTACCAAGGCTGTTTCTTCAAACTATGTAAAAGCCACTCATATATTAGGTTGATCACAATACACCTCAAAAATACATATTTTAAGCATTCTTTTGCTGTATCAAGCAACACGAATACTGTATTTTGCTTTTTTCTCTGTTGCTGTGTCCCTGGGCTACTGAGATTAATCTCTTCGAGAAACAGAAGAAAAAGGAATAAATTTTGCAAGGAAAGACACCTACTTGACTGCATGGTTCTGGCTGAGATTTCTGCGGTTGAAGCACCCAGGCCTTGAGGAGAACGCGCAGCTAGGCGGAACAAGTACAGGCTGTTCGGCCTTAAGCCTTGAAGACGATACGATGTAGTAGGTTCAGTGGAAACCCGTTGCTAAAGGTAGACAGTAAGAGAACGTCTTGATTAGTATCCAGAGACTCTGAATTCCATGTATTGCCTATAGAAGAAATGCTTTTATACTCTGATAAACCATTAGAGAAGAACTTAAATTCGAGAGAATACGGCAGAACAAAACCAAACTAAACCTAACCAAGAAGGAATACTTTACTTTTGACAAACATACATTAAGAAACAGTATCTTTTAAAGTCAACAGTTTAATGGGCAAAACTCAGAGCCAGAAACACTGCTTGCCTGTTTGAGGAACAAATAGCTGCATACAAAGCATGAAAGGCTTTTCAGACAATACCACATGAACAAAGCCTTACCTATAGCTATCTTTTACAACAGTGATTTTACAATATAAGTAGCCTTGGGTTTAACCTTGTCATTAAATTTGTATTCCAATTATTAAAAGCAAATTCTTCTGCAGTTTAACTTATTAAGTAGTGGCCTGCATCTGATTTAGAAGTGAAATGAGGATCTGGTTCCCTTCCACAAAATAAACTTATGAATTCACAGTGTATATGTGAAGCTGCCATAAACATAAGCTCAGCTGAAGCATCAGCAATGAGTGGAAGATGCAGGAGAAACCAGTGAGGCTGACACTCTCCTGTTGCCTTCTTAGACTCCTGTCTTCTTTCTTTTCTCTGTGACACCTCGTAATACCACATTTTCCCTCTCAGAAGAGCAGTTTGTTCTAAAGTTTATGGTGCAAACACAATAGAGGCCCACAAAATGAAACTTCTTTACGAAGTAATGGTATAGAAAAAGTCTATTGCAGGTTTTAATTTTTAGAAGAAACTTCATGTTTTCTTCTCAATTATTACTGAAAGATTAGAAAAACTCAGGAGCTCCCTTACACAATGGCACAGAGAAACAAAAATTATCTAAGGTTGAATATAGATTTCAAGGTTCAAGTATAATTTAAAAAAAGGCCTAATGGGTTCATAAAATGCCCCAAAACACTTTCGCTTCCAAGCCTTTTTAAAGGAATAGGATGGGAGACACAGAATCAATGTCTGTAAGTGGATGGAATTTCTGCGGAGGATTCATTACTCTCTACAGCAAAATTCCACTAGTTGGTAACCATTGACAGAATTTTCCGTGTTTACACACTTTCAATGTGTCACTGGGCTAACTGCTGGGCTCAACAAACCTAAATATCAAGGCATTTCTACTAAAGCAATAATGAAATGTAAACTATTGCATCATTTGATGTCCAACTTACTAAAAATCATTAAAAAGATGTACAATCTTGCCACTTACTTCCTCCCCATGCTCCCCATCTTTGTAAACCAGTTCATAGCTGGAAATGGTATCAGAGCGTGGAGGTGTCCAGGAAAGCAATATGCTTGTTTCAGACTCAGGTTCTGCTTTGAAGTTCAGTGGTTGACCAGGCACTAAGGAAAAAGTTGAGCAGTGTTGCCAATTAATTATTTGGCTACTTCAATGCTTTCAAACCTTTTAAAATGTTATCTGAATATGGCATGCAATTTTACTTTTATCTATTTTACTGAACTTAAACTAATTGATTCACAGTACTATAAAATAAATTTATCTGAGCATTAAAAAAGAATAACGCTACATTTAATTCACATGTTAAAAATTATCATGGATTACAAATAAATGTTTTTGCACTTTAAATAATGCAACCAGAACTGAAATGCAATTGAAGAGATGACTGGTGATGCATACCAACAATCTAATAACCTATGTGTGAAATGGCAAATATATACATTTATTTATTTGTGTGTGCTTGAGAAAAAGCTAATAGAACATATGATTGGCTGGAATAATCTAGAATAAAGTGTTGAAACTATTACATGAATTTCCAAATATGATAATTTTTTGCTAAGCTCATAAGTAAAATATAGTAAACACATCCTGGTCTTTAAGAAGACACACACATATGATACCCAGATTGTATTACCTGGAGAAGTCATAACCTAATGAAGTGGTATTCAGTTAATTTCTCATTAAGTGACATATTTCCACCCTTTAATGACTGGTATTTTTAAGAATAGAGTGGACTTTCTAGTGACAACACTGTCTAATTGCAAGAAGAAAAAATGCACTTTTGATTGCACTAGTCAAGAACATTCTCTGTTGTATCTTGTGCAATGGTCACAGAATTTACCCATGCTAAATGTTATCCTCATTTACTTCTTCAAACATAAAGCAAATAAAAAGGTTCACTGAGAAAAGACAGCAAAACATAACTATCATTTGATTGTGTACAATAGTTTTGGCACCCAAGTTCTAAAACATTACTTTCAGTTAACAG
The DNA here is from genome assembly GCA_013397895.1 of Origma solitaria. NCBI lineage: Eukaryota > Metazoa > Chordata > Aves > Passeriformes > Acanthizidae > Origma > Origma solitaria. The sequence continues at coordinate 187,530 of VZRL01002455.1, forward strand.
TGCTGTTGGTAAGGCATGAAACAGTTTTCCACAGCATTTCTAGCTGTTCAAGAATAATATGTGACATGCTCTTACTTTTCAGGGGGGGTAAAAAAAAAAGATGTACTTCTTAGCACATGCTGAGAACAGGTGTGAGAAGTACGATGTGACAATAATGATGGTTTCACAAACATTTTTTGGGGAAGAATTCTATTACAGCATTACAAGTATGTTTCTTTTGTACAGTAAAAGACCTAAAAACTCCAGAGAGCAAACTGTTAAAATAATTTGGTATTTTGACTTCCCCAGACTTCCATGGAATATCAGTTTGAGGAGAACACTGCCCTTGTGTATGCTGGTATAGATTTGATATCTAACTTTCAACAGACAGCACCTTTCTACATGAGGTGCATATTCAAGCTCCTGTGGATGCTGTAAGTCTCTACCTTTCTTTTTTTTCTTTTTTATTCTTTTCTTTTTCTTTTTAAAATTTTTTTTGTGAGAGTAACAGAAGACCAACTTTTTTACAGAGTAAAAAGAGATAGGGCTAATTAGATGTCTTTCTAAAAGGTGTCTGGTCTAGAAAGAGACCACTTCTTGGGTCCTGCAAAGTGCAAAGGGGAAACAATCCCCGAAAGCCCGGGGAGCCATTACAGGCAACCAACTAAGTATTTTTGAGGATGCAGCACTGGGGATGGCTCAGCTGGGAGAAGGGATAGCTTTCAACAGCACTCTGTGCAGTGACAGAAGGGATGGAAGAGAGGCAGCCAGGATCTTCACGGAGTGTGACAGGTGAGAGGCAGTGGCACAAGCTGAAACATGAGAGGCTCAGGAGAGCCCAGAAATGCAGCCAGGGCCCAAGGAGGTTAGACCATACCAGCCCTGGGGGGTTTTACACCACAATTGGGTGAAGTCCTAAGAAGCTCAGTCTGATCCCATAGCAGAGCCTGCTCTGGGCAGTGGCTGTGGCTGGACACCTCCCCAGATAATTGTCCTGCCTGCCTGAATTGTCCAGTGATGCTATGATCTGTACTTAATGTACAGATACATGATTTGTAGAACACAGCCAGGCAGTAATCGTAAATGATCAGTCAAGTGACTCATGTGAAGGCTGGCACCATCTGTTATGATAAATATGGCAGCAGATGGAGAACTAAGGGTATTTCCTGTCTCTCTGCATGTTTTAAGACCCTCATTCTCCAAGTATTCCTTTTCAAAAAACCCAAATCCTTTGTCATCTTAGGTCTGCAATTCTCAATCATTTTATAAGACAAGTTGATGGCTAATTGGACTTTTCCAAATGTTGTTTTTCAAAATAATACCTTGCTTCAAAATCTAGTCTCCCATCAGATTTTTTTAACCACAGCTAGGCAACTCTGATGCTGAAAACACTGAGAGAAGAAAAGGTGATAGGGAAATTTGCATTGCTCCAAACAGGTAAGAGAAGGTAGACAAGAAAGAAAACAAAATCAAAATAATAGAAACTAAACACACTTTATTGCTGATAAACCCTGGTATGGAACCCAACACTTAAGCCAAAGGAAAAGTACAAGTTAAGAAAGTGAAACAATTAACTTTTAAACTGTTCAAGATTTATGCCTAGAACATAAAACATCTATTCAAAAAGCTCTTCAGTGGCACATGGGAGCTAAGCCAAGCTGGAGCTGACAGAAGCTACTGGTCTCCTTCAGAGACAGAAAAAAACATAGAGAAACTGCAAAGTGTATGAAAGTGGACTTCACACTCTTACTGAAGTGTTTTTAATTTTACACATCAAATCTATCTCCATATTAGTGCTGTACATGTGCAACTCACTAAATGGGATGTTCCTGCATGATTATTCTCTCAATACTGTCTTTTCTGCTTTGAGGGCAATATGCTCTATGAAAGTACATTAAAATCCCTAACTTCCCTGAGCTCCAAGTATCTTCTTTCTTCTAAACATGACATATCTTAGGCAGTACACACATAGGAAGACTATAATGCAATAACAAAACAAGGAAAAAAGTCCACAACTACTTTTCCCAAAACTTCATATCAAGTTCTACATTTTCACTTGCCTAGTCCTCCACATTTATTGCTGGATAACCAGAAAGAAATGCAGTTTGCTGGACTTTGTCCTGAATATGTGGCTCTATGTCCATCCCTGATTAAAGTGCCAGAACAGGATCATAAGATGGTATCTCAGAAAGGCACTTTAGCTCCCTGCACAGCTCCTCAGCTGGCTGAGGTAACTAGAAAAGTACTCCAGGACCATGGTGGGTTTGCAAGTGATAATGGAAAAACTGGGGAGTCTCCAGCCTAGAAAGAGCCCCACGACATTGCTAGGGTGAAATCCATACCTCGAGAAAAACTCAATCAGTTCCATATGAAATCAGCTTTACAAAGGACAACAGATTGATCAAGAGCATTTACAATCAGTAGGAAACCTAAAGGGACCAAGAGTTTATGTTTCTGATTTCTCTGAAAGAAGTGTGAAACTCTACAGAGGAGCTCTACAACTGAAGAGCTACTGTGCTCCAGAATTTTTGCTTTGTAAAACAACGCACATATTTTTTGAAATACCAAGTCCTAACAGAATATAACTAAAAAATAAAACAGGTAATATACAATATAAAATGAGTAATATGGCATTGTGCTCTCCCCATCTCTCTGCCACAACTGAAATACCCTCTTCAAACAAGTCTGAACATAGCTGAGACTTGCAGCTTTGCATTATCAAAAAAAGAACCAAAGTACTCAAAACAATTAACTACTATACATTTTAGGTTTTAAAAAAACCATAGAATGTTACGCAAAGAGCAATAAATTGCTCTCTTAAAATAATCTCTAACTGACATAGTGAGAGCCCAGAGAATAAAATAAATGTGGTGGTCAGTCTTAGAGTCCACCTAGTCTTGTCTGAACGACTACAGAATGCAGTGAAGAGATAAATTATACCTCAGAGTATTTCTGTCTACACTCTATTTCTACAGTGTAGCAGTACAGTTGTCTTAAAATTATTTCAATCTGCATCCTTCCTAACTTAAAGTTCAGTGACACAAGTAATGTGTGCACATTCCCAATACTCATCCACACATTTGCAAAAACCAGAATTCTGAACTTGAACAAAAAGTATCCCATACCCATACCCTATTTTGTATTCTAACCAGGAAAAGAGAGGTGGATTAAAAGCTAGAAGAAAAATCACTGTGTGAAGGTAAGATCCTCAATACTGAACTCATCATGTTAGCATATAAATGAAGTAAAATAGACTAGGACACTTAACAAAAGTTACATGTACATTGATAGTAGGGGAGTTATTCAAAAGCTGAAATAATCTTTCCTACCTGACCAGAAATATCCCTAGAGGGAAATTTTAAAATTTAAGTCACTTAAAAAGCTATTCTATACCCCACCTCAGGATCAATACATATAAATATCTCAAAGGCGGGTGCCACAAGGATGGTGTCAGACTCTTTTTAGTGGTGCCCAGAGACAGGATGAAGAGCAGTGGCTATACACTATACCACAAGAAGTTCCCCCTCAACCTGAGGAACAACTTCTTCATATTGAGGGTGGCAGAGCACAGGAACAGGCTGCCCAGGGAGGCTGTGGAGCCTAGCTCTTTGGAGACATTCAAAACGCACCTGGACATGTTCCTTTGTCACCTGCTCTGGGTGACGCTGCCTTGTCAGGGAAGTTGGACTGGATCATCTCCAGAGGTTCCTTTCAACCCTAAATATTCTGCGATTCTTCCACCTGCTTTCTTGCATCAAGTTGAGTTTCTAGCTACATGCTCTCAACTATTCTCATGTGGAAATCCATTTCATGAAATGCTTCACAAAGACACTAGGACTGTGGCGTTTAAGAGACATCGGGTTTCTCTGCTCAAGTGTTCACAGAAAGAAATTTAAATGTCGGGTAGAGTAGCTAGTTTGCTACAACACAGAACATTGCTCCCTTGCTATCAACTCTTTCTCTGAACTTCTAATCTTCTTTTACCATAAGAACTCCAAAAGCATTAATTTTGTTTAAACTAAGGTTCCATTTATGTGCCCTGCAAGTCAGATACTTAACCTTCTCATTACTGTCCTTTTTCCTATGTTCAAAATATTAGCCTTTTATAACTGTAATAAACCTCAGTCTTCAAATCATGGAGGATCCTTCATTTACAACTAACAATATGTTTTGTATTTTAAGATTTTTCTAAAGAAGCATATGCTTACAGGTACACATTCATTTCCCTATATATTTATTCTTTTTTTCTCTCTTTCTTTCTCCAATAATCCACTATCCAATAGACCTTGTGTATCTCTCTCCTGTCTTTCTACCTTTAGCTCAGAACAAAAACAAGATTCACATAGTTACCTCAGTAACTTTCCTCTCTTTGCATATTAAAATGAAATTACATGAAACAAAATGAAACAAATCCAAACCCAAACCCTCACACTCAGTTCAAAACTCTAAATTCTCCTGATGCACACATGTTAAAATATGTTGCTCAGCATACACATTCTTCTGACCAGTTTAAGCCCAGAATGAGGCATGAGAAGACGTCTAAGAAGTGTCCTGATCAGCTAAACTGGACACAAAACAACTTTGTTTTCTAATAAAGTAAAAACAAACAAACAAACAAAAAACCAAAAACCAAGACATATCACACTAAAATTTATATCCATATTTCTTCATTCTGAAATTTGGTAAGTCACTAAACCTACCTAAGAGACAGGTCCATCCTCAACAGAATCTAATCCTTTGGCCCAAAATGCAGAATAAGGACTTTCTTAACTTTTGGAATTGATCTCCTTTTATTCAAAAGGCTCAGCACCACAGCTCTTTTCTGATTACAGAATTTGTTAAAACGGTGTGTTTTTTTTTCATAACGATAACACTGCAGACAACAACTGGGCAACACAACATGGCTCTGCCTTCAAATGTTTAAGAAAAATACTGACCAACAAAATTGAACTTTTTTTTTTTTTTCCCCGCGTATCTTTCCCTCAAACTAAATGCTCCTGGTCAGTATTTTAATTAAAAATCTAAGTTGCACTACCAGCAGAGTTTCATCTCACCTGCAAAGTAAGAAGCCATTCATACACCCATTTCAAAAGAACAATACATACTTAAGAAAAAGTTTTACTTAAAAATAGTATATATACTGCTATACTTAAGAAAAAAGAATTCATTTTTATAATCTCTCTTTAAAGATTAGAATACACTTAAGGCAGGAAAGTTTTGAGCCATCTAACAGAGCCTGTAAGTCACAGATGTCAGTAAGATTTTGTTTTATATATGCCCTAATTTCCCCAATGTAAGCATAAGGGTTAAGCTAAATATACAGAACAGCATGCTTATTTGTTAAAAAAAAATTCAAAAAAATTCAACCAAATGTAATCAGCATCCCATTCCTATTTTTTCTCTTTTAAAATGTTTCCATTAAATCCATTTTCCCTGTTCTTAAATGGCACTTTTCATTCACTTTAATATTTGGAATCTGTTTAATTTTGAGAGATTTAAAGTAAAACAATCATTTTCAGATTTAAATCAAAGCAAATCTGGAGGAGAAAGGCAAGGAGGACATTTTTTTCTGTGATGGTCACTGAAGAGAAACTACTGGATAGAAAGATGGGGAAATCCTAGTTTTTAACCATACCCTGAACTGGACAACTTCACTAGATTTTCTTAGTTTTTATCTCTTTTATGAATTAAAATATTTGTGTTTCAAGTAAAAGTATCAATGCTTAAATATGCTTCCTATACACCCCATTCCCTGTTTTCTTTTAATCTCTTCAATATAGTCACAATTAAACATTGTCGATGTAACTCCATTATGAATATGAAATCCCTGATTGAGAAACCCTCAACACTATTAATGCTGTTGTAACTTCTTCAGCTTGCAACAGTAATCAGAAACAGATGGGCACGCTTATTCCTCTGGAGTGACCTCAGTAATATAACTTGGGCCAGTCCAGCTGAGATTCAGTGCTCATTATTTCGATTCCTTCATCCTTCAACAGGGAAGCCACTGTCAGACACTTGCTAATCTAAGAGGTTTACAGTTGTGAGTGAAAGCACAGATAAGGAGCTCACTAAACCTTCTTCTTAAAAAGCTTTGTGCACGTGGATTCAATCAGAAGTTAGATGTCAATATAAAAACTAGTTGTCTGAAAAAGGTCACAAATGCCAAAATTAAACTATGGTGTATATATTTACATTTGCATGTGAACATACTATGCATGTGATACATATTATAATGTATCACTATAAGATCAAAAAATTTTGTGACTTCTTAGCTGAGATAATGCAAAAGGTAGTACCTAGATCTTTGTGCAACACAGCACCTAGAAAGATTCCAGGACAATACATCAATTTCTGTCTTCATTAAATGCATATTGGTAAAATGCAGAAGTAAAAAAATGGATGAAACGTAACTGTCTACAGTTACACTTCAGAGATCTGGTTTTTAAGAATTTGAGGGATGCTAAATTCTGCAACAGGAAACTTTCCTGTACTAAAAAATTCAAGTACTATTATATATTTCTAGGGAATCACTGACCTACAGTAATACTTCATACAGCTTCCTCTAAACTGCTGGACAAAAGGAGCTTTTATTTCTTATGGCTACAATAAAACACTTTGTGCAGTGTAACTCCACCAGAGCTTCTCACTTTCAACTTTGTAAAAACTTTTCTGCCATGTTTTTTACTGTGCTTGCTTGTTCTTTGCTAATAAAACTAATTCATGGACCTAACACTTCTTGAAGAGAAACAAAACAACCTAACTGCAAACATAAACCAAGAAAATGGTAACCCTGCGGTATGCATTTTGTAGGGGCAGGTTGGATTTAGCTTATAAATCCAAAGTGTACAGACCTGCTTGCTTGAACCTACACAAGGGTTTGTTGTGTTTAATGCTCCCATATTTCATGTGTTCTCAGAATCTTACCAACTAGTTGAGTACACATGCAGTATACACAAATTTTAAATTTCCAAAAGCAATATTCACTAGAGTGATACAGCATCAGGGAACTCCACGCCACCTGAACAAAACCCACCAAAACCCTCACGTAACACCTCAAAAACAGCTATGACAAACATACTTGGTGCACAGAGAACTGCCAAATAAAAGTCATAAGATTTGGCGACCTCCAGGATGAAGGTCTCCTTGAGACTTCAGTTAAACTGCAGATAAATTTCTTGATGCTGATGAAAAAATAAAGTATGAAGGGGTAAGTTCCACTCTGCAAAGACAACTTGCACTGTGGAATTGAGAAAAGGTTATCTGCAAATACTGCCTGAATAAACTGGCTATCCTTGAGACGGGTTTTTTTGCAACATTTTAAACTCATGGTCTCTCACTGCAAAATTCTTCATGTGTTCCATTTTTTCCCCAAATTTTGTTCATTGCTAGCTTACCTCCTGTTTGAGTGATGACTTGAATGTCACTAGAAAGTGGTCCATCCCCAACAGAAGTAAAAGCAAGAACCTTCACAGAGTACGTTTTCTGGGGTACAAGATTCCCAATAGTGGTAATATGGCTGTCAGCCACATTGTGCTTCATCCAACTGTTGACATGTTGAGTGGGGTCCATGGTGTAATAAACTCTGTAACCTTGTATTTGTCCATTAGGCTCCTCAGGTTCTTCCCACTGTACCAGAATGGTGGTGGAGCTCAACATCCGGGCCTGCACATTGCGTGGTGCACTTGAAGGTGCTTGTTCTGAAGTCCTTGTTGACACAGGCTCACTGGGTGGCCCTCGCCCAATGTTATTTACAGCAACTACCCGAAATTCATACTCTGAATAGGGGCTTAAGCCAGCCACGCTATAACGTGTTGTGGCCACCCCATCAATTTCTTTATATGGCTCCTCGGAGTTTTTGGGTTTGTGTTGGATTATGTAGTAAGAAACTGGCTCAGGGTTTCCAGAATCCCAAGTCAATGTTATGCTAGTTGCTGTGCTTTCTGTCACCACAGGTGTTCCAGGAGGTTTGGGTAAGGCTAAATACAAATAACAAAAAAAAGCAGTTAGCACTATGTAACAGTAGACATTCGTTATTACAATAAGAATCTTATAAACAGTAACAAAAAAACTAAAACAAAACAGGAAGATAAAATGGAAAGAAGGTGTGATGTGTTCAGAGAAAGCTTTTGGCAATTATGATTTCCACCAAAATCTATTGGAAAATCTTCAAGTTTTGTTCAATACAGTTCATTTGTCATGAATTAACGATACTGACTTCTCTAATAAATCCATAACCATACACAGAAGAGGAATTTTATAGAAAGACCATTCACAATTACATTGAATTTTCAGATTTTTTTTAACCTCTTGTTTCCAATTACTCAGTGAATATTGTACTTGGACACCCAGCAATTCTAAAAATCAAATGACTGGATCTTAAAAGCTCCTGCTGTTGAAAAGTAAATACAACTTGCTTGATCCTTGCTTTAACTGAAGTGAAGTCTGGTAGCTAGACACAGGAGAATAATGGAACACTGTGACTAACTTATTTTAATAAATATTACTTATGCAATTAATGATTATTACTGCTCTCTGAACCTGTATGTCGTTTTATGCCAGTGACTTGTTGGAATATTTACCCTCTTGATTTAAGAAGGCAAATGGCATTTAGACCTTCCAATGCAATATATTTGCTGAGAATGAATGAAATAAAAGACAGAGCTGTGTCCAAACAAATGTGCTTGAGATATACCTTTGACAGTTATCTGCGCTATTGCTTCTATAACACCAAGGGTAGACATAGCAACGCAAGTATAGTTTGCAGACTGTCTGACATCATTAAGCTCAAGGACATTCCTCCCTATTGGCATATCATCCTCGGGTGTCAAATCTTCTGCTCCTAGCATCCATTTTACATACGGCATTGGTGACCCCACTGCAACGCAGGTGATATTTACACTCCCGCCAGGCATGATCTCATGATTTGTTGGGGGGATAGAGAACCTTGGTGGGACCCGTCGAACTGGAACAAAACACAAAAAAAAGGTAATAACATATACAAAAAAGGAAACTGAGTCTTGCATAAGGACAGCATGCAGTGTACAGACACAATTTACTATTTTAACGTTTATTCCAATCTGCCAGAAAATACGTATAAGAGAAATAAGAGACTAAACAAGAATTTTGTCTGCACACAATGTGAATTATTCTTTATTTATTTCAGGATATTATTAGGCACATTCATACAAAGGCTGATTCAGACCTACTAGGGCCCCACATGTAACTAACTACATACTAACAATACACAAACACCATGCAAAAGATATACACGCACACGTGCACGCACACACACGGGCGCACATATATATATGCATTTTTTATGCCGATACATATATATATGCACAGAAAAAAACTGGAAGGTCAACAGCATGCTTGAGTTGATCACCAACTTCAATGCTGCGTGCTTCCAGTTGATGTGAATAAATGTGCTAGGCCACATTGTCACATCACAGTCCTGGAACACACTGCCTAGAGTAAATTGAAAGTGCAATTTCATTTGCTTTCAGACTCAAAGTAGATGCAGCCTCAAGACCTCACACTAACACTGAAACAAACATAGAAAAAATAAATAATTGCACACAGATATAAATATACATATATAAACATATATATATGCATATACAACTATATATAAATATACATATATATATATATATATATATATGGAGAGAGGAAGACAGAGACAGAGAGAGAGAGACAGAGTCACAGAAAGAAACTAGGCAAAGCCAGTACAAAGTACTGGATTTGGTCATGCAAGCAAGCAAATGACAGAAACAGTAGAGAATCATGCTTAGGGAAATGTCTGAGTAAAAACTGCAGAGAGAAAAGAACACAAAAATAAAACATTGGGTGAGGAAAGGAAACTTGAAAGCGATGGGAATAGGATAGGCTGACAGATACAGGAGTTTAAGAGGAGCATAGAGTTTGAGGGAGAAGGAACTTAGTTTAAATTTAGGTGGTTAAAAGCGACTGCTAGGAAGGGCCACTGGGGAAATAGCAAAATATTGAACATTCAGGATTCCACTATGCTCACAGTTAAGGGAAAGCAAAATAAGGATTGGTAATACTAGACATTTCTGTATCGATAGCAAGGGGTGGCAACCTTAAACACATAGCAGGACATTCCACTAACAGAATAGTTAATATTTAAGCAAACACAACACCGAGAAAATTACCAGGCAATAACAGATCAGTGTTCCTGCTTCAAATATTCTCAGTGGTGTGCACATGTGTGTAGGAGGTGGAAGTGACAGAGGTAGCTAAGAGAGGTAGGTTTGTATTTAGGCCTTTTATTGGATGGTGTACTTGAAACTGTATTTATTTGGCCTTAATAGAGGCTAATCATTAAACACAGTTTTAATTCAGAAAAAAAATAGAAGTAAAATAAGACTAAGAGTGAGTTAAAAAAAATAAATATGGAGAACTATATTAATCTGAAACCTTTCCACAGGGCTTGATTAAATTTCCATGATTTTCTATGGATTCAGGAGGGATTTACTGCAATGGCCTCATGAGTGAATGACAGGCAGAAGGGGAACAAGCAGAGAGCAAAACATCCGTAAACGGCCAGCTCACAGAGGCCACACAAAGCAGACAGCAAGCAATGAGCAACTTCTTGTATTGAACAAAATCCTTATAGACAAAGGAGAGTTTAGTCTTCATGCGTGGGCTATTTAGAAAAGCAGCTACTGAAACCATTCCTTGAAAAGCAGGCATCAGTATAAAAAAGAAATTAAAAGGGAAAAAAAAGCAGGAACACTGACCAAGTTTAGTAGACGTTAGTATTAAAAGCTAAAGAGATTGCCATGCATCCAGGTTCATTCTCTCTTATCATGCACAACAGTTAGATACCAGCACTCATCAAAAGCCATGACCAGGGCATTCTCTGCTTAAACATAACATTAACTTAAAAAATGCCACAATGCAGCTACATTCATTTCATTTGTATTCTTTGTTATTGGTTTAATTAATAGTTTTGTAAGGTGGGTAAAAAGTAAAAAACACACCAACCTTCTCGCAGCTCTGAGGGATGTAGGGGGTTTGATGCAGAACACAATGAAATGAGGAAAGGAGAAAAACAAGGGAAACACAGAGAGAGTAAAAAGGCCATATCAAGGCTTTCAACTGCTACTTGAACATCTCTACTTGCTCTCGTTAAACCTTCCTACCTCATCTTGAAAAGTTACCATTTTCCACAGCTATAACGGAAATAATAGCTAGCATAATTTTGAAATTTTCCTTTGGATATAAAGGTATACATGCCTCATGCAGTACAGGAAAGTCAGTATGTTGGAGGAGAAGAGAAAGAAAATAAAAGATCAAATAACTTTCTACGGATGTCATAACTATGAAAGGTTTTCCTTTCTTTTCTTTTTTAATTAGCCAAAAGAGTCACACCATATGAAAACATATCAGGTTGATAGAAAAATCAGCTCTAAAAAAAATTTCAAAATCAAGCTAGGCATTTTCTGTAAGGTCATCCATCCTACAGTAAAGTTTACGGCTGTTTATGTTTTCATTCCTATTTCCCCCACCCATCCCCTTATACCGTAGACACACACACACACACACATATATATATACACACATATGTATGTATGTATGTAATAGGCTTTGTTTTACAGAAATCTACATCAGTCAGAAGTAGGAATTATTGCCTGAAACAAAGCCCTTCTTTCTAGTTGAACCAAAAGAATATTTCAATAGGTTAATAACCATTTTTGCTACTATAAAGAGGAATATAGCGGTTTTATTATTAGTCATACCTGTCATACACAGAGGTAATTTCTTAAAATAATATAGCCAATTGACCACTATCATTCTAAAGGACTACACTTCACTCACAAGCCTTACACTAAATATATATATACACATACACATATATTAAGAAGAAAGAGAAAAGAAGAAAATAGAGTTGTGCTCTGCATACATAAAGTTATAAAGTTAGAAGCCTTTCCTTTGCAGTTAGACAGCAGAGGTCAGGTAGGCAATGCCTTGGGGTTACACTCAGCTGATTAGTGGCACACAGAGTAGTCACCTCAGGAGTTTGAAAAGAAAAGCAAAACAAAACAGAACCAATAAGAGGAAATAAATGCAAAGCACAATTTAACTTAATGCAAAAAAAAAAAAAAAAGAAGTTAAAATGTAAAAATATAAATATACTTACAAACCTTAGCCCACAGGATAGACTGGACTCAAGAGTGCTTTAAAAGAACAAAATAAACCCCCAGCCTTTCCTCTACAGTTTAAAATTAATTGTATAATTGACACATTTACCATGGCATTTTGATTATTACAGCAGTAACTGTATAGGCCCTGAGAGTATCTTAGCCCTGAACCTGAACGAACAGTGGATGCCAGGGTTATGTCATTCCTACCTCTGACATATAGATTGGCAGGGGCAGAATAGCGTGTACCCGCACTGTTGGTTGCAACACACTCATATTTGCCTTGGTCAGATTCTTCACTCAGTTCAATTTGGAGGGCACCTGTATGAATATAAAATACATTGCCAAAGAGAGGGTCAGAGAAGGCTTTTTACATCTGTAACAATACACCTCTCAACAATATGAAAAGCTTGTATGCGAAGGTCCACTCAACGTCGATTCATTTTCTTGCTAAGGTGCACAGACAGAAAATGATGCAATGAAAAAAACAGAGATTATTTTTTTCACATCATCAGTGCTAGCACAGGAAAACAATTAGCATTTGGCAAAAAAAAAAACCAAAACCCTCTCCAAATAATACTCTTCCCTAAACCATTAAATGAAGATGGGTGAGACTGCTTCAAGGAAGAATGGCTTTTGAATAAAACAATAGAGATTAAGTAGTTGGGTCATTATATTTTTTAAATTTTTATTTCATTGTTTCAATCTAGTAATAAAAGTAGCACAAAAGGTGGTACTCGTAAAAAAGAAGGACAGACTTCAAGAAATCTTCTGCTGAAGAAAGCCAAAAATGCGCAGCAAGAACAAAAAGGCTGCTTGAAGTGAAAAAAAAGAAACTGTATTAGTCACTTACAATTATCAAAATAATATTTTAAAGAAATAAAACTCCTTTAAGACATGCAGACTGATAAGAAAAGAAAGACAGTTTTCCGCAACTTACAATCTTAAAGTACGTTTGCTGAAAAACAAAGAGCAGTTGAATTAGAAGACAAAAAAGTTCAAAAGCATGGTCTACAAGGAAGAACCAACCAACCACTGCTGAGGACCATAGGAGGGCCCCCCCGAGACACCCATCAAAATCCACAAGTGGGATTAGCAGTGTGGTGTCACAAAACCCAAGAAAAATACAAAACAAGAATTACAAAAGAAGTAAACAGTTTTGCTAGAGCATCAAAAACCAACAATACCACATACCACCAAGAATAATGAGTCAGTAACCATTCATTTCCAAAGCCTGTAGATTAGAAGATCCAAAAATCCAGAGGTGAGAGAATTCCAAGAAAAAGAAAACTACAACAACAACCAAAAAAAAAAAAAAGGCAAAACCACAATAAAGGGAAAAAACCATTTCTGTAATTTTTTAGGGGGGGATACATAACTTTCAATTTTATGAAGTTAAAGAAAAAAAAAGGATTGAAGAAGAACAAAAACAAAAACCTTTTATGAAAGATAAGACAAAAAGAAGATAGTCCATGTTGTCTTCTGCATGTCTGCTACTGTTCTCCAGACCATCTTGGCTTTGGTCCAGGACAAGAACAGCTAAGGAAGAAAAAAAATGATCTTTTTTTGCTCCAGTTGGACAAAAAAAAAAAGAGGAAGGAAAAAAATAAGAAAAAAAAAGAAGAAAAAGAAAAAAGAAGAAAAAGAAGAAGAAGAAAAAGGAGAAGTAGAAGAAGAAAAAGAAAAAAGAGGGACAAATGGTACGCTGTGACTGGTCTATGGCCAGGAGACCTGGATATGCTTTCTTTGAAGCATATCACAATTTTTTTTTTTAGATTTTTTTTTTTTTTTTCCATGAAGAAACAAAAAGGGGAAAGGAAAAAGCAATGTGAAAAAAGAAAGGTCACAATATGAGAGTCACTGATCATAACCAAACAGGACAAAGGAAAAATAAAATCAGGTGATGGACATTTCTGTGGGTTTTTGTTTTGTTTTGTTTTTTCCTTAAGGAAAACAAAACAAAACCAAACCAGAAACAGGACAAAGATGAGAGGGATGAAAGGACAGAAAGAATGAGTAAGATCATTCTGTGAACGTTAGTTCAGCACTCTTACCTCTTATTGGTGTACCACCTGGGTGGATAATATGAATGCAAATAAGATTAGAAAGAAGAAGCATTAGTACGAGAAGAAGGAGGCTAGGGCTTTGGAAGAAGAATCAAATTAGATTTACAGAATTAAATAAGGTCTTAAGAGAAACTTGAATTACTATACTGTTAAAACAGGAATATATTAGATAGTATTATCAGGTTATAAAAGCAAGTTGCATTGTACCACAAAGGGCAAAAAGGCTACAATTGGCTGCACTGCCATTCTCAGAGTAGCATCTGAGTTCTTAGACTTTTGGTTATATAGAGTTAGATATGTATCAAATATGCCTCAAATACTTAAAGGAAACTTTACAAAACTGTACTTATGACATATTTTAGGAAAATACTGGAAATTCTATTTAAATATATATATATCTATATATATATAAAAAGAGGATACACTGAAGGCTATCTCAAAACAAACACTGCAGTTTAGGCTGGATTATGGCATTTACTGTTCTAGATCTATGTGACACGTGTACTGTTTCTTTTAGGTGTTGCTATGACTGATAAGACAACATTTCTGTGGAGGTGTGCGTGTGCGCCACTATAGGGATCTGGTGACTACACTGACTGTTAGTAAAATGCATGCCATGCATTTTAAGAATAATAATACTAATCATATAATAATTATCATAATCATAATAATCATAATATTCTGAATATGGAAATTAGTGGGGGTGAAGTGCGCTTCAGAACTAAGCACTTACCAATAGATTCTGGAGATTTAAATACGGAGAGAAGAAAGACAGCATAAAAATATTATTATATTCCTTATAATTTGGTACAAAGTTTTCAGTTAAAGCTTTATATACTAAATCATCTATGTCACATGTGAAAAAATCTTACTTTACATTAACAGAAGGTTAATTTACACAGTTCTGCTGACAACAAGCAAAAAGTCAGTTAACAAGACGATTTACATCACAGGACAGGTCAAAAGCTGAGAATTCTGGGAAGACACGTGATTAAACAACTTAGATTCTACAACGATATCTACTACAATTGTCAAAGAAAAAAGCTCATTATATCCCAATGATGTTATTTTGGGATAAGCTGTAAACTCGATAAATTTAGAGATGGTTTTGGTTATTTTGATTTTTGTTTTTAATCTAAAGAGAGCAAAAGAATAAACTAGGGCAGGAGGAGAGTGAGAGAACTACTAGGGAGGTGCAAGGGGCAAAGAGAGAGAGAGAGAGCAGCAAAAGCTGGAATCTACACCAAAAGCAGACTTCTGTAGATCCAGAAAATATAGGTTTCATAAAGCTTTAGCGTGGGCGCACACTACTGTGGCTAAATGTGTTGGAAAAATGCTCAGCCAACAAAAAAACCCCAACTTTATTCCACAGATTACTGAAAGATTTCTTTTCCTTTTTTTTTCAGGTATAAATCTGCATGGGAAGAAGCACTGTGCTTTATGTATTTGTGAGAGGAAAGAAGATGTGTCCAAACTGGCTAATCTTTGGTGAAGTCAAATGTGGAAAAGACATCACAAAACACATTTTAGATTTTAATTGAAGTGTCTAATGCAGGTTTTGGTTTTGATGAATATAACCATTGGTACTCCTTGCAATTTCTGAATGAAGTCCAATGTTGAAATAAATTTGTTAAAAAAAATTAAAAGGAAAGAAGAAAGAAAGAGGAGAAAATGGATCCATCAAGTACTGCAAAAAGCAGTAAAGAAAAAAACTATCAAAAAATACAGTCACAGCAGTGAGCAATGTGGAGTAAACAGAAGCTGCAAAACACATAGAGACAGACTCTATAGAAAGCTATGACAACATCACAGACATGGACAACACACTTAGTAACATAGAAAAGGAGAGGAGAAAGAGAAATTATTACCTATAAATTAAAATTTTTAAAAAAGGAAGAGAAAGAAAAGAAAGAAAAAGTGAGAGAGAACAACTCTGGGCGTCAGTGGAAACAGTAACAAGACCCTACCTGAGCGTAGCTGCTTGATGCGGCCATTGTTGTTGCTTGTGTCAACAGGTAAGAAATCTTTGAACCAAGTTATTTCAGGATCAGGATTGCCACTGGCTGCACATAACATGGTAGCTGTACGAGTTCGTTCAACCACCTTCAGCTGTGGGCCCATATCAATGGTTGGAAAACCTCGAGGAATTTGATCCTCTGAAAGAGAAATGGATAAATTGCACGATTTCACATTAGTTTTGCAGCACTGCACGAAAGCCCAAATCACCATCCTGCTTAACATTCAGCGATCACCTAATCGTTTGTACACAAGGAACTGATTGAAAAAACCAGATACTGAGGAAGCATTTTTGGTTAACTTACATTGATCAAAATGCTGACACAAAATAAAAAAAATCATTAAAAATGGCTACAAACTTTATACTTATAAAATCAGAAGAGAGACACTACCTAGTGTGCAATCATTAGACTCATACTATGGTACTGTACAACACTGATGTTGCCCTGCTTGCAAGGGTCCTTACTATTTTATGTGAAATATTCAATTACCACGTGTATCCACAATAGGGAAAACTCCTTCTCTTTACACCAGAGAAGTACATAAGAAAGCACGATCACGCAGGGTAAGATCTGGCCAGTTATCCAATACACATAGATAACCATACAATTACAGAATAATTTAGGACCTTAAAGGTAATCTACTTTCAACCCCCCTGCCATGGGCAGTGACGTCTTCCATTAGACCAACTTATTCAGAGATACATCCAACCTGGCCTTGTACACCTTGGGATGGGGGAATCCACAACCTTTCTGAGCAACTTGATTCTGCCTCTCCACCCTCACAGTAAAACTTTTCTTCCTCAGATCTAACCAAAACCTGTTCTCCTTCAGCTTAAGGCAAATCCCCCTTTTCCTATCAATACATGCCCTTGTGAAAAGCTGCTCTCCAGCTTTCTTATAGCCCCTTTAGGTACTGGAAGGCTTGATAAAGTCTCTGCAGAGCTTCTCCTTCTCCAGGCTGAACAGTCCCACCTGTCTCAGGTTTTCTTTGAAGAAGAGGTATTCCAGACCTGATCAATTTATGGCTCTCCACTGGACTCATTCTAACAGGTTGAAGTTTCTCTTGTGTTGGAGGCCCCAGACAGGGATGCAGAACTCCAGGTGGGAGTCTCAAATGAAAAGAGTAGAGGGGTATAAGCACATTCCTTGACCTCCTGGACATGCCTCTTTTCGTGCTGCCAGGGCTTCCTGGGCTGTGTGTGCACATTGCAGGGTCACATCAAACTTTTCATCCACAAACAACCCTGTCTTTTTCCCCAGGGAAAGACTTGATTCACTTTCCACCAAGACTGCATTTTTGCATGGAATGACTCCAACAAAGGTACAGAACCTTTCACTTTGCCTTGCTGCATGTCCTTACATTCCCAGGGGCCCGCCCACCTCTCAAGCCTGCTAAGGTCAATAGAAGGCAATCCGTGTCCTCCAGTGTGTTGACCACACCACACAGCTTGGGTGTCGGTGGCAGACTTGCTAAGGGTGCACTTGATCCCACTACCCATGTTGCTGACAAAGATGCCAAGTAGCGCTGGTCTCAATACAAAGCAGTTTTCCAGCTAGAGTTCTTTCCAACTGGTCTCCAACTAGACATTGAGCTGCTGACTACAACTTTAGGAGGGCACTCATCCTGCTGATTTTTTGTCCACTAAGCATTCCACCTGTCAAAACTGATGCCTCTCCAGTTTAGAGACAAGGATGACATGGGAGGGCATCAATATTTTGCACAAATCCATATAGATGATTACTACTGCCCCTCCTCAGCCATCACTGCTGTAAACTGGTCACAGAAGGCCACTAAATTTGCCAGTCATGTTGGCTGTCACCAATCACCTCATTATTTTCAGTGTCTCTCAGCACAGTTTGCAGGAGGATCTGCTCCATGATCTTGCCAGGCACAGAGGTGAGATTGTCTGGCCTATAGTTCCCTGGGTCTTCCTTATTTCTGTTTTTAAAAGTGGGGATCATGTTTCCCTCTTTCCTGTCAGTGGGAACTTCACTGGACTGATGTGTGGTGGCTGCATTGTTCCATTCCAACACTCTATTCATAGGAGACCCCTGTGTTTCCATGATGCCAGTTAAGGTCATAGCCCTGCAGGCATCCACACATCTCTAGTTCCACCTTTACTCCACATGGTGTATGTGTTAGCATAAAGGCTGCTCCCTTCTGTCTAGTGCTCCTGGAATGTCCTGGCACTGTCCCTCAGGTGCTCTGCTGCTGACTTGCACACCCTCTCTAGGCTCTGAACATCTCTTTCTGGCCCAGCTAACTAGCATGAGTGAGATAGCATGATATCACACACCCTATCACTATTAAACCTGACTATATCTCCCTCCCTGCCATATCTAGTTTAAAACCCTATCAATAAGCTCTGCTAGCCCTTGACCAAAGGCCCTCTTCCCCCTCTGAGAGAGCTGAATCCCATCTGCACTCAGCAAGCCTGGTGCCATGCAGGCCGTTCCATTACCAAAGAAACCAACATTTTGGTGATGACACTAGTCATGGAACCATGTGGATCCTTCTGTTTCTTTCAATGTTACTACCTCAAACATGAAGAATGGAGGAAAAATAACCTGAATCCCTGATTCACCAATCAGGTCTTTGGTACACTAAATACAACTCTCTGGCAAGCTTCCATGTCTCTTCAGAACTAGGATTTCTACCAATCACCGGATAAATGTCAAATCATTCACCAGCCATAGGCTCTTCCCAAAGAACAGTATGTTTCATGTCTGCTTATAAACACGAAGTCTTTACTTTGGTATTAGCTGACAAGATTTGACTTGTGACACAGAACAGGATTTTTATGACCTGACCTTTCCTACTTGGCTTATACAGAAAACCCTAGAGTGCCTTTTGCAAATACCTAGGTGTACAACAAAGATAATCTATCTCGAATGTTAATAGGATGGAATAGTAAAGAGCTTCTCTTTCTTATTTTTAATAAGGGCAATTAAATTCCATCCATCTGCCTTATGCATAGAATCTCTTTGAATGAATGTTCTTCATGAAATTTTCATGAGAAACATCACAATGTAACATTCAAATACCCAGAACTGTTACATTTTTGACAGTTGTGGCTTGTATCCAACGTGGCTTTCAGGTATTTGGCAAAACCCCCCTATATTCAACATCAAATGGACAGGGAAATAATGAAATTTCTAATTGGAGGGCTTATCACAGTGGATTTAGTTTTTAAGATGTTAATTGCCTTTCTTTCTCTAAGTTTATTTGTGATTTTTAGAAAACTCTCTTTACACTTTAGTGATACCAAGTTTGACAGATCATCAAACATTCTATGGAACAAAGCTGAGCATCAAATCATTGAACAACTGCATCTAAGCCACAGTAAAAGTAACTATTGCAAAATTTTTATATATTGGTACCTCTACAATTTTACATGAGGTGACCAGAAAAATATTTTTACTGATCATTAATATGCTCATTAGGCTCTAAACTATGGTATATACCGCTCTTCCCACATAATATTCAGTTCTAGTCAATTAGTTTCCAATTCATCAACAATTTAAATCAGACTTGACCTTCTCAAGCCATTTGGTACTGTCATTTTGAGAGGCCATTAAAGGTCAGATTTCTCTGTCCTTGTGGCTTTGTGACTTATACATGTAATACATATTTTGTTTAGGATGACAGATACAAGGGATTTAGAAATAGGGCACGTTCTTTGAATTTGTTAGGTGTCTTAAAGGTGCTGAATTCCATTACAGGCATTAAAAGAATGCATTTAGTACTGTGCTACTATGATTTCCAATTGCTGCATGAACTCTACTAAAGTTATTTTTCAGTGTATGATCTGAACAATGTAGAAGACAATTATAAAGAGAGGTTACCAGATGAACCCTTAAGAGAGAATGATACAAACTGACCTCGCCTTGCTTTTTATCACTGTTATTAGTACTTCTGAACTCGCTGTCTGCACATTCAGTTTGTTTGATGTTGCTCACCCAATGTATACTGCACAGGAAACAAACAGAAGCTGGAAACCACTGTGCTACTAAAAAGTTATGACCTCCTTGCCAATACTGAAATTTGGTGGGATGTGACTGGAGTGTGACTATCGATGGCTACAGGCTCTCCAGAAGAGATAGGTAAGGAAAGAGAGAGGCAGAGGGATTGCCCTCTACATCAGAAAAGAGACTGAGTGTGAAGAGCTGTCTCTGAAGAACAACTATGAGTAGGACAGCAGCCCTGTCAGAGGGGATGCAATACTGGATCTGATGGGCACCAGCATAAGTGAGCAAATCTTGAATGCCAAGATTGGAGGGAGCCCAGGCTGCAGTGATCATGCATTGATTGGTGGACTTTGCAGTCCTCAGGTCAGGCGAGGAACAAAGTTAGGCCCCCGAACTTTGAGAAAGCAAATTTCCAGTTCTTCAAGATGATAGTGAGTGGGATCCACTGGGAGACTTCTCTCAGGGACAAGGGAACATGACAGAGCTGGCAGATCTCTAAGGAAGTCTTTCACAGAGCACAAGAGCTGGCAATTCCCAGGAGCAAGAAACTGGACAAGGAAGGCAAGAGAATGGCATGACTGAGTAGGGAAGTGCTGGTCAGACTGAAGGGAAAGAAGCAAATGCACTGTAGTTGAAGCTAGGATATGTGGTGACCTAAGAAGACTAGAGAGATGAAGTATGGTTGTGTAGGCATAAGGTCAGGAAGGCCTAGGTGAAGCTGGAATGGAACCTGACAAGAAGAGTTCAAGGTCAGGTTGGATGGGACTCTAAGCAACCTGGTCTAGTGGAAGGTGTCTCTGTCCAGAGCAGGGCATTTGGAAATTGATTATCTTTAAGGTACCTTCCAACACAGGTCATTTTATGATTCTATGATTCTATGTTCTGTAAACAATATCCTTGCAGCCAGTATGGTAATTGCTTCCCTTCCAAACAACTTGTTTGGAAAAAGCACATTATCTTTTACATTCAGATTTCAGTACAAGTAAATCTAAAACAAAGGTAAAATATGTAATTTTACATATTGCTGCATTTGTCCTGCAGGTGAACTTGCCCTCATAAATGCAACAGCATTTAGGGTAGAGACTCAAATGTAGTGGTTTTTAGAGTGAACAGCAATTTTGATGGAATGGCATCTTGAAAATAGCCATAAGTTAAATTATGCCCTACCAAAAAAAGAAACCATACTTACCTTTAAGTGGTATTGACAGAAGAAAGCACAGCTGTGCCACAACTATGTATTATAAACTCTGTTCTGCTCAACACTTAACTCTATTTCCTCTCATCTTAAAGAAAAAATGTCCTGTTCCAATCTCTCCAATCTCTCCCTTTTTTTTCTTTTTTTAATGATGCAGTCTTTTCCAAAGATTTCAGGAACTTCCCAAGATATGTTTGAAGGTGTACCATCACGACTATACACATACAAAAGCTGGATCCAAAGAAAGAAGAGGATTTAATTGAAATCCAGTAAAATGGCTTTGACCCGTTGTGATAAACCTACATGTCTTATATACAGCTAAAGAAAGAGCATTTATCTAGCATTTGTGCCACCGATTCTTAACATTTTGACTACTTTTTCTGTAAAAGGTTACTTTCAGATCATGCGTAGGCCCTGCTGGCAGCAGGAATAGTGTTAGCTTTTAGAAACAGATTGAGTCTTGAAGTCTTAAATTTTGCATAGCTACCTTACTGAATCACTCTGGCAATCACCATGATGTTTTAACAAGAAAGACTGAATAGTGTGAATAGCCTTCTGCGTTACAGTACAATATGATAATACTACTATGATAGAGATATGAGGAACAAATGTGAATTATCCAAAGCAAATTGTGACGACTTTGGTTTTGGGTTATGGAGTATAAAGGTAAGGTAATAGCACCAGGACTCAAGGCTGGACAGCTGTCAAGAAAACTGGCTAATATGTTTGTTAAGAATTTAATTTCACATTAGCTGCTTTTACCATCAAAACACCCATGTTCCAGAATATGAATCCGTAGTTCATATGTAGAATAGAATATTAACCTGTAGTTAAATCTGTGCAATCTACCCAACTAAAATTCATACTCATAGTGTTTGACTGTGCCTCTTTAAAATATTGCTTATGTGAACCAATTATTCTCATTGTGCAAATGGAAGGTGGTTCTCCACTCTATTCAGGAAGAAAAGAAAGTAAATCTATTTCAGGATTCACTGATAGGTTTGCCACAGGCAAATTTTAGTCATTCTGTAGCTCACAGAATAAAAAGGCACACATGGAGCATTCCCAGAATACATTATAGATACTGAAGATAAACTGCCACAATAAAGTTTATTCTTTCAAAGAACAGTGTAAATAAAGCTTTTATTTTCACTATTCCAGATGGCAGCAGCATATAATTTGCACTGTTTTGACATCATGACCGTATTATTCAAAATAATTCTTCTTCCTACTGAACTGAATGCAGGATTGAGAACAGTAAAATCAAAGACTAGGGGAGGAACTAAAATCACCATTTTGCAGTGAATCTGGTATTCTGTATTATTATTGAAGAACAATGAATATAAAAGAATCAAAAAATAAAACCAGAGCCAATTCTAATTATACATAAAAATAAAATTGGATTTAAAAGATATAAAATATCAGAAAAGTGCTGGTTAATAAACAGTATTCATATTGAAACACTTTAGAAGGCAAATTTTGGCAAATAGAAATAATTAAGAACACACAATAAATTATTTTATGGGATCATTTGTTCAATGTTGCTATGTACAGATGGATACTTTTACTTCATAGTGCTGCATATCAGTAAAGCAGGGTAATGGCTACCCTAGAATAATAGATCTAGGTATTGGTTGGGAGTTCTTTTTAATTACATTGAATTTTACCACACAAGGAAAAGGAATTAGACATTGATAAGATGATCAGTAAAAATTCAACATAAGAACAGTTGTCCATACCATCCCATCAAAACCCATGCATTTCAGAATATCCTCATATAGTGAGAAGAGATGTGCAAAGCACTTTTGATGCAAAAGAAAACAAATTTGTTTAGTAGCTCTGTATGCAATTACCCTGCAAATTGCAAAGTAATGTCTATATAACAGAACACAGAGCTACTTAGACTGAATTATCATTTGTATGAATGTTGAAGCAGCAATTTCACATT
The DNA here is from genome assembly GCA_013397895.1 of Origma solitaria. Classification (NCBI taxonomy): domain Eukaryota; kingdom Metazoa; phylum Chordata; class Aves; order Passeriformes; family Acanthizidae; genus Origma; species Origma solitaria. The sequence continues at coordinate 210,875 of VZRL01002455.1, forward strand.
GCATTAAGTCAGTTAACATTCATTGTTATTAGCATTTAGCTTTAAATAAGTTCTCTGTTTTAACAAATGAGTGCACTGAGCCTTTAAAATTAGATATCTTCATAAGGACATGAAAATGAAAAAAGGAATTTGCACCTTTCAGCAATTCTCAAAATCTGCTAAATTAGACTGCATAATAGCAAGCTTTTCCCAAAGTGACCTGTCCCACTCACATGAACAATGAAATACCTCTCACTCGCCTTTCAAAATGACATTCTGAACAACAAGATTCAACATTTGTAGAGTCGTTACTCATAGAAAAATACAAGTCTCAAAATAAGGGTTTATTCTCAGATTTGTGTCAGAGCTTAGAGCAGAGCGTATCAGTTGAACATCAATGTGCCCAAATTTGGTTATGATCGAACTTTCGGATGTCTATATGTTCTGTTTGCTTGGAATGTATCAGGAAATACAAAAAACTGTGTCCTAAAAAAAGAAAAAAAAAAAAAAAAAGGTAGGGAATCCAAGCACCCCTACCAGATGTCCCTTATCTAACATAAGGAGAGGACTCAGAGTCTGAGGTAATGAAACAAAGCCGGAGAATGTAGTGTTTTAAGTGCAGGGTACCATATATTTAGGAAAAGAAATTCCAAACTTCTGAAGCCAAGAGGATACAGCATCCCATTTCCATATGCAAATATTCACAAGCCAAAAAATATGTATTTTGCACTGGTGAATAAAAGACAACAGGACTGCAAAGGGCAGCAATATGAATTCCCATGATTACCATTTCTAATTTAAGGCTTAGTTTCCAGACAGGGTTAGGATTTAGATTACACTAAATTGGGGTTAAATTGGGGCTTGCCAAGAATCAAGATTAGGAAAAAGCATGCTTGCTCTATCTAGTCAATATTTTTAACATACTAATATTTGTGCTTCTACCTCCTCCTTGCTTTCATGTGAAAAATAAAGGGAAAAGTACAACAGCAGTGCAATGCAGGCAGTCTTTTCTTTAAGTTTTAGTTTTTCATGTCACATACAGCTTTATGGTGCAGTAAATAATGAGATGAGCAGAAAGTTCATATGTACAACAGACCACACTTTTCATGTTAGTAGCCTGAATATACCAACTGGTCCAGAACACATAAAAGCATTATTTTCCTTTTCTTTCTCTCCTTTCTACTCATTAGTACTCTGTGTTAAAATATTTATAATAGTAAATATATATGACATTTCCTGTAAGTAGTCACTCCATACTCATTCTTCAGTACAAAGCAATAAATCATTGCAATTAAGTTCCAGCATCTCAATTTGAGAATGGGGTAGAAGCATCTTGTTTTCTTGCTTTCAAAAGAGAAAAGAGGAAGTAAGAGCAGTCTGTCAAAAGAGTTCTCAGACCACGCAGTCTCCCTCCATCCTCCTCATGGCCATTTCTGTTACTGATGTTACACAGCTTTCAATGAATGGTTTCCTCAATGCCATAATCTTCCTGAATGTTTTTTTTTTAATGCAGCCTACATACTCTGTAGCCCAAACTGTCAACTATAAACTATGCTAACTACATTAATGTCACAACTGCAGAATTTAAGAACCTGACAAAGGAACTTGCCAAAACCATTAACTTTGTTGAATGATTGCTTTTAAAGGAGAACCACACTATTTTCTGCATTTCTAGATCAGAATTAAACTTGTGCATTTTAGAAAGAGGAAGGGAATATTTTCATTTTGGAAAGTGGCTAGAAAAGTGCCTCAAAAGACCTACTGTTTGGCTCCTTAAAAGAAAGAAATGAGTAATATGGGTTATGAAATTGTAACCCTCTAGTTTTAACAAAAGATGTTTCATTCAGGATGCTAAAACCACTTTTGGTATGGTGAATTAAACAGTAAGGTAGTGTCTGTGCATTTCAACTGCTTTTCTGGTGCCCAGCACAACAATGCACCCCTACAGATGCAATAATTTGAATGTTACTGCATCATTTCAACAAATAGAAAACATAAGTATGAAAAACCCAACAGAAATCCTATTATTGTTGAAGAGATGGAGAAAAAAGAGATACGTTGTCAGAGCAGAAAATGAATTCTGGAAAAATGCCGTTGAAAAATATATCCCTTGAAATTCAGTACTATTCAATGTTATACTAATGTTACTCATACAAAATATGAACCATTTTTCTACATCCAATGCAGCATTCATCTTCATTGGCCCGAACAACATGCTCACAACATTCATAATGCTTACATGATTACAGATAGGTGACTGTAAAAAAGCAATAGACACAGTAGCTTCCCATTTTTATGTTTTCTTTCCTTGTTTTATTTTAAGTCTTTCCAGTACTATGAACATATGTCTATCAGTTAAGAAAATGCTGGAAGATATAAGACACAAAGCAATGCCTTGTATCATATACTTCTAATATTTATAAGCAAAAGACAGAATCCAAAGTGCAGGTAAAGGTTAAAACACATGGCATCTTTGAACTTGTAAGAACCTTTAACAGAAGGAAGGAAGTGGTTCCTCTATGAGTGGATGGTGACGTTCTCTGCTTGCTTGGCTATGCAGGGAATGGGTGAGCTCTAGACTTCACTCTTCATACGCTTGAATATGAGGGAGGAATCCCTCTCACCACTTGTGTGTGTCACCACCTTTGGCAACATCCCCTCTGTCTCACAGATACTGGGAAGATGCCTATCTTCTAACAGGGATCTGTTAGCAGGGAAGAACAGATGTCGCAAAAAGAAGCGAAGAGAGTAGATATGAATTGTTTTTATGTTTGGGGTGAGTTTCACCACTTAAAATAAGTTCTATGTCCAGAAAAGGATGCTACAGGGGGAAAACACCATTGACTTCTATTCTAGAAGGATACAGAAGGGCTTTCTCTGTAGCAGAGAACACACATTGCTTAAAATCCAGCTTTTCATGCTCTTCTGGTAAGTTTAATAACCAATGCTGATAAAAAAACCTCTAACTATCATGGAGTCAACGTCGTATTAACACTTTATAGCATACATGTAGCTAAGGCAGTCAACATTTCAAGGTTTTTATCTCATAAAGACTCTTAAAATCCAGCTTTTCATGCTCTTCTGGTAAGTTTAATAACCAATGCTGATAAAAAAACCTCTAACTATCATGGAGTCAACGTCGTATTAACACTTTATAGCATACATGTAGCTAAGGCAGTCAACATTTCAAGGTTTTTATCTCATAAAGACTCTTAAAATCCAGCTTTTCATGCTCTTCTGGTAAGTTTAATAACCAATGCTGATAAAAAAACCTCTAACTATCATGGAGTCAACGTCGTATTAACACTTTATAGCATACATGTAGCTAAGGCAGTCAACATTCCAAGGTTTTTATCTGATAAAGACTCAAAGGTTCATGATGTCACACAGTCTGAGATTGTTTTGTCCCCCAGACCCAATGCTAGAACTGTCTGTGGCCTGTGACTTTGAGCTCTACCTGAAATTTTGCTGATGCCCTAAGATGAAGTAAGTGGGAACAGTCTGGAATTTAACATGCTTCGTGATATAATAGCTGCTATTGGAGATGATAGATAATGTCTGTACTCTGAGTTATGGTGTGGAAGAAAACGCTCAACGCCCCAGCATGCTCTGAAGCACGGCAGAGGTCCTGCCTTGAGCTTGCACTGAGGGCCCTGCAAGGCACTGCTCACTCTCATCTGCTGGGAGCTTGCTCCTGTCCTACGCTCCTCCAGCACATTTTTCACAATAATATTCATATGGCCTTGAAAGACACTGTGAATCACTGTGAGCTGAATGGAGCATACTTAAGCAGGCTCTCTGGAAGACTGAAGGTGAGAGATTACTTTAAACATGAAACTTTCACATTTGTCTAGCAACAGCAGCTAATATTTCTCATGGAACTGTAAATGAGAAGTGATGTGGGAATTCATTCATATGATGTTGAACATAGAACAATACTGGATTTACTCAGCTTTGCTATAACTCTTGATGCAACCTACTTGATTAATTCCACCACAAATTATACAATCAGTAATTTGAAACAGGAACTTGGCTGGGCATAGGAACATAGGATGTTAAAATGTGGGTTTTTAAAAAAAGCTTTTTACATGCTGAAATCAAAGTTCACACCTGTAAGCACATAATAATTATTTTAAATACTTTTTCAATATTTTAAATAATTACAAAATTCAGTCCTACGTCTAAAAAAAGGTAATTAAATAAAAATCAACAATGGGCGGAGTAAACTGAAATTTCTTAGTCTACAAGTCTGAGTGATTATATCTAAATTATAAATGAAAATGTTGCCTATAATATTTTTAAATATTTGCACAGTAAATATTAAACTGCTTTTATGTATATTATAGGCAAGCTTTTTGTTTTCACAGTTTCTGTTAAAGATCATTTTCTCACCAACTTCTATCCACCTGATCAAAGATCATCAATCATTCCTGATCTTTTTAAATTATGAGTCTTGGTTGTTTTTTGCTGATTTTGATTTGGTTTGTTTAATTTTTACAGATGAAATTTCTGCAAATGAAAATGATAATTCATTAAGAAAAAACAGTGATGTTTCAGTTCCAGTGGAACAATTCACTAGCAATGGACATAAAAAAGCAGCTGCTCTGTGTAGCTGGAAGTCATGGACCTAAATGAAGTCTGGGATAATGTTTGAATAGTCCAGTGTGATTGCCAGAAGGGCTGAGAGTCATCATGTCAGGTGGGGTGGGGTGGGAGGGGGGAGTGCAACGGAGAAAGAACAGAAGAAAGTTTCATATTATGTCAGTTATTTGCAAACTCATCACAAACGGTTTTGTTAATGAAGAATAGAATAGTTAATGAAGTCAAACAGCTGTGGAGAGCCAGTTCCTGCCTTTGAGCAGACATAGTGCGACAGACTAAGCTTCGCATAGAATTGCGCATGTGAAGTACATCAAAATCAGTGTAACCACAAAAAAACCGCCATGCCAACTTTTTCAACCGACATGGTAAGCTGCATGAAGAAAAGAATGTTTGATAACAGAAGATGTGAATCTGTCCACTGGTGAATTAAAACTCAGTGAGAGGCCCTACGCTGCAGAAGCAATGCAAGCAATTCACTGAGAGGGCCAGGCTTATATGATTTTAACAATGGAACTGTTTCTCTTTAGATTTACTAGTAGAAATATCTGTCATCCATTTTAAAACAAAACAAAACTCATTTCTTTTAGAGAAAAGAGATTGAACTTTTTTCCTGTAGCCTGGAGAGGTAGGCATGAAGATTATTATATGTACCCTTTAGAAGCACTTGGGAACAGGTCAGATGTTACAGTAATTGAGAAATAATTTCTGCCACTAAATGAATACCTAGCAATAAATCTCAGACCACATGAAAGTATTTCAGAATTCCTGTGTTTTTTGTACCTGAAGAAGACTTAAAAATCAATCTGTGCATGCTAAATAACTTTCTGCTTTTATTTTATTATGGCATTCTACTTTGAGTAAGTGATACAACACAAGCTGTTCCATTAAATGAAATGTAAGAGGCATTCTAAAACGAAGGGTTAGTTGTTTTTGCCTTTTCTATGACTTCCAACTCCATTGGCATATGTGGAAAACATCTTGCTGATATAAGGTAGCTTTTTTTGGGTGCGTTCTTGCTTAAAATACTGTGCTTCTGGAAAAGTTTTGTCTAAACTATTTATTCTGATGCATTCCAATGTTTATCCTTTCTGATTTTTAACCTTTAATATGACACATTTAAGCCTTCATGACCTATTGCAGGTATATGCCCATAAATACTGTTATCTTCAAAGTCTCACCTTAAAACCTTAACTTTCCTCTAAAAACCCAGTAACAACCTCAAAGACCACCAGCAAGAGTTTTTAGAAAAAAACAATCTCTTGAATTTTTGTCCTAAAATGTCTACGCTTCTGCAAATCAACTCCATCTTTTGACAAGCAGGAGAAAAAAAATCTTTCTCTATTATCAAGTGTTGTAAACCATGAGGCCAAAATTTTTTAATTGTCTAACTCTTCGGCATTTAGCAGCTGGCATTGCACAGAAGTCAGCATCATGGACATAACAGCTGGAGAAAAACAACGAAGTTCTTGCCTGAACACATTGAAAATCTCCCTCTGCATTAAAATGTCTGAAAAATCTTGGAAATTTCAGCAAATGCCTCACAAATCTTCATATCTGTTGCTGATCATGCTTAGCAGCTCATACAGGAAGTGAGACTGTGTGAGCTTCTATTACTAACTTAATTACTTAAAAGAAAAACAAAACAATGTTTTCGCAAGATGATGTCCTGCTGAAGCCTTCAAAGACTAACAACAAACATATTTAAATGTTTCTATCAGTTTTAAATAAGCTTAACAGAAACACCTTTCTCACAGATAAAAATCTAAAAAATAGACCCAAAAAATTAATGATTACCACACTTGGCACTCTTATTTTGTGCCTAAATTTGGACACAAAGCATTTTATTCCAGAAAAAAAGATAAAAATTCCTTAGAAAATATCTCATTCTACATGAAAACCAAAAATACAACGAACTATCAGCTCTAAGTTACTGCTTCCTGTTTCAAATCTGATGTAGAATATTAGAAACTAACAAAGGTTTGAAAGTTAGGATACACCAATTGCAAATTCAGGGATTATTTTTCTAATCATTCTGAGTCAGAAAAAAATGTACATCCATTATATATCAGGAAAACATGTAGTTATGCTAAATTAACTTATGTACAACATATGCAGGACCAATGTGCAACAGTGTAAATTATGTGATTTCTTCTGAGTACACTGAATTAGGGGCAGAAGCTTTCTGAGATCTTATTCTTTCCTATCTTTTTCACTACTGGGCAGAAGTTCTTTTCAATTAAGGCAAAAAAAAATTAAATAGGTATTATTTATGTAACATAATTTTTCAAAGTGTTTCAAAAAGTAGATCTATCAATTATAGTGAAAAATGGGCACAGTTTGATCTTTACAGCTCCATACAATTATAATAGATTTTCAAAATTTCACAATTAATTTCTTATTTTCTACAGTGTTTAGTAATATTGCAACCACTACACAATGAAAAAGATAATTCAGAATCCATTTTCAACATTCGGTAACATTGCACAACAGTAAAAATTATGGAAAAAATTCTCCATGCTTCTTATGTCTAGGTATTCTGGTCCAAATAATTATATACAAAAAATTATTTCTCGATTGTCTCCCAATGGCTTTAAAAGTTTTTCATTATTTAATTTGTCTAACTTGAAGATACTGAGTAGGCTCATTGAGGAAACTGACCATAATGGAACTATTTACACACTGAAGTATGTTGCTAAAACAACTGTCACATTTTCTAAATTCATTAACATTTTCTTTCATAAGTTATTGCATCTCATGTTTTTTTTCCTACTCCAAAGCAAGCCAGATAATTTACAAATTTTCCCCCACACACGACAAATATTACATTCAGTTGCTCTGTAAGTGAAGTCAACTTGCATGCATATCACTTGCCTGCCTGAGATTCATAAAGTGCCATTTAGATTTTATGCTGAGTACAATGAAAATTCATACATGCATCATCAAGAATATTTAATTTTACCACGATATTAGCAATAGCTCTTATGCTAAGCAAACACAGCATTGCAGAGAAATAAACTATTATTTTCTAATACCATGAAAAGAACAAGGAAGCCACTTAGCATTTGTTCTTATCACTAGCCATCAAACTTCTTAGGGCCTGAACAGGTAGTCTCTTCACACAAGTAACACTGAAAATTAGTTACTAGGAAACCAAGATAAAAAAATCAAAAAGTAATCTCCAAGTTGCTGTTCTGGCAATGCAGCTGAACTAACATGCACACATGCAATAACTGATTAAAAGTGCCACTGGATTTTTTCACCATTCATGGCTAATAGCTATGTTTTAGATCACAATGGTATGCTAAGGCAAACAGCACCGAGCTTTTAGTACTGTACCAAAGTACTGAGTGTTAGCTAAATGGTAAAATTAGCAATTACCACCACCAGTTGCTCTAGCAGCTACATGTTGATAGGCCTAGAGGTTATAAGACTGAAGGTTCACAGCTCGAAGTTTTAGGGAAGTAAAGAAACAATTACACTCTCAGTCAGTATGAGATGTTTGTTTAATAATTATTACAATAATATACTTTTGTTTTCTATTCTGTTGATATGTACATAATACTAATTAACAGGAGAAAAAGGATAGATGCTATAAAATCTAGAATTCATATTTAGGACATATATTGCAGGCAAAACAAGGACAAGCATCCCACAGAACCATCTAGAAACTAGCACCTTTATTAGTACCACTAGCAGTGTTGAACAGAGACCTTAATTTTATATTGATTTTATTTTAGTATATTCTTAGTGGTTTACGTGATTTCTGTTGTTCCATCTGTGCACGAATTTATGTTGTTACAGTAACGTTCTGGTTTACCTTTCTCTATTTTTCTCTACCAGGAGTGTAACAAGCAGTGTTTATTTCTTTAAGACTATGGAGATGAATCAGAAGATACTTACTGAGTTTTAAGCTTTGGTCTTCCTGGTATTTTTACTCCAGAGACAAGTACCTTTTAAAACCCTTTTTCCTTTTTCTTTCCCTCCCAATTTTCTTTCAGCAGAGGAGCCTTTCAGTCAATGTTTAGTGTTCGGTTCAAAACCACCTCCCTAGAGAGTTGTAACTACTTGTCAATCTCCCAAAAGCAAAGACAAGAATTTAAAGCACTCCTTTCACTATAGCTGCAAAGTTAACTCCTTGTTGCTAAATTCACTTTCGATTGCTGGTGCTCTCAGCTTTGGTTAATTTGGTTAATTGCATGGAGCCACGGTGTCTGTAAGGCAGAGCTGGTACCAACAGCACCACTGCAGTGTACCTCCTGTTCACCTCCACAGTGCTGACATACACTTTATGCCAGCATACTCTTGTGAAGGGTCCGAAGTAAGCCTGTGCACTGCCTGTGGCTAACACCAGAGGAAATTAACATTTAGGAAGATTTTATTGCAGGTTATGAAGTTCTGGTGGGGATGGATTGCTTTATTTCCAAGATGACAGCTGCCCCAGCTCTGGTATTGCTTTATCATGTCAGATGAACACTCTACTTTCAGCACTGAGTTCTAAAAGACCAGTAAAGGAGATTTGGTGGCAACAACACTATTCCTGTGTGTGACAATTTGATTTTCCAATTCTTAGCCTACCATTTATCGTGAAGCTCCCTCTGCTGAAGTTGTTTAAGAGATGTTTGAATGTGTGCTGCATTGCAAGATGGTAGGTACAGAAAACAATTATGATGACTGTTTCTGCCCTTTTTAAGATGTTCTTCATTTGGAAAGGCACAGCTAAGTTCACTCACAATTTGGTAGAATGTGCCAGCCTACTACAATATACAGGGTAAAAAACTGTGGGTACAACGCCCAGAAGAATTTTAGCAAGCAATTCTGAGAGAAGACTGATAGAGATGTAACATCTGCAATATGACTATGCATGTGAGATACTTGCACTCAGACTCAAAACAGCATAATGATCATATCTGAATGCAAACTCCAAAATTTAAATGTGATGAAGACATATGTGGTACTTAAAAACTGAAAAACAAGCCTCAGTTTCTTTCTGAGCAGTGAATGCAATAATCACTTCACAGATATTAACAGTCATTTCATGCTTTCCAGATTGAGTAATGCCATATTTTATTCTGGGCTTTTTTTTCTTTCACTTAAAAAAAAGAAAAAAATCTAGCTCATACTAGAATATTAAGAGCAAGAGATGGTTTATATTTCTTTTTGTATACCAATGAAACTACTAAATGCCAAACACTCACATTTTATTTCAGGGATTATTAATGAACAACTTTGTAATGCTGCTGAGTCACAGAAATGAAAAATTTCCTTAAATCCTATTACACCATTTCTAGAATTATTTCTTAACTTCATGCTCACTCAAATGAGCATCAAATCTTGTGGGAATTGCAAAATAATTTTGAAAATATACACAGGACATGTTTGGATACATCTAGGCATGGATTCCAGCTTGTGAAATGACTAGAATAGGACTAGAATAAAGAAAAGCATATAATACTCTAAAGTCCTACAGACGACTCTATAGAGGCCTTAGTAAATGCTTTTGAACTGTTGGCAATGAGGATGTCTGCTTCTGTATTCTTACTTATACTAAGTAGCATCTTTAGAACTTCTGTAGACTTCTATGAGACTGTGTTGAAGTCTGATATCTATGAGAAAACTATTTTAATAAGCAAATGACCAATAATGAATCAAACCCTGATATAAGTTTAAAAACAGTGGGTACAATCCTGCAACACAATCTGAATTTGTAGCAAAAGACAGTTTGTGCACTATGAAATGCTCTTCGAATCTAGCAAGCAGCTCTGTGGTTAATTTCCACAGCCAGCTGGTCTTTCATAAAAAATGGTTCCATGTTCTCTGTGTAATTATTACTCATACACATGGAAAAAATCTGTTCTGCCCAGGGTTTTCACTCAAATCACCACTCAGAACCTCTCAGCAATATTCTCTTTCAAAATATCAAGGGACAGAAGGGCTGAAGCACCTCAATTTGTCCCAAGATATAGACATTGACCAATAAAAGCAATGCAATTGGAATGTAAGAGCCCTTGAATTTTTCAGCATTCCCCAACTCTTTCTCAGTGCTTGGTAACTCTTGAGACACAGAACCCACATGGTTCATCTGCTTTAAAACCCTCTACTGTTCTTGACAATTCACTCAAGTGGACACCACACTACAAATCTGGAAATAAGTTACCCATTCTCAGAGATGTTAGTAAATGTGTTTCTTTAACTCATGTTGCCAAGTTTACTATAAACTTTCTGGCATATGGATTTCAGAGGTAGCCCTACATGCCTATGGTCAAGGTAATATAATTTCACTTTGATGATGCCAATAGCTTGTTGATCAAAAGAAGCACATCTGTCTTCTGGTCTGGCTGCAGTATCAATGTTTTGCTTTCTTCTGGGTATAGGAAAGACAACTCTGCTGGGGAAGGAGACGAACTGCCCAGGATTAATTTTGCAAATTCCTTAAACAGGTCCAATCTTTTGGTTAAGTATAATACGTGCCTTTATTCTCCTGCAATATGTCATTCTTGCTTTTGAAGGAATTGCAGTAGAAAAACTCTGAACCGAGGTCTAAGGTTTTTAAAGGTCAGATCTTCAGATTTTTACTGAAGATCCTGTTTTGATGGCAGTGTGAGTTTTTTTCTATATAATACAAATATGTATAATAAAACATCGTCTAACCAAAAACCTCTACAGAACACAGTATGGTGTTTCTCATCCCTTGGAAAAGAAAACAAAAATAACCTAAAGTTTTCTTTTACATAGAAAAGAATCTAATATTGTTAAGGACAGCAATTTTGAGCATAAGAAAGCAGCACACAAACAAATTCACAAGAATAAATAAAACAGGCCAGTGTTACAGTTTTCCTTCCCTTTATATATTATTCCATGCACAGAATAATTAATTGGTAATATGCTTCCAGTTTTGTAATGATACAGTATTTCAAAACTGAAGAAATTTATTATGTCTTTGCGGTGTCTCGATCAGCACATTTAACCTCTTTGATTATATCTTTAGTGAGAACTTCTCTTCATCTTTAATTATCAGTATTATTCACCCTCTGCAGATTCTTTAGCAGACTTTGTGAATTTAATCAGAATCACTACATTTCCCTGTATGATTAAATTTAAGCACATTCTGATTTTATCCTTACTATGGTTCAAGCTGGTATCACTACTCACAATAGTGATCATGATTTTTAAGTTTGAAAATGCTATGAAAGCTAACTGCATATCATGTTTTATAATCAGCTGTTTTAAGAGATTGTGAGACATACAAATTCAGTCCTGAGGTTCAGTGGCTACACTGATAGGCACAATACAGAGAAAAGGGATATTACAAATTAGAGTCTACTATAGTATGTTTTGTAAGTAACAATGGAAATAAAATATTTTGGTATTCACAGTAAAAATACTTAAAGGGACTTCACCTCTCCACAAGGTGACCATATACTTTGTTACATATTTACATAAAAGGTTTTACAAATTGGTTTTCATATATGATATTTTTAATTACTTCTCTGCATTTTTTTTTGTGTAGGTGAAAGAGATTTTTTGTCTCTGGCTTCCGAAAAGGAGAAAATAAAATGGCAGCTGTTCAGAAAATATGCAGAAGGAATACAGCAGGGTTCCTCCATAACCATGGGTGACCTGAAGAAAATCTGTCAGGACAGATTCGTTTTTCTGTTTTTCCTATTTTTCCTATGAGAAGCAACGTTACAAAAAATATAACGAAAACCTTCACATTGTCCATGTTATAACTATGGTGAGGAAGTCAAATAAAAATTTATAGTGGTCATTCTTAACAAAAGAAAAACTGAAGTGGATTTTTCAGCTAAACAGAAAATCCTCATCTCACAGAGTGTATTTGCTTTCTGTATTACTTGTGGAATACCAAATCAAATCTCATTTTTGTTGCAAGATGCTGAAAAGCTAAACAGAGCTCAGAAAATAGCAACAAAATTTAGGAAGCACCTGAGTGATGTAATTCATTGTGCAAGCCTGGAAGATCAATGTTAGAGCTCTCTTAGAAAATAATTATAATAAATAGCAGTTCAGGAGAAGGAGGATGAGCAAAAACGTAGGGCAGGTACGGGATGATGGACTGTTTTATTCAGTCACAAGCAAAATCAGAAAGTACCCTAAGTGAGGAAACATGGTCTTCTTACCAAGTTTAATTTAATTCAAGGAAGAGTGTGTATATATATATATATAAAATATATATTATATATATTATATTTTTATATATATATATATATATATATATAAAGGAAAGGTACAACATGACCAGTATTTACTTAGTGGTACTATACGTAAGAAGGATTTAATATTGGCAATAAATGATAAATACTTTGCCAATCTGCTAGATTCAGGAATTGTCTGCCCTTGGAGCTGATAAATGTGATTGATCTACATAAACAGGCCCTAAATTTGCATTTTGATGTTTCAGGATATTGTGTGATTTTGACTCAAAAAAAGCACACTCCTAATATATCTGTAGCTGACATGAACTTTCCCCTCCTCCCCACCAAAACTTCTTTTAAATCACACATTGAAAGGGTCTTATGAATTAATTTTTTTAGTCTGGGGATTACTGTCATTTAGGTAATTATTTTTGCATTGTGTTACTGAGTACTTTTAATAGCACATAACAATGTGAGCAACTCAGTGGTCAGGACAAGTTGATTTCAATTCTGATGTCATATAATCCTTTCTGGGCCATCAAACTGGATGTTTATATGCAGTGAGGGTTTCATATCTATATTAATAGCTGCATTTTCTCTAGCAGCTTCTATCTATTCCATTGTTAAGGTTTTGTGGCAAGAACAGTATCACCATATAGACTTGTAGAGCGTCCAGCACAATGGTGCTTCAGTTTTGATTGGACACATAGAAAGCCATTGCAATACAAATACAGTATTTGTTGATTGAAAGATTAGATAAATATATGAAAGCTGATGAGACCATATTATTCTCTACAGGGATTTTGAATCTACTGTTCTATTCTTTTTAAAAAACCTGACTGCTGTTCGTGACAATGGAACGTTTTCATTCATTCCACAGTGGAGCAAATGCAAAATAATGACTTAATGCATGATAAGAGTATGGCCAGCGAGAATAGGCCTATTTTGGTAAATAAATTACTTTGAGCTATCACATGCCTCAAAGCAAATAGACAGCTGCAACAGTTTTCAGTAAGCCTTTAGTGTGCAAAGATAAAATGATGTACTTTTGCAGAGACAAAAGGCTGGCACAACAGCCAAACCAGTTGATTTGTTAAAATTCAAGACTTTATGCAGACTGCTAGAAAAACTGCTTAACTTTACCATTCAAACAGAGAGATGAGAATCTGACACAATTTAAATGGCTATTTCTGGGCTGTCAATCAGAGCAGGCCAAGAGATGAACACTGTAACTGCAAGTTATTGTGAACTTGCCAAATGCAGACATAGAAAGTAGACAGCTACAGTACTCTAAGACTGGAATTACAGAAATACAAAAAAGAAAAAGAAAAACAATCAGGAAAATAAGGACATCAATGATCAAACATCAGATCACAAAAAAACAAAATGTATCTGTGACTTCATTCTTTGTTTTCACTATAAATGACTAAATAAAACACAATTATCTATTGAACAATGACCTTCAAAGCAAGAAAATGAAAACCATCAACACTTTGTCTTCAATAGTCTAATAGTAACTTCATGCCTTGTCTTAGAAAAACTAATATAAATATTGCTATTAATACTGTTCAGCCAAGAAGCATTGCTTTTCAGCAGGGTGAGATGCAGAATATTTTTATTAAAAGGAAAATTATATCACAATAATATATTGTCTATTAGTTTTGAGAAGTGTCCTTGTAGATCAGAAGATTGAATTTCAATTAGATTACAGTTTTGATGCTCTGTAGACATAATCAAATGTAGTCAATTTTTATTTAGAAAGAAAATATTCTTTCATGTACAGATTTGAAAATGTTCATGATCATACATAATAAGAAAAAAAAAAAGGCAATGGGAAACACCAACCAGGTCAATCATCTGCTTAATTTAAGATTCTTCCCAATGATCCATTTTAACTTGCTTTTTTTTTCCTTGCCACATTATTACTGTTCTTTGACTATGACCTCACATATATTCTGTACTCCTTCATACTTTCCCATCCTGAATCTTAGTGATACATAACCCCTGTGTTTTCTACCATGATTGTTATCACATTTTTCAAATTAATGAACTCTGAGTATTTAAGCATCTTTAACTAGCAACAAACTCAATTCTGTTTTGGCTGATGTGCTTTGTTGCAGCTTCACAGCTCTTACAACAGGGGAGTTGTAAAAAAAAGGTTAGACAAAGAATGTTGCTGCATTTTCATAGTCTAACAACTTTGTTGAGCAATCTGTTGACTCTTATGCTTCTATTTCATTTGTGTTAGAATAATTAAACACTGATATGTCTTTTTAGAATAACATTAGGAAGGGGCTGCTTAATCAAAGATTTAGATTTAATTCTAAAATAGAAGGTACATATTATGATGGAAGTATGAACCACAAAATTAACACTGAACTCTAATTATTATGAGTTTTGATAAATAAAAATTATCCAGGAAGAATGAAAAAATAATTTACTATTTTGAAGACAGATTATAAAACCCATTTGCAATAGAGATCTACTCATCACCATCCCATTTAATTCTTGAAAAGTAATTTCTTATATGTTCTTACACAAGTTTCACCCTTCTTCCTTCC
Source organism: Origma solitaria (assembly GCA_013397895.1). NCBI lineage: Eukaryota > Metazoa > Chordata > Aves > Passeriformes > Acanthizidae > Origma > Origma solitaria. The sequence continues at coordinate 226,167 of VZRL01002455.1, forward strand.
TTGAAAAGCTAACACCTCATATGAATGTCATCACTTTGTTCATTCTTTGTGTTATATCATGTTTCCTGCTTTAGCTAAGTATAGTTTTAAAATAAGTTAAAAGTATCTTTCGGTCCCTCCCTGGGCTGCGTGCCAGAGGAGAGGAGGTCTCCGGGGCAACCAGGCGGGCACTCCGGAGCTCTTCTCCCTGGGAGGGTGGCTCTGCCCGGCTGGCTCTGTGGGAGGCTCTCAACCTCAGGTCCGTCTGCCTGCTAGCTGGTGGTATCGGCGCAGGGAACAAAAGAGTGAGGGAGCTGTCTCCGGTGGCAGGGTTTATTGAAGGTCGGGCTCGGGTTCGGGTCGGCCAGAGGAGGATAGCAATGCAGGGGATCCACTCGAGAGACCCCGAGGCACCCGGGACACGCGGTTTTAAGGGGAACAGACAACCAATGAGAACACAGCAAGGGGGCGGCAACAGAACATAAGTAACGAATCATTACAACTCAAGGGTGGAACCAAAGACTACAGACACAGGTGGAACCAATTATAACTTAGAGAACATAGAACTTTCTGGAACTGGGGGAGGAGAGGGGAGGGGCGCCACGCCCAGTACCCCCCCCCGGCCCTGACGGGCAGGGAAAGTGCCAGAAGAAGGGGCGGGGCAGAGGTGATTGTCACCCGTGGGCCCAACCCCAGAGGTGTGTTCACACCCTGGACTCCTGCCCCCCGAGGCTGTCAGTATCTGGGTCGGCCCGGGAAGGGACGGGACTTCGGGGGCATACCCCAACAGCTAAGTAAATAAAAAGCTATTTTTTTACTCATGAATTAGACTTCCAAAATTCATGTGTTTGGCATAAAATACAGCAAAGCTAAAATGGACAGTAATAAATTTGGGGAAACTTTGTATTTACTTCTAATTCTTTTAGTTACAAATTTACATACAATCCAGTCTGATCCAGGAGCTTGCTAAGCTGCATTTTTTCCACTCCTATCGTAAGTATTACACAAAATTTTAGGGACATAAGAGTTTCAGAAAATCTTCAGTTTCAGTTGGTGTCGTTACAGCTGAAAAACTGACAACAAAGTAGATTTGAAGACTTGTAGGGTCAAAGTAACATGGAGTTTGAATGACTATTAAAATAGAAAATAAGAATTGTTAATAATAACAGAAGTGTATCCATAAGAATAGTTTTATTACTAATTATTATTCTTTGTTTAATGACACAGATCTAGAGGGTGATTAGTGGAGTTATACAGTACAACCAATAATTCTATCCTCTTCTGATGGGCATTAAGACAGTACTTTCCTTGTTCTATCTTGAGAAAAAAAAAATGTACACTACAGCTTCCCTTTTGTTGAAGTGGACTGTAACACCAGCACTGAATATTACTCAGACACCTGTTATGGAACTTGAACTTTCTCAACTGAATGACCTGTTGAGAAATGCGGTAACACCTAAGGCAACAAAAGCAGTACAGGACAGGTTTCAAAATAACAAGTAGTGCATTTCAAAAGTTTTGTCAGTTTATCACAGAAAAATCGCATCCTAACATGGAGACCTCTAAGCAGAAAATTCCCTGATAGAGTTCTTCGAAAAGGCTGGCATTTTTACTAATCATATGTTTCAAATGTAAATCTAAAGGTATACATATGACGTTTGTAGTGAGTGAATAATGTGGACAATGGTATTGTCCTGGAGTGGCATTATGAAGTCACTTTACTCCTTCGCTGTCTGCTTAATGCCCAGGGCTGCTGTGTCTGTAAGATGAATCTGGGGTGGGGCCAGAGCCAGGGTCGGTTCAACCGAACGGCACCTGCAGGAGTTGGTAAAAACGGCTCGGTCCAATGGCCTGGAGAGAGACAGTGGATGGAGAGACCGCGGCGCTGCTCTCTGCCCTGCTCGTCCTTGAGAGCTTGGAAAAAGGGTTCCATTTGTTTGTTCTTTTCCTCCCCCCGGTCTCCCTATCTTCCATCCCTCCTCTCCAGCCCAGGGAGCCCGTGGGGTGGCCCTGGTGGGCCTGCGGGGTGGCCCTGGTGCCATCTCAGGGAACCTGGTATCAGCTCCTTGCAGGCACCCTTTTCCTTTCTCCCCTCTTTGCTTTTCCCAATGTTACTTTGTGTTAATAAATAGTTTAGGTTTTTTGTGTTAATAAATATTTCAGGTTTTTTCCCCACTTTCACCTGCTGCAGTTAATTTGTTTCATTG